>CM040240.1:203742826-204244905 GCA_022545495.1 Chrysanthemum lavandulifolium | reverse complement strand
AACATGTTTGAGCTTAAAATGGAGCTAATAAAGGCTTGTTCATAAGAAAATAAACCGGACTTTTCAACAAGAATCGAAAATATGAATTTGCATGAAACCTTGAAATTGAAGATTGAAAGTAAATTAGAATAATAAGATGACTTGAGTTTTATATATTTGAAGCTTAATATTACATTTTAACACACTAATTGAGCTTATTTAAAAGAAACGACATACATTTTAAAAACTAAAACTAACTACTCTTGATTCTTGCTTCACTCTTCCTTTTTTATACTTCCAATAGTCTCCACGTGTCCTCTAGATCGTTTCCCACCTCTCAAATTAGCCAATGGGTGAGTAATGAGCATATTGGCCTTTTTTATCATTTTGGCGGGAAGAGTGTATTTGACCTGTGTTGACTCTTTGACTGCAACTAGGGGGGGTGGAGGTGTAGGGTGATGATGAGTGGGATTTGGAAGAGATAAGGGTGGAGGTGATGGGTGAAAGGTTGCGATTGCAAAGTAACTCGTCCAATTGGGAAGAAACATGTGGGAGGAAAAGGCGGTTTGATCGCTTGTTTGACCAAGGGTCAAAACAGGAAAGGGTCAAAGGTCAAAATGGCGGGGGTCACAATTCAAAAGGGTTCTTTGTTAATTTTGACAAGGCTTAGTAGACAAGGTCTAGTTTTGTAATTCTTCCAAACTTGAGGGCTATTCTGTAATTTTCTCAAAGTTAATACAAGGACCAATATTGACAAGCTTCAAAAGTACAAGGACTTGTTTTGACATTTTCAAAATTCCAGGACCAAACTTGACAATTTCAAAAGTTCGTGGACCTTTTCTCGCTATTTACAAAAGATTTATTCAAGGACCATTTTTGACAAATTAGAATATTTCAGGACCTTGAATAACATTTCTCTTTATTTAGATTTACCAGGGACTGCTTTTTGACAACTTTTGAAACTTGGGGACTAAACCGCCAATTATGCAATTTTGATACGTTTTCACCGTGATTTTGATATTTTGCATTTAAAACATATAAAGCACTTATTTGTGATATTTTATCATTTGATGCATTTAAAGTGTTTTCAAATGTTTTGCGGTTTAAATGGTACAAAATGATGAGTATTTGAACCTCATCAATACTTGAAGGCGTTTTGAAAATTTCGTGTATCATCTGCGAGTATATGAAACCACTGCTAGTGGTTTCAATCAATGCTATGACTTCACGATAATACTTGAAGAATTTGTTTTTGTAAATTTCGTGTATCATTTGCTAGAGTATATGAAACCACGCTTGCTAGAGGTTTTCAATCCCGCTAGCGACTTCACGATAATGTCAAAGTATATATCGATAAAAAAAAAAGAAAAAAGGATATATTACCCATTTCTTTCTCGAGCAAGAACACGAAAAAAGTCGTATATTATTATCGATGGTCGTGTGATTATTGATGGGTCTATGAGTTTGAACAAATGCTTAAATAACACGAATAATTGTCTCAAGTTTGAACAAGCGCTTATTTAACTCTGTAATAACACGATCCTGTGTTAGGTGATCTCTATTATCTGCTCTCACTCCTGCGTATAATAGGTAAATGTTTCCTTCGGTCTTGCCACGTTTGCGTCTTTGCCATCTTCTTCAACCACTCGTCATAGAGATGTGTTGTTTTCCGGTGGAGTTCTAGGTATGTAATCATAGAAAAATGCGTAAACTTTATATACCAATCGGATCTCCTCTACTATTGTTGTGTCGGTTCTTTGACAGTTCGAATCCTTAAAAACAAATAATAATGTTCAATACAAGATTGCATTAATGTAGAAATAAATATTGCATTAATAAGAAAATTTTATATATTACTTTTACCTTTCCAAAAAAAACTTATAATCAAATCTTTTGAACGGTGTATTCTTTGACCACGCTACTCCTCTTGGCATAATATCGGAACTTTATTCCACCATAGAATGCTTCTTTCAAAGACTCGATATCCAAATCTATACAGTTTTGGAATTTCAATAAAAAATAATAACATAAAATATTGATACACAAAATGAATCCACTTTATATTGATATATAAAATATTAACCTTGAAAGCCAAAGCGAATCTGACGGTGTATAGGTTGGAACAAACTTGTTGTCTTTGTTAATACCTTGAAGGAAATCCCACTTGTGTTTATCGCAACATCAAAATTTCATCATACAAATGCCTCCAAATATGCTCTCCCCATGGAAAGGCATCCCGATCATCTAGGTTTTCAACTAATCGCATGAGAGAAACATCAACTACTGAACCAATAATCGCCCATGAAGATAACCTCCAAAGCTAACAATAGACAAAAGGCGTCTGCATCTTAAATCGCATATGATACCAAATGCCTCTTCATCCTCAATTAAACCAAGAATATCTAAGTTTGTAATTTTTGAACCTGAATGTTTTGGAAAACACTTGACATAAAATTGAGGTGTCAGATCCATATTTTCAAAACTTACTTTTCCAAAATTAAAACCGGTGATAACCGAAAACTACAGACGGCCGAAATATGAGGGGCGGTCATCAATATAATATACAATCGGCATATCATAATGATTTTCATTCGGATAACATTGTTTTGTAAAACATAATCTATCATATGTGCTTCGTGGTCAAAATAAGAAAGGTCCAACCATTTACGAAACAAGTTGCGAAACAACTTCCTTGATTTTATCCAACTTGGATTTTATTAAAGAAAAGTAGTTTGGTTTACTACGATGATGATTTTCGCCTCATATTCCTACAAATGAAAAAATAAAATGAGTAACAAAACTGCATTCAATCATCCAAGCCTCACACTACAATTTTGTAACAAATACCAAATATATTTTCAAAAATTTAGAACAACAAAGAATCACATCTCATACAGCAGATAAATTACAAACCCAAACACAATCTAAAACCTTTTGCTAACTTAAATAAACAAAATTGTTGTTGCAAAACTACTATTAAACATGATTAATTTCAAATAAATAAGGGGAAAAACAAATATACGAACAATTTATACATAAAAATACATACCCGAATACGAAACATTTTTTTTGCAGGATTTCGCGAAGACGATGGTTCTTGACTTCTAGGAGAAATTTTGTAATGGGGGTGTAATGTATGTGTTATTCTAATTCATTGGTTAGGAAAGATATGTGATAAGTAAAAACTATTTTTACCGTGGTGTAAAATTGGATATGATACAAAGGTACTATTTGCCTAAAAACGCTCAAATTAATTAAGCAGTCGCTCGACATTGGGAAGGAGCAAAAGGAATAAAATATTACTTTTAAAGTTTGACTTTTTCTCGAAAATATCAAAAAAAAATCTCATGAATCTTAAAAAGTCGCTGGATATTAGTCGACTAAAAATCATAGGTACGAAAATGATTGGAAACTGAAAAGTGTCAGGACACTTGTCACTATTACATTGGAAGGAAAAAGTCGCAAGTCTCAAAGTCTATTTTGGAAATACCCAAACTTTTTTCCTAAAAAATGATGACACCTTGAGCAAAAGATGCATTTTCATAATTAGCCCATAAATATATTGTAAAATGTAAGAAATTTTAGAGGTGTTTTGGTAAGTCTACTAAATATTTTTTGTGGCAATTCTCGACACGACACGACAAACGACATGAACCCGACACGAAGTTAAACGGGTTTGGGTTGAAGATAAATAGGTTTGGGTCAAAAACAGGTCAACCCGTTTAATAAACGGGTCGTGTTTGGGTTGAGTAAGTATTAAACAGGTCAACCCGTGAACCCGTTTAAGTATATAAGATCTTAAAAATAAAATATATAACCTGATTTTTCTGTTTGATGTGGATTAAATGTTTTTTGTTATTTACTTAGTATGAGTGAATTAAAATTTTATACCTTAGATATTATGAAAATTAACGCTTGTAATTCAGAAAATTGTCGCATAGTTATTTGTATGTTATTCTTATCATATTTTAGATCCTTATATCATTTTTTGTGTTTAAACTAGTTAAATCGACAAACCACCAACTTTATTCACTGCTTGACCTATTTAATTAAATGAGTTAAACGGGTTACAAGTGGGTTACACGTGTTATGCAGGTCTGGGTTAGGGTTGAGTTTCTTGACACGGTTAATAAATGGGTCGTGTTTGGGTAAAGGCTATACTAACCCGCCAACACGTGAACGAATAGGTTAACACGAATACGACTCGATTGCCACCCTACTAAATATAGAATGATATTCTTCCTACTATATCGCACCAATCTTCTTAATATAATGTTGGTTCTAGTAAGGATTCAATCCCTTCATTTTCATTATCACGTCACTTTCTCTCTCCTGACCTTGGTGATTGGGTGCCCCGATGGGCGACCTACACTACAAAAACATACCCCACAAATATACTTTTTATATTCATTAAATACACACACAAACCACTTTCTCATTTCGATCGTGTATGGGATCACTTCCCTCCTGAAATTGGGCGATCGACTCATCCCACAGAAGGATGATCGATTAGTTTCGATCACCTATATCGATCCCGAAGGCTTACTGGAACCAGCCTAATTGTTACAAGTGAAAAGATCGATGAATAAAATTTAAAGAAAGAAAGAATGCATGTCACATGTTGTATGATTGTGTGGGTATGAGTAGGAGTGTCATACGGGTCGGGTTCGGGTTTTAGTAAAGATAAAATCATATTTATTTCTATTTTAATAGCACCATAAAAAAGAAAAAAAAAATAACTGCATTATAAAATGTTTATACATTGTTGGACATACATACAAATTCAACATGATGCACATGTTCTGGTATCATCAATTCATTATGCCCGATCATACACACTTAAAATTAAATAAAGATCGAGTAAAAAAAATCCTAACTCGGGTCAGTCGGGTTGACCCGAACCCGAATAGACAAATATTTTAAACCCGATACCGAACCTAGTTCGTACTCGGGTTAATCGGATTGACCGATTGACCAGATTAGATTTTGGACCCGAATAACCTCACCCGATCATTCTTATTCGGGTTCGGGTCGGAATCGGAGTCAGGGTCGGTCGGATTTTTACACCCCTAGGTATGAGAATGAGTAAGAAGATTATGTAAGAAAATATAGAAATGATCCTACTAAATTATACTTCTATTTTAAACTAATTGTTCTATTTTGAATTTTTTTTTTTTTTAATTTTTGTCTAAAGTATCTTTATTTATATTATATAATATTGATAAAAATTATACTAATAAAAATATATTAAAAACCCAATACATTCTTATATTTTGCATTAAATATTATATAACATAAAAAATAATAATAAAATAAATAAATAGAAAATACCAAAGTCGAAAAATAAAAACTTTAAAAGTCAAAATAAAAAGTTATTTTAAGATAGAGGGTATAAAGAAAAATTATACTATACTATATTATATTATAATAATAAGATTTAAGATAAATTTAAAATAAACAAATTATAATTATAATCCCGTTATAAATGCATCAAATTAAACAATATGCATCACTAGTCTTTTAGATCTATTTTAATATATTTTCTACCCAAATTAAATGCATTTATATTAGATGCATTCATCAAGTTAAACGGATCCTATGTATTTTTCATCCTCTGCGCATCAAATGTATTACTAGTACTACTTTGCATCGTTTTCATTTAAAATCACTTTCAAAACTAATTGAGATGCATCTAAATAGTAACACCTAATTTTCCTGATTTATTAGAATAATATTTTATTGACTTTAAAATAAGTAGAGAAGTCTCTCCGTTAATTTTTTTCTATATAAAAATAAGGACTTTCAGTGTAAATATTTAACAGAAAAGACTAACGGTGCAAAATATTTAACGATAAAGACTAACTGTCAAAAGTACACATTTTGGACATAATTACCAAACTATGCTTATGGCTTAATAACCTCCTAAGCTCCAAATTTTATCTTCATAATACACGTGTATATGTGTTTTATGGATGAAAAATGGCTAACATCTCATGAACATGAGAAAATCATTAAGTTATTATTTATGATGAATTTTGGTGTTTCCATGCTAGCTATTTGATACTACAAACCTTTTAACATGTTCCCCAATTAAGGTGAGTATTGGATTCATGTTTATGTTTAGAATTATATTGGTTTTGATGAATAAGTATGTTAGTAGTGATTTTAAACATGTTCATGATGTTATAATCATTTTGATGATCATGAATCAAGTTGGAATGATTTGTGGATTATGATTAGTTAAGTTTCTGAAATTATGAGGTTAATGATTAGAAACCATTAGTAATTTATGCTTATGTCAATGATAAGCGAGTTTATGGTCTAAGAACAAGATGATGTTTAGTTACATCTTTAAAGAGTGTTTCGCATAAGGCCAAATTAGCATATTTAGACATGATACAAGTGTAAGTCTTATGGGAAAATGATCTTTAACATATTAACTAAGTTGAGGTTAAGTTATAAAAGTGATTAGAATTTGTTTATGTCGATTTTAGGTCTTTTGGTGAGGTAGAATTATATTGGTTTTGATGAATAAGTATGTTAGTAGTGATTTTAAACATGTTCATGATGTTATAATCATGTTTGATGATCATAAATCAAGTTGGAATGATTTGGGATTATGATTAGTTAATTTTCGAAATTATGAAGTTAACGATTAGAAACCATCGATAATTATGCTTATGTCAATGATAAGCTAGCTTATAGTCTAAGAATAAGATGATGTTTACATCTTTAAAGGTGTTTTGCACAAAGGCCAAATTAGCAAATGTAGACATGATACAAGTGTTAGTCTTATAGGAAAATGATCTTCAACATATTAAGTTGAGGTTAAGTTATAAAATGATTAGAATTTGTTTACGTCGATTTTGGGTCATTTGGTGAGGTATGAATTTAGGACAACAAGGTTTGCGAAAATTGTGTCAACTTTGAAGGATCGTATAGAATGAGCATTCTTCGCATTAAGTTGAGGTCAAAACAAGAATTGTAGTCCTTTGAGTCTATATTACGATGCAATTGGTTTGGGTTCTAATTCCAAGTTTAAGTAGGTCAAATCTGCAATTTATAGTAGCCTTTCAAGAAAACACATATTTTGCTATTTCACATAAGTTAGCGAAAATGATGTAGGTTATATGTACAGATGTTATAGCAGGTTCTGAAGATTATAAAATGATATATTTATGTGTTTAGTTGACATCAGAAGTTCACGAGGGCCCAAGGAGTGCCTAAGCCAACCGCGGTGAGTAACGATTTAGTAGTAGCTCGTTTATACGAGTTTTCATGTTTAGCGCAAGAATTAGTTTATGTTCATGTTTTAGTAGAGTTTATAGACCATATACATGCTATATTTCAGTAGTATAGTTCAGGTATAGTCTTAAGTATTGCGGAATAGTCCGTGTGCAGAAATCTAAAATGTTGTTTAGAAGTGCAGATTTGTATACGACGTATACACATGACATGTATATAGCGTATACACAAACGGTATAAAGGCGTATACATCCGAATGTGTCTGGCAGTATACACTACTGAGACGGTTATCGGTTTGTTTTATAGTTATAGTTGAGAACGAGCAAGTAAAAGAGGTTTTGTAATTATATTTAAACCTTTAGTTTTACACTTTAACTATTTATCAATTAGAAAAAATTACTTATAAATATATTATTTATTCTTGTTACTCAAAGAAAACTAGATATTTACTTTTGAAATAAAATGCATTACGTGCGTCTGTGGGACGTGTGTGGTTGTGATTTATGTGTTTTTGTGTGACGAATTTTATATCTTTATTTGTTTTGTCTATTAGTAAATATACTAGTTTTTATAAGTATTTTTTCTAAAAACACAACAACACAGGTGAATTATTTATGTATAATTAAAACTTCATAGAATTGTACATCCTTGGCCCTTATGGTTTCCTTGCTACTTCCTTATTGATTTTTAAAGTTACCAGGTAGTTTAAGCGTGGGTTTTGAAGTGCGTACGTCAAAAGAATATCAATATCGGGCTCACTTTATTCGCAATCCAGTGCTCTTCGCATCAGTATATTTTTCATTGAAGAAGTCGTTAGGTATCTGTTAGATATTTGACGAATAATGTTTTATATATATAAAAATCGTAAATAGCAAGAAGTACATGGTAATTTATATAATTCAAAATTTTCTGAGTTGTACCTTTTAACCCCTATAGTTATTTTTAATGTTATTAGATGGTTTAAGGGTGTGTTTGAAAGTTTTCTTTTTTAAAAAAATATTAAACCGATATTTTTATAAAATACATACATCAAAAGCATATCGACATTGGGCTCGTTTTGTTCGTAGAGCTCTTCGACCATTTTTTATTAAAGTATTCATTAGGTATTTGATGAATAATGTATGATATATAAAAACATAAATATCAAATCGTGGTCATTTTGTAAGTCTCGCATAGTTTGGGGTGCGTTTTGAATTTACTTTTTTTTCTCGAAACAGCGGTTTTGGGCTATGTTTAACTCAAGGACTTTTTTTATTACCTAGGATCGTTTTTGTATTCTGGGATCATAATCGTAAATTGGACCGGGATCTTAAGATCTTACTATAGTGTTATTTTCTTGACAAAGCGTTGTAAAATTATGCAAATCTACACATTATTATGTATCATATATCATAAAAATTTATATCAAAATTATGATTTTAAAGTGTTTAATACAATAAACCTCATGTTTTTCATATTCTACAAACTTAATACATAAATTTTTACTTTTTAAACTTGGACTCGAGGAAGGTAAAATCGGATCGATCGAGATCTTAAGATCTTATGGCGAAGATCGGGATTCTACTAAGATCCTATCAGGCAAAAATCCTACGTGGGATCGGGATCGTTTCCACTTTGTAATATCGTAATTGGTTCCTATCACGGGTCCCCAACTTTGAGGTGTCGATGACGGACCTTTTGGTTACAGTATTGTTCCGTTTGATGTTTATATTTGGCTTCGCGTATTGCTGCTAGTTCCCTTCTTTCTTCTAAAAACTCTAGATTTAATCGGAGTTCTTTATTTTTTTACTTTCGTCATACGAAGATATGCGGTAGGTTGGGATCCCTATTTCTGGGGGAAGTACAGCTTCTGACCCATAAACCAAGCTGAATGGGGAACAATTGTTACCTGCCTATGTCGTTGTGCAGTATGCCTAGAGCACATTTTACAGTTCTTCGACCCATTGACCTTTTGAATTTCTCGATCTTGTTTTGAGTCCTTGGAGGAGGGTCTGTTAGTCACCTTTGTTTGTCCGTTCGCTTGGGGTGTGCCCTTGAGGTAAATCGTTGCTTGATATTGAGCTCGTACACCAATCACGAAGGATTTTACAGCGCTTCCGTTGTCACTTATTATGACACCGAATTCCAAAGCGGCACGATATTGGAACATACAAATTTAAGAATGTTATTACCGGTAATTGTCGCCATGGTACAACTTCCACCCATTTTGTGAAGTAGTCAATTGCTACGACTAAAATTTTACTCTACCGGCGCCTCGGAAAAGGGCCGACTATGTCGATTCCCATTGATAAAATGGTGCATGGATTGTAGATGCTTGTCATATCATATTGCGATTTTCACAATATAGGCGTGTTCTTGGCAGTTTGGCATGTGTCAACGACTTGTATTGCATCCGGTACATGGTTGTTAATAATACCCTAGGCGTGCAGCTTTTGAACAATGGTCCGGCTCGCATGTGCTCACAAGATCAAATGTGCTTCTTGGAGAATATATTGTGCTTGGTTCGAGACCAATGCATCTTAACCGGGCATTAAGTAACCTTTTCTATATAGAATACCTTGATCTAGAGAGTATTGTGGCGCTTTGATTCAAATCTTTCTTGCAAGGTTTGGGTCGTCCGGGAGCTTTCCGTCCTTTTGGTAATCAATAATGGGATCCATCCAGGTTTCTCCTGGCTCAGCTATTGTGTTTATTATTGTGGCTTCGGTGTTCCGACATGGGATGACTTCAACTAAGACTTTTTTGGTGAGATGCGAAAATGAGGATGAAGCAAGCTTGCTCAAAGCATCTGCGCGTTTATTTTTGGATCGTGGAATTTGCGTGATCGAGAAACTTTCGAAACTTTTTTGCAGATACTGAACTTTAGCTAAGTATCGCTTCATTGACTCCTCCCGTGCTTCGTACGTCCCTTTTATTTGGTTTGTCACGAGCATCGAGTCACTAAAAACTTGTAAGCGATGAACCCCCATTTTAATAGCCAGTTCCAGTCCCGCTATTAGGACTTCATACTCAGCTTCATTATTGGATACCGAAAACTCAAAACGTAAAGCGTATGTAACTTCTTTCCCATTCGGGTCTGTCAGAATAAGACCTGCTCCTAAGCCTTCTTTTCTTGATGCCCCGTCAATGTACAGTGTCCAGATAGGTGTTTCTTCTTGAGTTTTTAGCTTCAATGTCGTCGTTCCTCCCAACATTTCAGAGTCGCTATTCTTTGGGGATTCGGCTATGAAGTCTGCAATTATTTTCCCTTTGATTGTTGTGCGCGGTTTGTATTTTATATCATGCTCTCCTAATTCGATGGCTCATTTAGCTTATCGGCGAGTTTTCCTGCTTTAACACTTGTCGATCGGTTGGTTTGTTAGCACGCATATTGTATGTGCTTGAAAGTATCGGCGTGAGCGGCCGGCGGTGTGCATAAGCGCAAGTGCTAACTTCTCGAGAGAGGGTAATTCACCGGCCCCCTAGTCTTTCTAACAAGTAGATGGGCTTGTACATTCTCCTTTACGCCATAAGTACCGAGCTTACTGTCTCATGAGACACTTCTAAATAAAGTATTAGCGTTTCCCCCGGTGTTGGTACAGTTAAGGCGGGGAAGGATTGTAGGTGTTTCTTGATTTCTTGAAATGCTAGCTCGGCCCGTGTGTCCACCGAAAGTTACTTTTGCTCATACATCCCTTCAGCGTTTTGAAAAAGGGCAATGCTCTTTCTCACGACTTAGATAGGAAGCGACCAAGGGTGCTAGCTTTCCATTGAGGCTTTGGACTTCCTTGATTGTGCGAGGAGGCCATATCGATATGACCTTGACTTTTTATGGGTTAGCTTCAATTCCTTCTCTGGTGATCATATGCCCCAAGAATTGACCTATTTCACGACAAACACACATTTTTGGATTTAGCTTCATGTTGATGCGTCGCAGAGTATGAAAGTTCTCTTCAATGTCTTCAATTAAACTCCTACATTTATGCTTTTGATCACCATTTCATCGACATAGATTTCGATGTTTGCCGAGGATTGGAGAGCGCTTTGTCCACCACCGTTGATATGTTGCCCTGCGTTTCTAAGCCCAGGGCATCTTCTCATAGCGAAAGTCTCATACTCCGTGTGGAAAGCATGTCTTCTCCTCATCCTCCTCTCCCATACGTATTTGATGATACCCTTTGTCGTCAAGAAAACACTTGAATCTAAATCCTTCCAAGGACTCGATCGTTTGGTCTATCTCGGCAAAGGGTAGGCATCTTTTGGACAAGCTTTGTTTAGGTTAGTGAAGTCGATGCACATGTGCGGGTTCCATCATTTTTCTTACCATCTTTGGGTTGGAGACCCAGCGCAGAAGTATACTTCCTTGAGGATTCGTGCTTCCACAAGCTTGATAACTTCTTGGTTGCTTGCGCGTTGCATTCCTTAGCCAACATCGCTTCTTACGCCTAGCGGAAAGGTTCGTGGGTGTATTTTTAGCTTGTGTTACGTGAGTTCTATTGGTATTCCAATCATTTCGATGGTGACCATGCAAATATGTCATGGTTAGCGTATGACAACTTTGTAATTCTTCTATTAGTTTTGGTGGCGGTTTGTCTGACCATGACTTTCGATTTGGGTAAAGGGTAGGGTGTCCAAAAACAGGAACCAAAAGAGCCGAGGAACCATACCGATCTTGACGGGAGCAGGACCGTATATTAGAACCATGGTGCGGTTCTTGGTTCTGAAATTCAAAATTCGGTTCTCGGGACGGGTTCGGGTCGGGCAAGTCGGTTTGGTACTTTCTGAAAGAACCGACTTTTATGAAAATATGTAATTTTATAGGGTTTGTTTGGGATATTGTGTACATGCAAGTATGCGGCCTTTAAGAAAATAGAAAAAACCTACCTAAACCTAAAACCCATAAACTTTAACCTTTAATCTATTGATTCCATTCAAAGATTCAAACATCATTCATCAATATGAAAGTAAGTTTTTTAAAGCGAAATATCGGTATGCATAGCGCATATCGAACAATTCATGTTGCTCGGTAACAACTAACAAAAGTTGTAATTAACTATTGGTATTTGTTGTTCATTAAACTTAATGATAAAATTAGAAACAATTAACGATTATGGCGTCATTGCATGATATATTATCACCATATAAATTATTGTAAGCTAGTCACCATGATTGATATATAATATTCTCAACGAGTTTGCAATTATTTTTTGGATAATGAGTTTGCTATTACAAGAATATATGTTTTTGTTTCTTTGTAAGTCAAGTTGTAGAATATTATTAAGGCTATCAACTTTTGAGAAGTTCTATGAACCAGAAGTGCAGTAAATTCACATCCATCCAATCATATTTTTTAACACTTTGGTACTCATGGGAATTACCGAAAATTCCCGTGCGAACCGAATGCCGTCTTAGGAACCGAACCGACGAAAAGTTGGGACGGTTCTTGGTTACAATTTTCCTTATTTTCGGTTCTCGGTTCTTCGATTCGGTTTGGTTGGGACGGTTCTAGTACCATGACACCCTAGTAAAGGAGTTTATCTCCTTCTTCTTTCTCGCTTCGTTCCCTATGGTGTGGGTGTGGTTACTTCCTCCGGCTCCCGTTATTTCTTTGTGAAACTTGGAGACATTCGTTTCTGGGTATGTCTCCTCGGACAATCGCGATACTGATGGAATAGAATTTGAGGAGAGGTATTGTAGAGGCAATTGCACCTAGTCGCCTCATTCTGGCCGTCCCGTAATATTATGTTGTAAGGCGGCGGGGCTGACGATCATGAAATCCATGGTGATTGTCTTGCTACCTTTTCCTTTGTAATAAAAAGGGTTAAGGGATGGTTAAAACTCAAGCGGCCATAGTACTTGTCCTACAAATCTGTTAGAGGTGATGTTGGTGGTCGGATTGATGCTTTTGCCTCATTTGGTTAGTTGTTGAAACAATGTTCATACATTATTCTGAGAGCTCCTCCGTCCACATAGGCGATGTCGACACTTTCTCCAATGTAGGCCTTGATGGCGAGTGGGTCCTCACGTTACAATGCTGGGAATCGGATCCTCGGACGAGAAGGCGATACCGGTGCTGGTGGCAGCGCCTACTGGTTAGTGATGTTGTGAGGGCCATTGTGTGCTTATCATCGATGTTTCATTCGTTTCTTTAGGCTCATTGTCTTTTGCTTCCGGTCAATTTGATTCTTCACTCTTTCACGGGCTCCAGAAGTCTGGACTTTGATTGTTACTTTGGGCCTTTGTTCCCTTTGCAGATGGCTTAGCGACCACTTTTTATGCATGCATCGATTTCTTTCACGAGGTCGATACAATCATTGGTGTCATGCCGTGGTCATTGTGGAACTCGCATTACCTTATCGGTCTCTCCGATGAGCGTGGGCGAACATCGCGGTGGAGGTCGAAGACCGCCTTTCGACGGCGTGGCATATATCTGCTGGGAGATTTAATTAGAGTGTGAAGGATGGTTTATGTATGTTGGTACCTTCATTAGGTCTTGCGTTGGGCGAGGATATATTTGTCTTTTGTCTCCTTGGGGCATCTCTGTAGCTTTAGCGGGCTTATTGTCATTAGTTGCCCATCTTGAGTCCGTAGTGGTTTTCCGTATTTGTTTCATCGGCTCTTATGAAGTTGTGCTTTGTGAATAAATTCTCCATGGACGTCGGTGGTGGTGCTATGAGATCTTTGAAAAGCCTCCACAGTCATAACCCGATGATGAATGCTCGGTCGTCATCCCATCCGAGCAGTCGGTCATATCTCGATGTCTCTACGAACCTTTGCATGTAGTCCCTAAGTGATTCGTCGAGCGTTGCGAATACCGAATTTATGGGTTTTACGGGCAAATCTTTCTTTAGAAAGTTTTCTTGAAAGTTGTCTCTTAGCTCGTGAAAGCTATTTATGCATCTTGGTGTTAATTTATCGTGCGAACCTTGTTGCTCCGCTTAGGGTGATGTGAAAGAAGCAACACCACGCAGGTTTTGGAAGTTTATGCACGTCCATGGTTCCGTAAATATTGTCAAATGATCATCGGAGTGCAGCCGTTGCATTAAATGCGTCTGTGGGTTGGTCGGCACCTTCACCTGTCGGCATGTCATAGTCTCTAATTCGTCTGCAGTAAATGGTGAAAGCCACTAAATTGTGTATGCTCCATTCCGTCTCTTTGAAAATAAATGGTTCGCTGTAAAAAGTAGCATTGAACGTATGTTTTTGTTTTGGGATCCCCTACCTCTCTTTATTGGTTTTTCGGGCAGCATGGCATCTTCAGAAGTCTCTGAGGTGCTCCTTCGGCCAAACCTTCAAGGTCTAAATGCCATGGTTCTATAACAGGATGGTCATCGTTGTTGGGCATTGATGTGTAGTTAGCATCTTTCCTTTTGGAGGAAAACGCTGAGTACATGGCATTGATTTGTTCAAAATTATGGACTCTGATTGCATGGTGGATCTCAGGAAGCATTTTCGGAGGTGTTTTAAGAGATATGATCGGTGTGTGATCTTGATGAGTGGGGTGGAAAGTGTTCGGCATCCTTTGGGTGGTTCACTTGGGGTCGGGCTCACTAGGTCCCTCCCAGTTTTCTTCCATTACATTAAATGGGGTTTCTTCCGCCATATGGTACTAGCTTTAATAGTTGGTGGGAATTATTTGGGTCCACGGATGGCACAAATGATGATACGAAGTATCGGTCAGAGTAGGGTCCGTGAAGTCGAATGAGCGAACATGTAAATCTGTATCACTCAAAAAGAAAAGCCCGTTAGAACTTATCCGGGGTTTTGCCACGGGATTAAGATCCGACGCTCAAGTCGAGATGATGATATTATTATCGAAGGCATTTACTATAGAAGAGAATGAAGCTATTGTATTTTGTTGTGTGTTTTGACAACAATTGCCTTCCTTTTATAGGCGAGTAATAGAATTGCATCTTGGGATCGGATAAGAACAATATATCACATTCGAATATATTCGATCTCTTCCATATTTTCGACATTCTATCGAATATTTGCTACTTGTGCAAGTGGCTCAGGTTGGGGCATTATTGCCTCTTCTAGAAGGTAATTCATTTAGCATTCTCGCATGTATGTCATCTATGGACTTACGTATATTTGCTTCACATGCATGAATATTACTTTGCATGTACATGTAATATCATCCTTGTATATTTGATAAGTTCATCATTATAAAATGTATTTTGCATGTATGTTTAGGTGAATGCATATTATATTACACTATCAATATTCGAACGTTATTACTTGGCATATTGAAATGTTCACATTGAGCTCTCAGAGATGGATGGTGATCCCGTGTACCAATATGCCTTGTGATACATTTAAACTTCTATCATCTCAGGTAGTTGAACATAGGTGTATTTATTGGGTTGCTTTTAAGATGAAATATGTGATGGATAATATTTGAAATAATTATATGATTATATCATTTGATTTGATTGCTAAAGAATTAAGAGTCGTAGACATACCAGATAACATAAATAACATGTGTCGCAGATGTGTGTTCATATCTAAGCTAAGAGTCTCTCTTGTACCCAATAATGAGGTTTGTGGTATACGGAAGATGGAGCATGATGGTTCCTTTACAAAACTATACACCTTTAACACACCTAATACATCAATAAGAAAGATATTGGGATTTAGGAAGAATGGTGAGCTTATAATGGAAACTGAAATGGAGAACGCACAGTTTGGGATTTTTTTTGGACAAAGACATTCTGAACTTAAAGTTTACGAACCACGCTGAGATCACATCAATGATATTTATATTTTCGGAGAGAAGGGTACATTCTTCATGAGCAGTGGCAGATATAGGATTTGCGACCATGTGTGAGTGCGTTTTTCGGCTCGCTTGATTCGTGCATAGTTTTGAATATATTTTTCCATTTATTAGGGTCAACTAGTTTTATGTGGTTTTAGTTCTCGGATCTAGGTAGCCTAAAGTAGTCTCATTGTCATGATAATTGTCATTTTGACTTTTTTAGTCTTTTTGTTTAAGCTTTGTGATTAATATTTTATTTGTGTTATTTAATCTTGATGAAAGTTATCGAATGAAAATCATTTAAAACACAATCTATTCATATATTTTTTATCAAGTATTATGTTTCATAAATAAAAATATTTATAGTCAAAGTTTAATGAAAAAAACTTAAAAAAGAAAAAATGGACAATTATTATGGGACGGTGGTAGTATCAAAATAATAATAATCTTGTAAATCATATATGAAATTTAACGTTTGACATTTTTATAACTTTTTTTATAAAATTAAAAGTGAATAAAGTTTTTAAAAATATAATTGCAAACAAATCTAAAGACCCCTTATGGCCCTACATGGCTACCCCTACATTTATGTGTTAGAAACTTAATAAAAAATTAGCTAAAAGACAAATAAGAAGAAAACATATTAGGGTCCGTTTGGTTTGGGATGTTCATGCTTAAAAATTGGGTTTACTTTGATACACATTGTTTGGTTTAAATACTAGCGTTTAAATAATGAAAGTCTAATAATGAAAATTTTTGAATTCTCCAGTTTTAACACAATATCAAGATTGCATCAATACCATTCATGAACTCTGATCTCGTGTCAAATGAAACATTTTGTACTTTTTATTATTGTACTTTTTGGACAATGTTGGGTCGAATTTGATTCACATGATACAGGTGGGCTAAGTTGAAATTTGGGCATTGAGTTAATATCATTTTTATGTTTAATTTCTTTACTAATGCAATGATGCCAAAATATGGATTGCATCAATATTCCTATCTCAGTTGAAAAACATTGATTTTGTGGGTATTTGATTAGCCACAAATTTTATATTTTTATTTAATTTATTATATATCAATATTACATTTAATATAAAATAATTTATTTTATTATATTTTATATTTTATCTTCAGATCCGAATCCAATCACAATCATATTTAACCAATCAAATCTGTCGTAAACCATCCAAACGGGCCCTTAGACTACTTGCATTAAGGTGTGAGATCGTGAGCATGGGGATCGATCGTTTTTTAATGGGTGTTGATTTTTTGTGTGTGTGTTTGATCGTGCGGACAATCGTGATCTTCTAAGATTTTGTGTGTATATTTATTTGTGAAACGTTGGGTGGGGTAAAAATTAAAAATAAAAAGTAAAAAATAATTGAATGTGTGTGTGTTTTTTTAGGTTGAAGATGAAGGATTTTCTTTTTTTTTTGGGTAAGTGTGTTGTTGTGATTGTGGTTACGTGTAACTTATTTTTATTATTATTATTTTAATTTTAGTTTTGTAATCCTTTTTAGATATTATTTGTAAAGTATTTTATAAGAAGGAGCGAGAAAAAAAATGTAATGAAATTAAAATTTGTTAGTTGGAAGAAAATTAATGTAGCCTTTATAGTGGCAACCAATCGCTTTGTAGATCGTCGGAAAGAGAAAAATGGCGTGGCGGATAAAATGGGGTCAATCAGCCCCACTACGTGTCCGAGCTAAAGTTCTATCATCTTGACCTACGGTTCGTTCTTTCTTTTCAAAAACAAAACCGAAAACTCTTTCTCTACAAGCGGTGTAGCACCTTGAAAAAACAAAAAATACAAAAATACACTTAGTTGCCTACAACCTAATGTGGCGCGTGCTACGTGGCTTACATGTAGCTCAGCCCATATCATGAGCTCTTACAACGAAGCGCTACTTCTGCGTTGATCACTCGGATTGTTGCGTATATCCTTATCCTAATTTATCACGGTGATGATAGCCACTTGCAAAGTGTCGATTTACAAACTGATATGGTGTGGGAGGTGTGGAAAAATCACCATTCAAATATTATTTATCATTGTTTTAATGTAGACTAGTAATGTGATGCTTGGTATGATTTGAGTGAGTAGATTCCTGTTGATACAAAAGTTTGGCGTTCCTTGTTTGGACTCCGGTTCCCGTATCAATTGGATCTTGATGCTTGAGACACTGCAGCGCTAAGTAAGCAGAGAAAACCTTGTTAGGCTTATCGTGGGATTGTCTCCCGATTATCCTCCGACATGAGAGTAAGTAATCGGTTTTAGGGTTTTAGTTGAGAGTTAGGGTTGTAGATCGTACCTCTATAATGGCCAAGAGATGCCCTTTATATATACGAAATCCTTGTTGGTTTCGTGTTCCCCGACTATCAGCGTATCCGCCTAAGTCGGTTGGCTAATGCATATCCGTAAATAAGAGATATCGATATCAAGGCCATAAATAACCGGGTTTGGGCCTTATTTGCCAAACCGTTCTTGGGTTAGCCAGCTCGTCTTGGGCTCGCTAGTAGCGGTCATTAGTCGGGTTCGTGACCCGAATCGGACTATCGTCATCATGTCCCCAGGTCTAGTATCTTGCGAGGACTACTGCGGATGCTAGACTAATAGTATATACCATAAATTCGGTGAAGCGTGGCGGAGAAGCTAAAGGGTTTCTTCCTTAAAGAACACACGGTAAATCTAGTCAAAATATGTCAAATGTATACCTCGGAAAGCGTGAAAGTAATGCAGAAAAATTTGTCATGTCAACCAATCATATCCGGCGCATTTAGAGATAGTGGAGTCACGTGTCGATCATCGCATGTATGTAAAAACTTATATAAACTTCCGCCTCCCATTACTATGATTATCCACGGTAAAACATTTCCGCCATTGTTAAAAAGCTCGAACTTTCAACGAGAAACCATAATATTCCAAAGGTAACGTGGCGTGATGTCTTACAAAAAGTGTATCATGGTGGTGGTTTGATTGATTTTACCTCCGACATGACCAGGGGATGAACTTGCGAGTTCACCTCGGTTATTATATTCCACTCACTGCGCATCCGGTGGTCCGGCCAGGCGAGCGTCGATGGCGGATTTCCCCGAAGGGAAGGTAGGGGTATCTGCGCGTTTTTGATTTGCGAATCAGCGTGTGCCCGTATCCTTATTCTCATCGGCGTCTTAAACTATTATCGTGCGCACATATCCGGTTACCTTTGTATAGGTGCGGCAAAAATAACAAACTTGATGTAATTGCGTTTATTGGCGATTAACCCACTATCTACCTCTTCTAGCGTTTTACCACACAGCGTGGTCAAGCGGGTGGGTTCGTTCGCTAAGCAGCGGGGCTGCAATGTTAGCGATAAAGCGGGGCGCTTAAGGCGGAGGAAAAATTTTACGGGTTGATAAGGCGTTATTTCCACGGGACTTTGACTTCTACCGGGGTTGTTTCTTCTTGCGTAGAGATGGATCTATTACGTGTTGTGAACTTGGCGAAGCGCCGCGAATGCTGCGAGTGCGCCCGGTGAGAGAGGAAGTCCACAATGCAGGCTTCTAGCAGGCGTACCATGGAAATGCGACTAGAGGCAGGGGTGATATACAGTGGTACTGGAGTTGACCCTCACAGCGTGCCCTTGATCCTAGGTTCCTTCCCGCTGGTGGAGCCATCAGCGCAGATGTAGCGGAAAGCATGGAAGATCTCGATGTGGAGATGGAGGAACCGGGCCAAGGCTAAGCGCGAAAGGCGGCGCGATGGTGATGGCGCGAGCGCATCCAGGAAAAGCGTCCTGTCGTTGTCGGCGTGGAGTCATCATCGAGATGATGCGCCGCCTCGCTCCAATGAGACTACACCCAGTAAGTATTATGCATCGTCGCGTGTCAGCGTTCTCACGGTTGTGTTATTAATTCACTTCATTTTAAATGCGGTATTGAAGCTATTGAGTATCTTCTTGAGCATTCTGTAAAGTCGCCCAAAGGCGAGTCACATGCATCTTGGCTCTCGGGATCAAAGTCGACAACTCGTAATTTCGGTCATTTACAAACTCTAAAGGTTTCACTATTTCATCATTTATCGTAAACTACGTTTCTGAGTATCAAATCTGGCGTAACACGAAGGGTTAAGGCTGCGTATTCATGGAATAACATCAAGGACATTTCATATAGACTAGATTTAGTCTACACAACATTAATAACATCATTTCATATCAATATTATGCATGGGTTTGCATTTTCATTAAGCGTTTATTTTCCTATTAAATAAGCTATCCTCATAAACATTTATTTTGAATATTAATCCGACACTTAAAAATAATCCTAATATATTTTATACTCCTTTTAAGACTATAAAAATTATATTATTAGTTTACCGATGTTTTCAATTTATTTAAATATATAAATTGTTATGTTTATATAATTCTGACGGTTTTGTAAATTGACCCGATAAATATTTATTCACTCAACTCATGTAAGAAATGTATTTTATAACTTTTATGACTTCAATACATTTTATTTTGTTCGTTAAAATCTATTTTAGCTAACGCTACCTAAATACTTAATCATATACACAAATTACCAACTATACTTAAACCATTACACCTTTACTTATACAAATTACATTTAATTATCTAAAATACACTACTTTTATTTATTCTTTATGCATAACCGACATATGGGTCATGACACAACATAATTGAGCACAAAATATCACCTAGATACTATTATACTTGTTTATTTTAATTATAGTCTAATACTAACACACTTACATAATATCTAAGGTGAAAAACCAAGTACTCTCATCTCCATCCTCTTAAAACCGGCAATATCAAGAAACATGTAGAAACCATAAAATTTTCATGGTCCAAGTGATTATCAATCTCTAGTAGTGATCTATGTTTAGATTTTGAAATAAAAATCTATAGATTAATAAGGTTTTTATCATCTTCTTCTCATAATCATTCAAGTAAGTATTTCATGATTTTTATTAATCTTTCATATCTATATTTATGTTGTTTCATTATTTTTGCAAGAAAAACATGCATGAATTCCATGATCCATACCACTTTTATTGGTTTTTAGTACATGTAATGAATTTTGATTATCAAATAATTATCCCTTGAAACATATTATGTTTGGTGATGTCTAGGAACCCATGACACCTAAGAAGGTGTATGGTAGGTTTAGTGTAGCTTTGGCGTTGATTTGAAGTGGTTAGAATAAATATTACGAGAAAAATCCATTTCGACAACTAAAATAAGGGTCTGATCATTTTTGTTAAATCTGGAAAATCCGACAGTTTGTAAAATATTTTGGGCTAGATATTTAGAAAATATACTTTAAAAAGCGAAAATGTGGCCGCTTGAGCGGATTAAAGCGGACTACTTGAAAAGTTATGATTTTTAAAGTTTGGCGGCGAAAACTATAAAATCCTGAAAATTCAGCATATTCGTCCAATTTATGCGAGTCAAAAATGAGGCTTAGGCTTTATGAAATGTCGTTTTATCAAAAATATATTAGTATACTTTGATACGAAGCTAAGGACATATAATCGTAGAAAGCGGACTTAAAGCGAAGAAATTGTGGCCAATTAAAGTTTATGAAACTTATATTTTTGACAGCAACTTGTAAAATATATATGCTGATATGATTTTAAAACAAGGTTTTGACCCCTTCGGGTCGAATTGGCTTAAGTGTTCAACACGAAAGTTGTCGAAATGATGTTTTACTATTAATCGTGAGATTTTTAAGCTTAAAGTGTAAAATGAGAGATTTAAGCATGGTCAAGGCAGACGATTTTTTGAAAAAGTCAAAGTACCCATTGCTGATGGGAAATAAAGTTGGTGTTTTAAGCGTTTTGAGTCCGTTTGAGCTTTGAAAACTTTACCAAATGCTATTGTATCACCTATAAATTATTAGGGAGCGTTAGAAACCTTATAAAAGCGATAGTTTATAAGCACGAGGTTTATTAAAATATAAAGGGCGTTTGGATAGGTGTTGTTTTAGCACTGAGGCTAATCCTATGGATAGCTTGTTGTGGCTTAACGAACGGATTAATATTTTTGAATGTGTAATTGTAATTGGGATAAATTATGACTATCGTACTTATTTTCACAAGTATTAACATATATATTTTCTACTAGACCAAAGTGGTTATCATGAGTGACCATGTTTGGAGCCATTTTCATGTCGATAAGAATACTTTGAGAAAATGATGTCTTCTAGTAAAGTGAGTTCACCTAGCCTATTTTCCAAAATGTCCAGCTGTTAGTCAAGCGAGTTGTATGAGTAAAATCGGTCACTTAAACTTTGCGAAAACCACCATTAAACAATATTTTGGATACAAGTACCTCCTTCACTATGTTTTCTCCATGATCGAGACCTCTACAATAAAACTTAAATGCTAAAACTTTGAGATAATGATACAAGCTTTCCAAAAACCGTTGAGTTTGTTTCCTAACACTCGATGTGCACCATTTTCGACTAGTTTTTCAAGGCCGTTTAGTCGCTTTCATGAAATTGTCAAATGACATTATTTCTGACGAAAAGTTATAGTTTCATAATAAATCATTACACGACTATCGTGAGGATGTTGATTCAACGTAAATACTTGTAAAGTATTTCATAACATAGCGAGATGTCATAAACATATATTTCGACGATAAATTCTATTTTCAAAAGCGTACAAGTGGTATAGATTACATGTGATTTGCATACGTGACATTGTTTCATGATTTACATTAGAACATATCATTCATAATAGGTCATAGTGGAGGTTGCTCCTCATTTCAATATTGCCATTATATCATCATTATCATTGCAACATGTGAGTTTTCATAGCCCGGTTATTCAAGTTTTACTTATTTCAAACCTACGGGGAGAATACATTATCGTCATTTTATTATGATGCCAAGTATATTAAATTCATTACATTGCTTAAGTTACCTCATTGCGAGTTAAATGTCCCATTTCATGAACATGAACCGTTAATTTCATAGAAGCGTGGTGAGTGGATAGATCTATCGAGGTGACACCTCCAGTCGGGTTGGCCAGTCGACCCGGACGGATGCATTTCATGTCATTATCATTATTTGAGTTGTTTGGCAAACACTCTGTTGGGGGAACATCGGTCAAGCTTCGATGTCATGTGCTTGAGGCAATTGTATCATTTTGTGACGACATTGTCATACATAATATATACTTGTGGTAGTCGTATTTAACATTTTCAACAACTCTGTGAACTCGCTCGACCTTTGTGTTGACACGTCTAGCAATGTATTTTCGGGTTT
This sequence comes from Chrysanthemum lavandulifolium, assembly GCA_022545495.1. Classification (NCBI taxonomy): domain Eukaryota; kingdom Viridiplantae; phylum Streptophyta; class Magnoliopsida; order Asterales; family Asteraceae; genus Chrysanthemum; species Chrysanthemum lavandulifolium. The sequence continues at coordinate 204,221,673 of CM040240.1, read as the reverse complement.
CTAAGACATTCACTTCATGGCATGCATGTGGACATATCATAGAGTCGCGGTGTGTAGCGTCTCACATAGGATTATACACTTTAAAACATCGTTTGACTTGTACCAAACTTACTTTACGCACATAGTAACTTTCATTTGGGACCTATCTTTGTAACTCGAATGTTTTAATATATCAAGCGATGTTCTTTTCAAAGCGACACTTTAGGTCGTTCAATATAACCTTGTGATTGTGATGCTATGTGATCATCCCCAGAATTCCATTCCATTGCAAAAGCAGTAATTTGAGGGTGTGACACAAAGGACCAAGGCGTGAGCCCGTTGGCATGCGGGGATATGCCATGGTTCGACTAGTTGAGGAGCTTCTTTGGCATGCTGCGCGCCGAGCTCGTTGGTCAGCGGCTAAAGTCGAGTATGTCGGGGAAAGCGGCCGGGCGCAAAAGGATGAGGAGATTGCGCGGTGGGCGCTTTAGCGGTGCTCGGTGAAGCGAGGCGGTGATCGATTATTCTAAAAACTTCTTTGAGGAAGATGTCTTTGATGATCAAGTGGGCGGGGCGTGCCGCATTAGAGGTGTATAAGGCTAATTGCTCTTGGGCTCTTAAATATTTGGAGAGTGGGAAAGATGAGTTGTTCTCTCGGTTGGGGAGTTTGGTGCAATTGTAGGAAGCGCGGTGGAGGCGAAATGAAGCTCCATAAGCTCGGCATTAGTATGTGAGGAGTTGTATCCGAGCTTGTTTCAATGATTCTTGGCCGCGGTGGCTTATTGGCCATGGTTTTGCGCCTTCTTGCCTGAATCTGTTGGAGTCTCGGGAGGTGGTAGGCAGTTGGGGGGGTTGTGCGGTGCGCATTGGCGTGGTAATGCGTCGGGGGCGATAGAGGAATTCCATGAAGGTGGCCTTAAAGTGTCTGCCGCCGGTGTCTGGGTATAGTGATCATGCATCACGATGGGCGGTTGCTGCGATGGAAAAGATGGCTATTGGAACTCCCCTTATATTGCGCAATTGGGCGTGACCAAGATTACCCATCGGTGTGATCATGGAGGGTTAACCTTGGCTCGCCAGCGATGTCTTGTGTGTGAAACTGGCGACTTCTTTTGAAGCGGATGAGTCGCGACTTCAAGTGCCTATCTTTCGGCATGCGCGATATCACGAATCCGCCGGCGCTTGAAAGAAATCATTGAAAAGAATCCTTAGAGGCCCGTACTGTAGGCTTGCGAAGAAGAAGGCGTGGCGGGAAGGCCATTCTTTGTGGTGTTGGTGCGGCGCGGCTGCCTAAATAGATGGGGTTACTGTGAGTGTGGCGATGGTATCGCACGGACTCGATTTGTTAAAGAAGCGAAGGAAGGAGGCACGCAAACCCGTGGAGAACTCATGTCTTAGGCGTAGTAGTAGTATATAGGTTGTAGCTTCTTTGTGAATATCTTTTTGTAAGAACTTCGTGGTCTGAATAAAATTTTCCTTTTGTTGAATGTGTGTTAATGTGAATGTTGTTGCGATTTGTAATGTTAGGTACTTAGTTATCTATTTTCATAAAAGCGTTCTTGTTGTCTAAGAATCAAGCGGTTATACAAGTGGAAATACTAAATGAAGTCCATAATCATGTATGAAAGTCACATTTAACATTCTAAGTACTTGTATCATAATCATGTATGGTGTGATATACGATTGTCTTGTAGATATCATAGTAAGGAGCCAAGTCTTGATTCACGGTTTTGTTAAATCATACGGTATGCATTGTTGTGCATCGCGTCGTGGAATGCGCATTGTACTTATTCAACGTCTTAAAAATAAGGTGTTTAACAAGGATGCATGATCCGATGTTGATGGGTTTGCAACCCTCTTTTCAGCGAGTTATTTAATAGGTTTACTTATCCTTTTTTACCAGCGTGGGTTTATTAAGTGCATCACGCGCCATGTAGGCAAAAATAATATAACGATGTTGAGATATGAATAATATGTAAATAAAAATTAAAATGTGTCAGCGAGTTAGCTAGAAACCGTGACATTTATTAACTCTGCAAGTTTTTGTAAAAAAAAAAAAGACATTTGCCTAAATAAAGCGAGAATGTAAATACGGATATTTATTGAGCACTATACTAAAGTCTGAGGAGGATGTCCATATTATTTGTCTGCATAACCATTCCTAGAGATAGCATCGTTTGAGATTACGGATGTTTCCATGTGCGTGGTAGCTCTGCGGCCATCCATGTCACGCACTTATGCATCGCCTTCCTAATGTTTCAATGACCTCATAAGGTCCTTCCCACTTCGGTCCAAGTTTTCCTGTATCTTTTGCGTGGCTCGCATCATTAGGCGCGATATCTGAAGTCGCACAGAGTCAGAATGAAACACTTTGTGCTTTAGCATCGTAGTATCCCGCCATTTTTGACTTAGCTCAAGCGCCATATGGCTGGCAGCATCGCCCCTATTTTCACGAGGTCCAGTCGATCGCAGCTCATCGTCATTGGTTGTAACATTAACCGGCGGTCGCGAATAGTTGGCATCCGATTTCCTGCTTGGTATGGCGACTTCCATCCCGTAGACAAGAGAAAGGGTGTCTCCGTGCTAATTTTGATTGAAGTTCGATGCGCCCGCAAAGATGTCGATAATTCCTCCACCCGCCTTCCTTTGTGTTTGTCTGGCGTGCTTTAATTCCTTCACCTCTAGACTACGGTTTGCAGCTCGACCGACCATTGGTTTGTGGGTGTTTAAGCCCGGCCTGTTGTACAATATTCGGTTTCGCACCGAGTCCTTGAAAGGGTTGTCGCGAATTGTTTTCCATTGTGCGAGATGATTTCCCCGGTAATCCAAAGCGACATACAATATTTTCCCAAACAAACCGAACTTTACGATTTCTTGTGATTGTTCACGACCGCCTTTGCTTCAATCCACTTGGTGAAGTAGTATATAGCTACTATGAGAATTTCAATCCTCTTCTTGCACACCTTGAGAAGACACTGCAATGTCGATGCCCCATTTATAGAATGGCCATGGCGGCGTAATAGGTGTTAGCTCTATTGTGGTTGGCGATGGAATAGAGTGCAGCAGACTTGGCGATTAGCCACACTTTACGATTAAGACCCGGCGTTACTGATTGCATCGTGAGCCGATGGTATCACGGTAGTGGCGCGCGCCGCAGCGGTTGTGGTCACAGTGCATACTACATGAACCCGCGTGGATCTCTCGAGTCGTAATCTGCGAAGGGTCACGCACGCCGAAGCCATGGTTGTAAAGTGAGCAGATGATATAGTACCGTCCGAGTTCAAACCTACTCATGATGTGCGTACTGCGTGGCGTCATTACGCTCTACCAAGCGATGCATGCCCTTATAAACTCGATGATTGGGGTCATCCATGAGGACCTTGCTCTACCATCATTTATGGATATCTCCATCTACGAGATGGACTTGCTCGAGTTTCCACCAATACTTGTTTTGGCCAGTGCTTGTAAAGCTTGTGGATGCAATCTTGCTCGGTCAGTCGCTTTACTGTTTTCCCCTCTAGGAACTTGTTTGATGGTGAACTGTCAAAGTCTGGATTAGGGACTTGGTTTTGTCAAGATATTGAATCATGTTCTCCTTCTTTACCAGCATACTGCATGATACATGGTTGGCTACTAGGTAGGAATCGCATTTTATACAGGTTGCGGATGCCCATTCGGGCTGCAATACCTAATCCAACAATCGAGCTTCATTTTCGGCCTCGTTGTTCGTGGTCGTGAATTCAAAATCACGATTACTTAGGTGAATTCCATTACCTCGGACTCGTGAGGATAAGGCATCGCTGATCCGTCGCGTATGAAGGTCAGTCCGTGAAACAAGATCCACGGTTCTTGTAGTTCCACTTGCTTTGTGAAGGTCGTCCTCACATCTCGGTTTTCAATAATGAAGTCCGCTAATGTCACGCCCGCAACACATGATCACGTGGTTTATAGGAAATGTTGTGCTCACCTAGCAACAGCATAAGCGCCTGACCCGCCAAGGTAAAGGAATCTGATAGTAATGGTGTCGTATCAAAGCAAAACATAAATAACCAAAAGAAGTCTTAACATAAATGCGGAAATAATCCAAGTCAAAATGACTTCAATACATAGGTCCCAGTGAAACATAATAAACCTCAACATAATATCCAAAATAAATAAGTCTTAAATGGCATCATAAGAAATCAATGCTAAAATCTCTAAGGTAAGTCACTTTCGAGCACTCATCCCAAGCAACCCAGAAACTGATACTTAGGCCACTTAGCGGAAGAAAAGAAAAGTCTTGTTGAGCACAAAAACCCAGGTGAGCAGATATGAAAGCAAAGCGAATACTAAGCGATATCGAATACGAAATAAAGTGAATGAGCAATAGCAAAATCATAATCATTTTCAAAGCATAAATCATAATTTTCAAAATAAAGATTATAGTCGTCTACCGAGCCGAAACATATATCGGATCATATTCATATTCACATAAGGCAACATTTGTAGGGAGACCTACGAGTTATGAAGGGCGTGCATGCACGCAAAGATCAATCATCGGATAACGGATAACATATAACATATAACGGATCTAGGATGCATCCATACCCCTTCCTACATATTCACAAATATGCTTCACCATCCGAGGCGTGGCGTAACATCACTCTCGCCCTAGAGTCATATCGAGGTGCATCATCGATCGGACATGGAACCCCATGACTAGTTAAATATTTGGCTCGGGTGTCAAACTATCTTAGGTCAAATCGAATGTCATAACCGACACGGATCATCTTTTATCGAAAATCATTCATGTTTCCAAAATCACGTTTTCATATCGGATAGTTCAAAATCGGATGTTTCATAATTTAGAAATCGAGTTCGGATAAGCAATAGCTCAAACAAATCGATTTTGGGGTTCATAGCAAAGGCTTAGGAAACCCTGTCGAAAGAAAACGTTAAAGGAACCTTTATTGAAAAGGTCGAATATCCGTACCTTATTCCAAAGCAATGATCGAAAAGCGTAAAGGCGAAAGGCGAAGGATTACTCCTCTTCTCGGAACCTATAGACATTAACGGTCGTCCATGTTATTTATGATTCCATAATCGTCGAAATGATCTTTTAATATTTGGTGTTCATACTTAATGATCTTCATACTTTAAGGTTTTATTAAATGAGACGTAAGTATTTTATAATTAATGTTGTAGATTAGGGTTCGTTATGTCATTTATTAAAGTCTAGGGTTAAATGTGAAAATAGTTTATAAGTAACAAATTACTATATTTAGCTCAAACCCTAATCGACTCTCATTTATGTTCTAGGGTTTTTCTTATTCTTTAATATCTCATTAATATGCATTTACTTTACATGTTACGTCTTAATGACTCGCTACTTAACCTAATATGTAAATGATAACAATCTTTCCTTTTATGTTTTACCATGTACGTTTATGATTTTATGTGACATACAAGTTACTTATTACTCGGATAAATTACACGTATACATAACTACTAGTTCACTTGAATTAATATAACGCACACAAAAGAGACACGTTCACAACATTTAGGGTTTGATATACTTTATTCGCTTTACATATGAAACTAGGGTTTATGTTTACGTGACCCTTACTTGTTTATTACACGTTCAAAACTCATGTATATATGTTCGGTTCAAACTAGGGTTTCGGCTAGTAGGTTATACGCAAGTCCTAGCTCATCTAAACACGTTACATATTCAAGTTATTAAGTTTTATTTATTAGCCGAATACATATATGGTTCGGTCCTAACTCTTGCATGGTTCGGCCTTGCTTAACTCAACATATACATGACTCGATTCCATATTACATATCACGTTACATGTTCTTTAATAGTTATAAGGTTTAATCTTTATGGTTTGCCCTTGTTTTGGTTTACGGCTCGCACACAAAAGAAAACAACAAAGCTCGACTAAAACAAGCGTAACACAACATATATCATAAGGTACATCAAAGGAAGACGAGAACATGTTATACCTTTACTTGGTTGAAGCAAAACTCGACTCCAAGAGGTTGTGGGTCTCACCGAATAGGAACAAGGAGAAAGAGAGGCAACAAATAAAACTAGGGTTTCACTTTTTAGGTTATGTGTTGTATTTATAGTTGTAGTATTTAGTTTAGGTTTAGGAGGGTTGGGTTGGTTTGGGTCCAACCGAGCTCAAAGGCTCGCCCAAATGGGCTTGACCCTTGATCCCCGAACACAAACAAACGCCTCGTGGGCTTCTCTTGATCCTCGGCTTGGCGCAAAACAAACGAAACAAACGAGCCTGTTTAATAATCGAATACCTCAACATTATTGGCGAATAATTTAAGTCCTTCGTCGTACCAAGGTCGTTTGCGTAATTACATTCGTCAATTTTTATTTATTCGTAAGTTAGGCTTTTAATTTCATTAAATGCTTATAAACGTGTTTTACGTATTTTATAATTCTTGGTTCCAAGGGTATTTTCGTACTTATATATGTTTTAGATTTTTCGGGTTTTACAAACACACTCCACTTCGTAGGCGCCCCGATCGTCGGTTTGGAGATGATGTGCTTGATGGGTTGGTGCGTAATCACCGTTATGGGTGCGCTGGAAGTACTGCGTGGCCGTTTGGCGGCAAATACTAGTGCTAGGACCAACTTTTCCATTGCACCGTAGTTAATCTCCATTTTCTTGAGTGCTTTGCTTACAAAGTACACGGTGTTCTGCTGAATCACATGTCATTAGTAGTACCGCTTCGATCGCCCCATGGGTCGCAGACAAATACATGATTAATTCTTCCCCGGGCGGCGCAACTAGTGTGGGAGTCTTTGCTAAGTCTTTGTTTAAGTTGTATGAAAGCTTCTTCGCTTCCACAATCCAGTAAGTCTCCCTTTTTATGCACTTCTTGAGTGTTTTGAAGAGAGGAGTGACTTGTCTGCTGATTTGGACAAGAATCTATTCAAACTGGCCAGTTTTCCATTCAGTGATTGAACTTCTTTCAACGTGCATGGTGAAGGAAGTTGGATAACAGCCTTCGTTTTTTCTGGACACGGTTTGATGCCATCGGGCTCTATCAGATATCCGAGGAACATGCCTTCTGTAGCGCCAAAAGTGCATTTATTAGGATTTAGCTTCATGATGATCTTTTTTAGTGTCTTAAATGTTTCCTCAATATCGCGCACAAATTCATCTTCAGTATGGCTTTTTATTACAAGATCATCGACATAAACTTCTAGGTTGCGGCCCACCTGTCCTTCAAATGCGTGATCTACCAACCGCTGGTAGGTGGCACCTGCGTTCTTTAAGCCAAAGGGCATCTTGGTATAACAATAAACGCCTTGGCTTATATGGAAGGTGTAACATATTGGATTTCACAAACACACTAAACCAATAATCAAAGAGGCGTATACAAGAGGTTTTAGAGAGAGAAAGTTAGAGGTTGGGAACTTTAGTGAGAGAAAGGAAAAATCTTATTATGAGCTCCAACTCTCTACCTTGGGAGGTAGAGAGTATTTATAGTTCTTACATAAAATGCCACCTACGGGCTGTGGATCAGGCATACAGTGGGTAAAGACCCGTCCATCCTCCACGGTGTTACTTAACTAAATACTACTAAACATTAACTAATCTCGACTACGAGCTTTTAACGATTACATATACTTGAGGTGACCGACTCTTTAATAAGCTGGATTTACTAAATCCTAACAATCTCCCCAAGGAGGTCACCTCAAAAATACATAGAATACAAACAGATATTACAATTAGATTGTTCTTGGATTCTTGTTAATGTTCTTTGCTCTGTAGCTCGTAGTCATTGATTCTTCATTATTGCATGTTTGGATAATCAATGTGGAGGTCTTTAACTAATCCACGTGATAATGAGTTTTGAGCCGACTTTGAGATCATCGGCAAACATAAATCTCGACTCTTCCATTGTGGTGTTGGTATTATATGATGTTGTGACATTTGGACCGACATTCTCACATTCGGATCATGATGTATTCTCATCGAGTAGCGGAAGCTTTCGTTGATTCATGATATTGGCGCAGAAAGCGAAGCATGGAGTGAAAATATCGAGTCATTGATGCACTAATCATGATTTCTTTAGAAATGAATGTGTTGTGTGAGCATGCGGCTATGGATTGACCGCTTCATTACGCTTTCACCGCAAGCGTCGGGCGAACACCGCATACAACGATTAGCAATAAAGCGCACGAAAGTGTCTTTGATCACTTCGTTGAATTGAGGTACATGGCCCGGTTCCCGTTGATCGATTACAAATCTTGCTGTGATCAAGTATAATTCGAAGAATTTCCTTGACAGGGTTTCGCACTATTCTAGTTGTTCTCAAATCGAACGTCTCAAAGAAGACAACACGGAGTGAGTGAACCGGTAATTGAGATTCACCGATTGATAAGAAGAGATTTGAAAAACAATCGTGTATCGCTCAATAGAAATTGTTTTGCAATACATCGAAGGTTTTAATTGAAATCAATTATCAATCATAAACACCTTTTATTTTGAAATATTTGTACACGGTCGATGTGCTAAAGAAAAGAGTTTTTAAGCACAACGACCGGTTTTCAAAGGTATCCGTCAATCCATAACTGAACCGAGATTGATTCAAAATATTGGATCGCCCATTGTTGCTATTCGGTTGTCACATGGTTGATCTATTGAATAGATCTCACATGCCACCCACCGGGAGCTTGTTAGATGTTGGCTCGAAGGCTTTCCATCTTCATTGTGAATATGTTTGCATATTACTCGGATGTTATGGCAATACCACAAGGATAATCGTGGGACTCATAAGATATAATCTCTCTTTCCACATTGTGTGAAGCAGAGTTTTCATTGAAAGTGTCCTAATGAGATTTATTGATGATCTCGTGGCTCTAGACTCAATTGTCCATATTTGGATCCTATTTTCTATGCTTAGTGATCATGTGAGCAATCAATGATGTTGCCTTGTACATACAACTTGTTTTCAAGTTTGTTCTTTAAAGTTTTAAGGTTGGAAAAATCATTTAAAAGTTTTGATTCCTTTTGTTTGAACTCCCGCTAAGCACTTTTACATTCTCTTGAAGTTCTTGTTTTTGCTTAGCGCTTTTAATAAGTTTCTCTGTAAAGAATTTAACTCTTGTTTTAATGTTTCTTCCCTTGTTACTTTTTCTCGATTAATGTATGCCATTTGGCAATCCATTTCGCTCAGTGTGGTCACCAAATTTAGCACGATGTTCATAGATGGCAACTTGATCCTGTTAGGTCACTAGTTTTACAACACAAGCATCAGAGAAGAGATAGAGGCGGATGAACAATAAACCAAACACATACGCGAGGAATAATGAAGAGTTATGCGTGAGTATGTGAAAGAAATAAATTAAACAACCAACCCTCAGTGAGGCTATACAAGAGTATTTATAGGAGGAAGCTGGGCAACACCCTAGTCCCTTCCTTTCTCCTATGGGCTCTGGGCCTAAGCTCATGGGCCTTCTACATAGCTTAAGGCTAATAGAGGCGGGAGAGGGTCTCCTTCTTCAATATCAACAATCTCTAAGAGAAAGTCGATAGATTATGGGTTCCCCATGAGAATGAAACAAGTCCTTTTAAGAGGAACTTGAGTGGTTTGGGAAGTTGAAGTGCGGTCGCCACCGGGTCCATGACGCCTTGTCTTCAATACCGATGTTACCTTGGTAACCACCAAGAGTATATGAATTGAACCCGGTTTACGCCCTAAGGTTGAATAAATGGAGGCTATTTATTTTCACCCTTTTCACTTGCAATTCTTTTCATTCTTCAACCCCTTGATGCTTACCGAGACTTCATAACTAGAACCTTGTTGGGTTTATTCCAAGACTAGCTCGGTCTTAGTCTGCACTCTTCCCATATCTCATTTTCTCCTTTTTTCAATATACCTAAGGACTTCTACACTATCTAGTGGATTGTCCACGGTAAATACCTCCGGTTACTGCGGATCATGGGAACAAATACCTAACCTTATCGTCCTTATATCACCATACATAAAGTAAAATTGGTCGGTCTATTTGGTATTGTTCATACGCCATTGGAACCAATTAAAACCATTTGAAAATCAATCCGATACTTGTGATATATTATTAAAGCATTTTGTACCGAGTTGTTTTTGATATTTTTAGAACAAGAGCTCCCCTCAACATGTGCATCAAGCATCATTTTGTAATAGAAATAATTTTCATCTTTGAGGGTTGGCTTGCATCTAAGAGTAGTTATATAAAGAATGTGGTTTTCAAAATAGTTGCTCCCCTCAATATGTGCATAGATATTTGAAGGTGTTTTGCACATATTAGGAAAAAGCGCACATTGAAATAAATTGATCACGTTTCAAATCTTTGTGGTTTAAGATAGATGCTCCCCTCAACATGTGCATGGAAAATTTGAAATCGTTTGGCACATGTGGGAAGGAGAGCTTGTACATCCTTATAAAATCATTTACGAATTATCGGTTTAAATCCAATTTAAATCACAAATTCTCCCGATCACAATTATCAAATCATTTGAGATTTGTGATCTCAGAGATTTAAATTAATTTTGAAAGCTTTTAAAGAGAATTGTGACTTGATTATGAAAACGTTTTAAGCGATAAGGATCGGATTTTGAGACTTTAAACTCCATTGATTAAACATGCATGATTATCTTTTGAAAAACAATTGTTTGACAAATAACCTTTTGATTTAATTGAAATCATTCTCCCTCAATCAATGACATAAGTTGTTGATTGAGAGATAGATATTTTGACAAACGTTGAGTTGATTTTTCAAAATTGAGTCCGAGTTATTTTTCAAAGCAATTAGTTTTCATTAGATAGTAAGTAATTGTTTATAGAATCGAGCATGAGTTTTGAAAAATAAGATAAAACATGGCTCTGTTCTTTCTTTGAAAAGCGGGTTATTGCCTGAAATGACAATAAACCATTGTTTCACTTTCTCCCAAAAATATTTTTTGATTTTTTGATTTGATTTTTTTTTGATCATTCGATCTTCATCTAAAGACCCGTGTCATTCTTTGAATGACAGCACAAAGACAGTAGATGTTATCGAACCATGAAAAACATGACAAAAAGGACAATATTTTTAGGAATTTTTCAAGATTTTCAAATTTTTATGGATTTTTGAAAGTTTTATAATTTTCTATTTGCTTTTTGTTGGTTTTGTAATTTTGTATTTTGTTTTCAAAAGATATGTACAAAAAGATAATTTAGCTTAAGAGGATGATGATTGAGTACCGATATACGGATGTCGTTCAAAGACGTTGTAGAAGAAAGTAATCAACATCTCCTAAATTTTCACCACCAAAGCATTCGAGGCTTTTAAGAAAATCTTACGAACATGAGCCTTCAGATGTGAATCTTTGGTAGCTTCCCCAAACGACAATCTTCAAGTGAGACCACTTTCCCAAGTAATAGAAGTGAAGCAAGCAGTCTCATTGAATGAAGCTCAACAACCCAAAGAAACATGAAAACACGAAGTAACAAGTTGAACCGGTGATCCTTCTGCGGTTATCAAACTCGGGATACATGATTAAGCCTCGATCACATGAACTCGTTGTGCATCCCCGATGTAAACATCATTCTGCGGATTTGTGCGATGTCTGCATTTGGGAGAACAAGATATCAACATCTTCAATTCACCAAATGCATTCTAGTTATCTTACATATAACCAATCACCCATAATGTACACATGTACCCAACCAGTGGAGACTATGACATCCAAGTAACATGTTGAATCACCGATTATCTCTACGGATATCAACTCCGAATAACTGAATAAGCTCAATCAAGTGATCATGTTGTGAGTCCCCGATGTACACAAATCTCTCCCCGATGGTTGCGATCTCATCGAAATCATCATTACATAGTGTACATGAAGCACTAACCGAAGCACTTTATCATAAATCATATAGAAGATGTCGATAAGCAATATCATCTCACGCACCACATATTCTTCTCACATTTCTTCCAACCGAATCAAGTAACACATACCAAAAGTCTCGAGACCATTTCCCCAAATAGTTGGAATAATACATCCTTCCCCAAAATATTTGGAATAATACACAAAAGGCTACGAGTTAAACACCGAGTTTCTACGGTTATGACCATTTTCTTCCGGATAACTTCAATCGGTAGAAGTGTTAAGTTCATCATATGTACTCGTTGTGCTTTTAGATATATGTCTCCTTCCCCTTCTTGGTTTTGATACCTCGTAATCAAGAAACATAATATAGCCATAAACTTGAGAACATGTGAGAAGAACTCAAATAGCCCAAATGAATCCTCGTGAGAATCAACTGCTATAGAAACTCTCTCTGACTATCTTTATCAACCCATATGTAGACAATTTGAAGTGACCACTATTGAAGAAAACCCGATATACCAAACTTGGAACTGAAGTCGAATTCCCCGCATTTGTATCTTAAGCTTGCACTTAATGATGGAAGAACGGTGTCGAGAATCTATGCATCAAGAAAATCTCTAAGTACTCACTACTCAAACAAAGTATGAGACATTAACACCTCTTGAGATTATCCACATCGTCATCTGCATGTGATACTGAGTAAAACAACGTAATTCCTAATAGTGATAGTTAACCAAGTCTTCAACCAACCACCCCGACTGTTGGTAACTAGATAAACCAAGTCTTCAACTCAAAATCTTAAGCCCGAGCAAGTTATCAAATAAGAACACGCCTTTGTGAAAGTCAACTTCAATCTCAAATAAGTAATAAATGATTAACTCTGAAATAATCAACTTGTGTCAAATGCCCAACATGTGAATAAACATATAATCGGATGTACATTGATCCACTGAATGAACCGGAACAAATGATTTATCAACATCAATGCCTTCTTCCTAAAGGTATTCATGTAGAGACTGATCTGGAAGATTCACCACTAATGTCTTAAAGCGGATGAGAAGTCATTTTCCATAATGCTCATGTGGTTGATTCTGAGTGCACATTGGAAGGAACAATAATCCGTGAATATTTGGCAAAGGAATACCAAAGAGCGGATCATTATTCATGAGTGCAACCGCAATATTATGATAGTCATTATCAACGCCTTAAGGACTAACTGGAGATTGGGTTTCTTGAGTAGTTTGAGTTGTACTTCTTAGATGGTGCATCTTGATCAATGTAGATCAAGAAGGTGAACTAGTTGAATCAAGAGGAACCGGAGCAGGAGCATCAAGAACTCGATGATCAACATTCGTTATAGTTTGGAAGTACTCATCAACTATATCTTGAAACAATGAATCCAGTTATCCTTAGTAAGTGAAGCATTAGGCGCTTGAGGAGAGTTGTATGACCATTACTCAAGCATCCATCAATATGTAGAATATGCACTCTTTAATTTTTGATTTGAACAAGTGAATAAGAATATACACCAATGAACATAGATCCAGCGAGGGTTGAAAGAGCGTGGAAAAACATGAAGCTTGATGATGAAGAATGTCGATGAGAATGGTCATAAACATGAAGATTTCTTCTTTTGAAGATAAAGCGCATCAAGCATACACTTTTCTTTTCTTTGAGGAACGGGCTCAAGTGTTATCTGCAGACGCTATAATGATGAAGCACGAGGCCTGAATCGATGTGAGCAGATCGTCATTATTTAGAGCCCATGTTATATGTTTAGAGTCGCCGAATCCAAATACCAAGGACGACTTATACGACCGCTTTGGACAATGACGAAGATGAGAATTGGAAACATTGGATCCCACGTGCTCATGGGGTCCTTATGGTTAGCACAAACAATCTTTGAATCAGCAGAAACCCTAGGTGCAATGTCATTGTCACTAGGAGTGAACTAGTAGAAACATCGACTTAGTCGAGGGACATTTTGTGCTTAATGGGATTATTCTACCGTTGGCTTCTAAACCTTAACGTGCACTACTCTAGGCATAGTGGATCTAGTTAAGGGCAAGGTTTGCCATTCGTGAATATTCGACTGCTGGCTTCCACTAAAATCCTACATTGGTAAAAACCTTCCTCGTAGGTTTCGTGATTGCTTAACTGCTTTATTGTCCAAACTTTCTTAACGGGGTATGATTCTTAGATCTCGTAAATAACACAACACATTTATGATGATTACGGAAGATAGACATTCTTCTGAGGTTTTGTAGGCGACATAAGACTTCAATTAATTTCGATAAGCTTAGAGCTAATACTAGAACCAACACGCTTCTTTTGTTCAAGTCAAACTTATTTTTCCTATGGTGTTCTTTCACTTTCTTCTCATGATCACTTTTAGTCAATGAAATTTTGTCCTTCTTTGTATTGCTACTAGGTTTTGACCGCTAACTTTAGTGTCAATATTAACATCAATAGAAGTGATGACGGGAGGCTTAGTTTGTTTTATCGCCATTTGATTTTCTCGGGTCTAGAAGTCTTGGGTTACGAGGCTTTGAGGCACATTAAGAGTCACATTCTTATCCTTAGGCATAGAACTGGTGCAACTATTCTATCTCGCCTATTACTCGCTTTTGGACTTCGACAATTACGTACTCTAAGAGTTCACGAGATCTTTTGGCATCCATGCGGGCATAAGCTATGGTACTATCAAATGGTTTTTCAATTCTTTCATCTTCAACCATCTCACGGAGACCCTTTCAACTATCCTTAAGGTACGAGAGATATGCTTTATGTGCAAGTTCATTATTTCTAATAGCGGGGAATATATAACATATCGATAGCATACTTATCAAGCGTAAACCTTAGGAGCAGAATATTTGCAATTAGGGATTGGCAATTTTCCTTTCACCTCACGCTTGATTCTCAATATCGTTAAGTAAAGAAGTTATCTTTTCAATGTGTTTATCATGATTAACTTTGAATGAATCACATAACTCTTTGTTTTGATCATTAACCTTTGAAATTTCGACTTTAAAACACTCATTTTCCTTTGCAAGTTATCAATAATGTTTTGAAGTTGAAATTCGAGAATCTAAAGGTGGAAGCATTCGGAACCGATAAAATCATGCTTTTCTCCCTTTAGTTGTGAGATTTGGGTTTTCAACCTTTTGATCGTGTTACAATGAGCTCGAATCTGTTCATCACGTTTGTTGATTTCAAAATTGCATCAAACTCGTGGAGCATCCGAAGATGTCTTGGTATTTGAGGTTTTAACATTTTCTTCGGATGTTGATATTTTAATTGCAAAGCAAGATGTTCAACTTCCAATTTAGAATAATGTTTGACCAAGTTATCATGATCGCTCATTTTGATTTTATCGTGCAATTTTGAATTATTTGTCTCAAGCTCAATGACACGATCACGGGATACTTTCAATGCAACAGACATTTCATGAAATTGAGAAGCAGTAATGGAATAATTCATAACGGTGTAGAATACATCTTGAGCAACACAACTCAAAATCAAGTTCTCATTTAAGATATGCAAATTCTTCCTTTCAATTTCATTATATTTGAGTTCCGCTCATAATCATTGACCTCAACTATCATTGCATCAAATTCCTTTTCCATTTCTTTAATATCCGAGTTTATCCCTTTTAAGACTCTCAAAATGACTTTTAATTGCTTAAAGAAAGGCATGACTTCGCTAAATAACATTCTTTAGTTTGCTCAAAACCCCTTTCCCTTGATTATCCCAAGAGGTGTGATTCTCTTTACACGTTTTCTCAAAATCAACAAATAGTTGGTAAACAACATAAAGGTCGATTAAGGTTTTGCTATTAGTGGCAATAGATCTAGGCACTAAATGCATTGGTGTATTTGGAGGATACACATGGGTCGGAGGCAATTTCCTAAGGGAGATTTATTTTCAACAAGTTTATCCGCTTTTTCTTTTCCATATCTAATTTCCGAACACTTGTTAGGGGTTAAGCGAGTTTGAGGTCTAAACTTGTTTAAGGCAATCCAATTATCCTTAGTGTATTGGAGTTTTGAATGTTATATTATGATCTATACACCAAGGATCTTTAGTTTCTTTTCCATTTTCTCTAGAGGCATCTTCTAACTCTCTATCTTCTTGATTGCATTCTAAACAAGTAGGCATTTGTCTAGGCTTAAGGATTTCATTACCATCATAGATCACTTTTGAGCAGACTTTTGCTTTCTTACCATACTCTGGATTGGGTTCTTCTACAAGGCCAAGATTATGCTTATCGCTAATACTCTATGCTTAGTGATCATGTGAGCAAATGAATGGTGTTGCCTTGTACATACAACTTGTTTTCAAGTTTGTTCTTTAAAGTTTTAAGGTGGAAAAATCATTTAAAAGTTTTGATTCCTTTTGTTTGAACTCCTGCTTAAGCACTTTTACATTCTCTTGAAGTTCTTGTTTTTGCTTAGCAGTTTTAATAAGTTTCTCTTGTAAAGAATTTAACTCTTGTTTTTGCTTAGCAGGAGTTTCCATTCAATCACTAAGGATCACATATGTGAACCTCTCATAAATGTTCTCGACAGATTGCTAAGATCTGTGAAGGACTCGATAACGTACCACTGCTGTTCTTATTGTTGAACATCGAGTGATGAAATGTCAAGTGTACCTAAGAGATCTTTTGATGAATCTCGTGGCTCTAGACTCAATAGTGCGTTTGGTTTTCCGAGCGGAGACTAGGAGAGAGTCTCCTTCTTCAATACCGTGATCTCAGAGAAAGCTAATAGTTTACGTAGGGTTCCATGTGAGAATGAAACAAGCTTCATGCTGAGAGAAACTTGAGTGGCTAAGAAGGTATAGTGCATGCGCCACCGGGTCCATGACGACTTTTAATCTTCAATACCAAGGCCACTAAGTGACAACCAAGAGTATATGAATTGAACCCGTGTATGCCTAAGTTGAATAATTTTGAGGGCTATTTCTTTTCACCTTTTCTTTGCATTTCTTTTAATTCTTCAACTCCTTCTTTCTCCGATTCTCATTTTCTCCTTTTATAATCGTACCTAAGGACTTCTAAGTACTAACTATTTGTGATGTCCTTAGGTAGATCCTCCGTTCGAGGCGGATCATAGGACGGTTATTCCTAACCTTAGTCACCTTATCACCCATGACTAACCTATGTTGCCATAAAACCAATTTTCAAGAAAATCTCTCAAAGGGTTTGTAAATGAAAACATGTTTGAACCATCGTTGAGAGTTTTATCTTTAGCGTAAATAATCCCCTCCACATGTGCTTTAGAGTTTTGACGGAAATCGACTTTGTGTGGGAAGAGCGCGACTTTGAATTGATCAACTCAAGATAGACACTCCCCGCGAGACACGGTTACGTTGCATAGTTAAAGAGTTACATTGTCGCCTTTAGGTGACAACTAGCTCTAATAACTACCTTGAAGGTGTAGACAAGCCTCGAAAGGTTGTCATACCGTCGAGTTCATGTCTACCAAGAGTTTCTCGAATGGTACTTTCTACTCGGACAAGTCCTTTGCGAGACACGTTTACATTACTAGCGAACTAGCTTGAAATTATTACCCGTCCGGACAAGTCTTTTCGAGTTACTAGTTTAGTACCGTCAATTCGTTGGTTAAGTCTATTACACAAAGATTCATTTGCATTTACACAACATATTTCTTATCACATAAATTTCTCCTCTAAAAATGGCATATAAAATGTTATTTTTGAAAAGTTGAGAATAAATATGACCATTTCGAGTGTTGGGAAGATGACCACTATGAACAATTTGTGAACAAAGTTTTAACTCAAGTACTCCCCTCAACAAGTGATATAAACGGTTGAGGTTTTGAAAATCATATGGGAAGTACTTGTTCTTTTGAGCAAAACCTTGAAAATGAAAGGTTTGATAGGTTTTACTCAAAAGTAAGAAGCTTTCGCTCCTTTTATAAGGATTGTGGCATCAAGCGCACTACGTGGTCCTTTCTTGACAATTACGGGTTGTACATCGTAATGTGTGCACAAGCCATAGACATATATAATCACACATCCAAATGTAATAATGAAAGAAACAATTCAAGGGTACCAGAATTCGGTGATGTTGCCAGAGTACGAACCGGCGTTGATAGCGGTGATGTTAATCCGGTCGACCACCAACAAAGCTTTCCAACGTTCGAATCGATCCTTCAAACAACCTTTCATCAATCATTACGATGATCCTCCGCACATCCTTCGATCCCGAGAATTCCATCGCTAGAGACCCAATCTTTAGATGTATATCCTTCAACCGATAAGCCAATCCGTCCTCAACCATCTTCAAAGTGTGATCCCAAACTTGTGAAGATCGTTGCACGCCATCAAGCAATTGCGTTGAAGTTCACCGCGTAAACAACACCGAACGGTTTGTTGACGAGCGTGTATTGTGGAAGTCGGTTGATGTCGGGAAGATCGTCGTGGTGGAGTGAAGTTGACACGGTCCGATAAGATTCAGCGACAAGTTGGAGATCTTCTAAACGTTCTTTGATGACTATGCGTCTGATGAAGATGAGCAATGACTTGATGAATTCACGTTGTACCGCTTGAAAATTGTCTCATGCGACCACGTACTTTGGCAAGGTACATGTCTTCAATGTCGTTGATAGACAAATTCTCAAAGTCGACTTGAGAGAATGCATAATCCCGCTCATCTTGCCTTTTGACCACAATCTTCTTGAGAAAAGTGTAGTCCCATTTGGTCGAAAGATCAACGTGTTTGATGGCAACGATATCCTTAATCTTGAACACCGCATGTTGAGACTTCAACTGGCGACACGTAGTAGATTCTTCGCTGTTCCGCCAATGATGAATCCGTACATTTCATCTCGGTCGTAAGCTTCCACGTTGTTGGAGAATAAGTGATTAGCTCTTTCCTCGATAGCTATGCGGTTTGAGTATATTGCTACGGGAATGGAAGTGTCAAAGATGTAGCGTATTTCCTTGGGCCATCGCCACCGTGTAGAAGAAATTCCAAGTCTTTGTTGAAGAAATATCCGAATGGAATCCTAGGTTCATCTGGTTCACAATTGTTGGTAGAGGTTTTGACCGATCGGTGTAGTATGGAGGGTTGTCCCATTTGGTGAAGTCGATGTTTGCTTCGGGTTGAGCCAATCCATGTTGTTAGACATAGCTCGAGCAATGTTATCAAGGTGATATTCGACCTCGATGGCACTTTCCGAGCGGTCTTTAATGATTGAAATGCTTCATTCTTGATGCGCTTCAACTCGGAATTCGCCATCTTCTTCACGTGGAACTTTTCTTGCGTAATCTTAGCATGCTCCAATGTATTACCGCTCTACGGATCTTGACCTTCAACAGGTAGGGAGTTGAGTTAACAAGTGTAGAGAACCATTCAAATTCCTCTGTTTTATCGTCATCTAGCCATGATACGACGTCAACCGAGGGTGCCTTCTTCTTCTTTTGTTTAGACCTAGATGAGGATTCTGGTTTCTAAACATGTTTGGGAGAGGCGGGTTGTTGTAGGGGCTCACGGACTTCTTCATCGTCACCACCAGATACTCAAATGATCACGGTTTTCCGAGTCTCTCGGTAACTCGAATCGTGAGGTTTAGTAGAAGAGCTAGGAGGAGTTCTTTGAGAAGTCGGAGTCCTTTGGGAGGAGGTTGCATGGAATCTTGAATAGAAGAAGATTCATCGGACTTCTTTGTGCGTTTGGGCTCTTTATCCTTATCCCGATCTTTGTCTTCATCATCTCTTGAACGCTTGGGCCTTCTGACTTCTTCTCGTAATGAGGACCTGAGTTGGTATTCTAGTAGAGCTTCAAACAATTTAGCTTCGTGTGAGGCAAACGTTGCGTAGCGTTTAGACATTTGTGCTACTAGCCGGTTCACCAATTCATCATCGAGAAGATTGTAGATTCAATTGGATTGATGCTTAAATTCATCTGAGTTGATTTCATGGCTTGTTTGGCTAGATGCAAGAGATTTGGATCGATTATCATTATACATCTCCTTTGTCGGTTCGGAACGACCTCCATAAGGAAGGCGGTGAGTGTATCCTTTGATCATATCGCCCATTTTCCCATGAAGATCATCTTTCATGAGCTCTGGACATAATCCATTTCATCTTGCATCTTGTCGATATCATCATGAATATATCAGATCCGATCGGTAGAAATTCATCTTCCGTAGAGCATGTCTTTCTTTTCGACTTGTTTGACAAAGATTCCCAATTCTTTTATGAGCATGAGATATCCAAGATCGAGTTGGCTTCTTCACCGATTTGGATGTTGATTTGGTTGATCTTTTAGATGGTGGTGGTGAGGTGAGATGATGAATCTTATGAGGAGGAGACATGAGGAGGTTCGGGGTCCTTTGGAGGTGCGTAGTATTCTCCTTGGAACGAGTTGGATCGTTGAGAAGATAATCATCATAATTCTCTTCGTTATCTTATCCAAATTTAGCCTTTTCTTCCGTCGAGCCTTAGCTTCTTCATCGATCTTTTCTTTCTCGCCTTATCCTTTTCGGTTCCTCAATGTTATAATCGTGATACTCCTCCACAAGCGCTTGTTGTTGCACAAGATTGGTGGCACCAGCTCCCTTATCGGGTTGATTAACCGCATCGAGTTGGTTTAGAGCGGGCAAGACCACTTGATCCTCGGGGCCACCCATTTGGTCTTTTGCAAATTCATCAACTTTTGAAGGTGTCTAACAATTTAAACTTATTCTGTATGAAGTATCCAGTTGCTCTTCATCACTTTCGAGCTTTCTTCATAAGGCACAAGCACTGAGTCTTCCTTTTCCATTTTAATTTGGAGGACCTGGAGGTTTAGATACCGTTGTGGTTTCATCTTCAGATTTCGAGTAGAAAGTCTCTTCTTCCGATGCGGTACCTTCCGAGTCCTCGTCAATTAGCTTTCTCTGGTTCGCTTTAGGTACGGAATGGGAACAACTTCCTTAGAAGGAGCAGTCCTTTTACGAGGAGGATTCCTCTTGGGAAACTTCCTTTGACTTTCGATGCTTGCAAAGACTTCTCTGACCGCCTCTTCGGTTCTCCTTATAGGTGTTCGAAGATTTTTCATCGAGATGACCAACTTTGCCTTCTCATCGCTACCCGATACCTTTTGTGCGTTTCAAGCTTCTTGATTTCGTTAGTCGGAAGGTGATCGTGTAACACAAAGACCTGTTTCTTTGTTGACAATTCCTTGATTACGGTGATAGGGTAGGTTCGGTTAACATATCGTGATTGTCGGGTCATTGAGCCTTTGTGGAATATCGGGATGAAGTCCAAGTGCTCTCTGGATCAACAATTTTGTGTATCTGACATAGGGAATCTTTGAGCCAAGTTTCTTGTGCAATGACATCATGTCTTCCCATAACAGTGCTTCAATTTTGATGTCCTTTTTGTTGATTAATGACCAGAAAATTTGTAGTTCCATGAGCTTAGGATGCTCATAGCCACTATCACGACCAAAAACCGATTTGGTGATGATGATGTAGAGGGTTCTCCACGGTTGAGGAATGTTCTTAAGCTCCACATGAGAGTGCTTAGTAGCAATTCCTGAAGCTTCATCATAGCCAATATCTATCAGGAATTGAAGAACTGTCACCTCGGTAGGTGTGGCAAAGAAGTCGGTTGGTTCGATTTCAGGAATGAGAAGAACAGCCCGTAAGTCCGCATGAGTGATGGTGACTTGTTTGTGATTGAGCGTCCTTTGTCACATCGCACTTTGACCTTGATCCTCTGCATAGAGTTCCAGGCTGTTGCATGTAGATCTCGATCTTGTGGCAGTGTGAGAGCATGTTACGGTAGGGATGATTCTTTAGAACATCCACAAGAATCAAGCAGGAAGATTACGAGCATGTGAGGGTTTCAAAGTCAACCCTAAGGTTGTTCTTTCCAATGTTTCTAGGATAGCCATTAGGGAAGATGTCAAGAATTGTGAGAACTTCGTGCATCCACATTCATTTGAGTGACCATGTCATGATCTGAAATAACATTAGCCAAAAGAACCAACATATCGAAAGACATAATGTTAGTCAACAGAAGGTCTTTATTGTCTAATTATTGAATGTATAATGTTAATGATTGTTACGAGTCCTAAGTCACTTGTTTGTCCAATAGTCCAATGACGTCATGAAATGTTTCGTGAGTTAGTTAACTTTAAGTTTTAAAGTTTATGTTATCACTTATAGTTCACAACATATCAAACGTTTAAGTTTATTAGTGACATTATTGGTTTCGTGACGATATGATTTGTTTATTAACAAGTTTGTACATGTAACAATTTATAATGAAGGTCCATCAAGGCTTAGGCGTAGATTTGGCAAAGTTACGCGTAAACAGGAGTGATATACGCGTGAGCGAAAGCTTATCGTGGGATCCTAACTTACGCGTAAGAAATGTTACGCGTGAGGAAAAGGGGACCTTATGGAGAGCTTACGGCGTAGGCGCGATAAAGACCTTACGCGTAAGGCTTACTCGTAAGAGTAGACCTTATGCGCAGAGGTCCTTGCACACGCATATCCTTCACGGGATACGCGTGGTCCCATTGTAGAACCTTACGCGTAATAGTTACGCGTAGGATTTCTCTTACGCATGCTGCGCTCACGCGTAAGGTGATCCTTATGCATAGAGTAACAATCGACCTTGATTCGAATTATATGCGTAGCAAGCACGAAATAAGATCATCATATCATCAATCTTAACACATATATTCATTTTACAACAAATCATGACATGAAAACATGTTAAACAGTTTACGCGTAGAAAGTAATACGCGTAAGTCAAAACCCTAAAGTTTATGAATCACGCATAAGATTTCTAACCATAGGATTTGCACCAAATGTTTTCTGGTAGGTCTTAGGTGTTGTGACAGTCTATAAACCAAGTTTTAACACCCAATTCTCAGTGAATCAAAAATACCCAAACTCAAGAACATTAAACCCTAATTCCTAATTACGACTTAATTAGTGTTTCGGGTTGTTATAGGCCTGGATATCATCAATTCAACATAATATTAACCTCACAAAGCAATCTTTTGACCAAATACAATCACATTTGACAATACCCAAAACCACGATAAACCCTAATTTTCAAAATCACTCAATTCGAGTTTCGGGTTCGTTTGAGGATAGAAAAATATCATTGATGTTATTAAAACATTTTGACACTATCTTTTAACCACAAACACATAAACAAGATTATGTGTTCATACGCATCTGCGTAGAACACAAAATCAACCATAGTTTAAAATCTAACGTTAATTTTCAAAACGATTTAAAACCATTGTTTGTAATCTTGTTAGGAACACAAAGACACTTACAAATTGAAGATCTGAAACACGGATTTCTTGAAAGTTTTTTAAGCATAGGATGAGATGGGTTTTAGCAATAAATGTGAAGAGTTAAGTTAGGTGGGATCTTTTATTGAAAAATACTTTCAGTTTTTGACAATTTTAGTCCCTCCACCTTTTCCATTTACATCCAATGCCATTTAACTTCCGTTTTGGTTATCAAACAAAGATTTTTAAGAAAGAAACTTGACGACACTCCCCCTCGACTTAAGAAAATAATGAAAGGTTATAAATTTTAGTCCGAGGAGTGACATTGAACCAGAAAAGATTTACCACCATTGATAAAAGAAACAACCGGGATATGATAACATGCAAGTACACAGATGTTTTGAAACAGTTAAGTGATTATTTTCTCCCCCTCAACACTTGATCATAAAAAATACTGAATTTTGAAAGATTAAAGTGTTGAAGGAAGAAATGTACTTGCCATGTTGAAAGAAAATTAGATTAGACGAATATTTTTGTTGTTTTATCAGGTTTTATATTTTTGTATTTTGTTTTTGAAACATGTATTTACAAAAGATATTTTGGTGTTTGACAGGTTTTTAAGACTGTTTTAAGAGGTCATCCAATTCCTCTTGAGTCAAACACCTCATACCAATCCGTGGACCAACTCATTAAACCTAGCCGGAGGCAAGGCTTTGGTGAGAAGATCCGCTAATTGGTATTCTGCATGCCCACAGTATAATTCAACTATATCCTGCTCCACGTGGTCCTTGATGAAATGATAGCGAAGATCGATGTGCTTTGATTTTGAGTCTTCAACCGAGTTGCACGAGATCGAAATGGCACTCGATTGTCATGAGACATCGAGGATTCATCAAACACGTAACCATAGTCTTTGAGTTGTGTTCTCATCCATATGACTTGAGCACAACGCCGACATGGCTACATATTCTCGCCGGTTGATGACATGATGTACAATCCTGCTTCTTTGATTGCCAAGACACCGTTTATCACCAAGAAATTGTAGTGCTCTCAAGTACTTTTCCTCGAGTCTAAGCATCCTGCGTGGTCGTCGTCTGAAAAGCGATTAGTTCAAAACCGAATCCTTCCCGGATACCGGATCCCCAAGTTAATGGTTCCCTTGATGTATCGGAGGATTCTTTTAGCCTCGAGAGGTGGGTTTCAGTTAGTCGCGATCGATAGCGGGAGCGAGAGATATCGGCAAATACAATATCGTGTCTATTTGTTAGATACATGAGAGACCCAATAATACTTGGTATTTGGTAGGGTCCACTAATTTCCCATGTAAATCGTCTAGCTTCTTGGTATGAGTCATTGGTGTGGCATAAGTGTCACGGGTTTTCATTCCAAATTTGTTTAACAATTCAAGGGCATATTTGGATCGACTCAAGAAAATACCACGGGTGATTCATGAACTTGCGATCCTAGGAAGAACGTGAGTTCACACATCATGGACATTTCAAAATTTTCTTCATTAGTTTTGCAAAAGCGATTGAAAACTTTTATGTGTTGACCCAAAATGATGTCATCCACGTAAATTTGAACAATTAAGATATGTGCCCGTGATATTGTATAAAAGAGTTGGGTCAACCGAACCTTTGGTGAAATTATTAGCAATGAGGAAAGATGATAGCTTATCGTACCATGCCCGAGGGGCTTGTTTGAGACCATAAAGAGGTTTGTTCGGTTTGTAGACATGGTTCGGGAACTCGGGATCAACGAATCCTTCGGGTTGGTCGACATAAACCGCTTTTCGGTTGTCCGTTGAGAAACGCGGTTTGACATCCATCGAAAGACCGTCATATTCATATGAGCCGCGAACACGAGAAATATCCGAGCGACCTCAAGACGAGCAGCGAGCAAAAGATTCTTCAAAGTCTATTCCTCTTCCCGCGATAACCCTTAGCAAATAGACGTGACTTGTTGCGGATGATGTTCCTTCAAGATCCAATTTGTTTTTCCAATCCATTTGAGACCAATGACGAGACCCTGTTGGTCTTTCAACCGCTTCCATACTTCAAGACGCTTGAATTGGTTGAGTTCTTCTTGCATGGATTCAATCCGGTTGTCTTTTGTCATTGCGTCTTTAATGTTTTTAGGCTCGATTGGTGAGCGGTGAGTGCATAAATGCAATGTTCACCATATGTGTGAAGACGTTGTCTCGTAACGTTGGTTGATTTGGGTTACCAATAATATTTGCCGAGGATGGTCTTTTGTCCAACGATGTGTAGAGGTTGATGTTGGTATACATTGTGCAGATTTCGAGGATTCAAATGGTTTGTTGATGATCCCGCGACATCAAAAGCGATGTCATTAGCAAACGGGTTAAAGAACGCATTTGGATCAAAATCTGCGGTGGGGTACTTCATTAAGAATATCATCGGTAGGTTCATCATTGTTGGAAGCGGTTTGTTCAAGCTGTTGTGGTGGAGTCAACTCGGTGGTGCTTACCTGCAATGAGTTGTTGTAGTGGTGTATCGGTATAAGAGTATTATCGGGTTAAGCGGTGGAAACAATGGATACACCGAGCACGCTCATCAATATCGTCACCGAACAGTAGAGCAAATAACCTTTCCATTTGTTGACGAGTGAGTGAGGGGCTTTGTTCGGTGATGATGGGGTTGAGGAAGTTTAAATGGTTGTGACGGGTTCTAAGTCGTTATACTCGTAAGCTATTTCCGTAAGTTCATCAAAATGAGCATGAATCGTTTCCATAACTTTGCTTTGTACGACGATTCCATATCCGTACCCTTTAGAATTTTCACAATATCCAATAAAGACCCAATGTCGACTTTGGCTTTGAGCTTTCCAAAATCATCACGATCATTATTTGGATAGCAAAGGATCCAAATACATGAAAATGTTTGAGATTCGGTTTATGGTTGTGGACAAGCTCGAAGGTGTTTTGTTGTGGCGCTTTGTGATCATAAACGGTTTTGAGTATAGCATGCATGAGATCGACACGCCCACAAGTAATCTGGAAGTTTAGCATTGATTAACATTGTTCTTGCAGCTTCCACTAACGTTCGGTTTCGTCTTTCAACAACTCCGCTTTGTTTAGGTGTACATGCAATAGATGTTTGATGTGAATTCCACTTTCTCATAGAATTCACGAAGGGTTTGGTTAACAAATTCGGTTCCTTTGTCTGCTCGATTAACTGACGGTGTTGTGAGTCGAACTCAGATTTTCGTGAGAAAGGTGATGATCATTTGTGGAGCTTGGTCTTTGCTTCAAGAAAGTAGACCCAAGTCCATCGTGAGTAGTCATCAACAATTACTAAGATGTAGCATTTCCATTGATCGTTTGCACGCCAAGATCGGGCCACACAAATCCATGTGAAGAAGATGAAGCACATCTCGAGAGTCGTGTTCCACCTTTGAAGGAAAATGAGCATGAGTGCTTTTCCCTTGTTCACGGTGAGCAAAGGTGATCTTTTAAATACCGGAATCGTGGGAGTCCTTCAACTAGTTTGTGTCGAGCAAGGTTGGTGATGGTTTGAAAGTTTAGATGTGAAAGCGACGGTGCCATAGCCGTGATTTTGTTGATGTTGCCTTTGAAAGTAAGCGGATGGGAGATGAAGCAACCATGTCTTGCATAGAGATAGTGTAGAGACTAGAATTACGCAAGCCGGACATAAGGTCATTTCCTTGTAGATCATGAATGAAACAAGGTTTCTCCCGAAAGCAACCTCCAAATCACAAAATTGACCTCATCGAAAGCAGTTGTGACCGAGGCCTTCCACATAGTAAACCTGTTGATTTCGATGTTCCCATTGATATAGTCTCCGTAGCCCATGAAAGCTACAGTGATCATTCTCGAACTGAGAAGTGCCAATGAACTTTGCAATAAAGTTTGATAACAGTTTAAGGTTGCTGTCATGTGTCGGGAACATCCGCTATCAACAATCTAGAGAATGATCTCAGATCACCGCATTACACATGCATACGACACGGATGGAATAGAAGTAGATGTGGAACCCGAAATGTTAGGGGTTCGAGCAATGATAGTAGACATACACACAATAATAACTTTAGGCATCCATTTAAATCCTAGTGTGTTATATATCCATTTCGCCATCTATAACTACTATTTGCTTTAGTCATTGTGAATGCACTAGGTGGTACTACATTCTTAGGAGGTGGCGGAGCTACTGAGGACGGGAATGCTTGCCTTAGAATCTAAAGAAGGCGGTCTACCAAGCACGGACTTAGAATGATTAGTGGGCCTAGAGGTATGCCGATTCTTAGGATTAAGTAAGCGAGAGATTATAGCTTTAGCAACACATTTGTCATGACAATCGAATTCATACTTTTACGACAAATAACACAAGGTGCATCGATCGAATATCAAAGGTACTTAAAGGTTTAGCATTCATTACAAAGACTATTTCTATTACATTTTCCAGACGCAATATCTATAGTGGAAGCAACGTGAGTCTTATTCGTAGTCCTAGGGTGTTCTTCTACTTTAGCATTCCTTATTGATCTTTTCTTAGGTCGCAACTTCCTATTCTTCGATTGAGTGCTCCTAGGTCGTGAGGTGCGAGGCGTTTGGAAAAGACGCAACTATTCTGCTTCAAGAGAAGGAAGCACGTTAGCAACTTGTGATTTGGCAAGAGGGATTCTAGGTGCACGATTACTAAGTGTTCTTGGTGAAAATCTCTTAATGATGGTTGGCGGAAATTGTTCATACTTTCCTAACATTTCTCTTAACTTAGAGATAGTGTGAATCAAATCTTGATTTTCTAAGCGAATATTACCAAAGAAAATTCATGACTTCTCTAGTGTGAGCAAGATAGTGATCAAGTTCGTTTGATGCTTCATGACGAGTCTTATTGAGTAAATCAAATATGACACCATATTCTGCTTAACTTTTAAAAGTTCTTGTTCATATTTTGAGATTTGACTTTTCAAAGACACGTTTTGATCATCCATTGCTCAAGTTTAGGATCGGAAGATTTTGCACGAATCGAGCGATTTTGTTTTGAAAACCAAGTTGTTTATTGTGAATATCTTTTCATACCAATTAAGACGACGTTTTGCATTGTAAAGTTAGTTAAGTAATCGCTCATTTCGACTTTTAAAGACTCGATTTGAAGCACATTATCGTGATTCTCAACAGATTACTACAGAGTCAACCTTATCGCAGAGATATAATCGATGCATGTGGCAAAGAATATAATAACACAACATTATGGATATCAAGACAGATAACATCTTTCAAGAGTCGATCAACATCTTTTCTCAACATTTTCTTTTCCGCTTAGTATTAGAAATAGATGTTTACATTTTCTAAAACGACCTTCATCACTCCAAGTTCCTTATGAAAGTCGCGTTCCCAAGACAATGCACAATTTTTCAAATTCTTAACATTTGTAAAAGATTTTTCCGAAAAATGTCTATTTGTTCGCACCAGAGGCGATTGAAAGTGTTGAACTTTGATTTGAATGATATTCTATCTCATGTTCTAAAGTTTTGAGGTGACCATGAAAATATCAAAATATCTA
This sequence comes from Chrysanthemum lavandulifolium, assembly GCA_022545495.1. NCBI lineage: Eukaryota > Viridiplantae > Streptophyta > Magnoliopsida > Asterales > Asteraceae > Chrysanthemum > Chrysanthemum lavandulifolium. Next base: position 204,193,012 of record CM040240.1, on the reverse strand, counting down.
AGAATTTTGCGATTTTCAAGTTTTGAGTTTACTTCATCGATGGAAGGTAAAGGACCATAAATTTGTGCATAATCGGTTGGGGATTAACATTAGAAGACTCGTGTGTTTTGATGATAACCCTTGGTGTGTTAGAAGAATCCGTTGGTGTGACAAAAGTGATCGGTTTTGAATAATTAAAAGGTTTGTTGTAAACAACAGTTTGTAATTTTGATCGACTCGTCTTACGCATCTAATTCCTCTTGATGATGATATTCAAAACACTCATATGTAATTATTAATTTTATATTACGACCGGAAACTTCGTGATTTAGTTTGAATGTTTTGGTTGAAAGCTTTGGTTTGTAATCGCAAGATTTGGTCCATATCCTTTTGGATCGGGTTTTAAAGTAAACTTTTCAATAGCAAGATTCTCGACTCACCATGTTTGTAAACAATGATTTTAAACTCTTTAAGTTTTCGTTGCAAGTCGATAATTTCTTCAAGATGATTATCTATTCGGTTCGTGGAATGCTTTTGTATGCAGAGAACTGCTTTTGACAAGTTAACAACTCGGCCTTAGCTTTTTGATTTTCCAAGGTGAGAGCGTTAATTTGCTTTTTATGTTCATGTTTCGATTGTTCTATCTCGGACAATAAAGCATTCTTCAAGCGGCTAGATCACGATCCGTCTCTAAATATTTTTCGCTTTGATGAGATTTAGTAAAGGTCGCTTCAAAACCTTTTCACGTTTTCTTGAGTTTTGAAAAGTTGAGTTGCTTTTGTAAACATTCAAAATCCTTGGTTAACAAATGCATTTTACTTTTTAAGGTTTTATTTAATGCACAACATTCTTCAATTTGGGATTCTTTGGTCTTTAAGTAAGAGAGCAAGATCCGGATGAGGCAAAAGTTCGGTTTGTTCAACGAAGTCACAACATGATCATTATTTAGATCCTCAAGTATAACCACGGAGTCAATTTGATTATCAAAGGAAACCATAAGGTCATCTTGATCGTCAAATGTAACTACTGTGGTCTATTTAAAATCGTCGGAATGAGATGTAATCGACTCATTTTGAACATTACGAGCCGTGCGGATTCGGATGTTGGCGAAGATATTAGATCGAGATAAATATGGTTTGTTCGGCACACGAGACAAGCCATCGATGTCATACTTGGGCTGTGTCACTCATGTGTAACTCATGCATATTAGCCATCAACATAATCTTTGCATTGGCACGCAAATCCTCCATATCATCATCGAGTCGCATTTGCCATAAAACTACATTCTTTGTCCGTGAGAGATCCACCGACTTCATCCTTAAGAGCCAAAAGAAGAGCCTCTTTGAAATAAGCGCCCCTAGTCCTCGGCTTTGGGCATGCATTAGCCAGTGTCCTTCTCATTGCGGTTGTAGCATCGAAGACCATTCAACCCATTCGAGTATTTCTGCTCCACCTGGAGCTCATTGTTGTTTCGACCCACAACATTAAACCCTTGACCACCGCCCATCCGGCGACCATAACCACGATTACGAACTTCAACTCGTCCATTGTTGACAACGGCTGATTTCGTGTGTTAGATGAGGAACGAATACGATTGTTGGATTTGTTGGTATAATGACCAAAAGCATTAGCAATCATAACAAATCCTTGTTGCAATGCTTGAACGGATCGATGTCCTCATTAGCTTCACCGACAATTGGTTGAGCATTGTTGTTGTTGTATTGAACCAATTGATTTTGTTGAGATTGTTCTTTGTGAATGATCGTTTTGTGTGAGGCGGTTGGTTGAGTTTCTTGTTGAGGAGGATAACTTTGTTGAGCATATAAGGCAAGTTGTTGATTTTCCGGATGTGTAGGTGGAGCAATTTGAGCACGAAGAATCCTTTCCCGATCAACTTCCTTTTCATGAGGCTTCAAGTAATCGTACAACAATCCATATGTAGAATGATGCATATTCTTCGCAGACGGAGAAAAATGACATACTTCTCCCATTTAGGACCAAGACTACTTAGGAACTTAGTATTCACCGCAATTCTTGGCATGATGATGTTGTGTTTATCCAAATCATTGATGATGTCCGAAAATCGATGATGATAGGACTCTAGTGTCTCTCCGTGTTCAATCATGAAGTGTTCATAAGCCAAGTAAATTTTGGATTCCAAATCCTCCCGATTGAGTACATGATCCTTCCATAAGAAGGCGAATATGATCTCACATTTTCGTGCGTCTTTTGAGCATCAACACTACGAAGAATTGGGTTTGGTAATCCCAAGAGGATATATTCCATTGCAAGCTCATCTCGCTTCATAGTGTAGAAGTTCTTGAGGATTCAAGTCCGCTGATAGCAATGTTCGCTTGTTCATCTCTTGGTGGAATAGCATTTGGATCTCCGGCACAATGACAAGAGGCATCTCAAATGGACCTTCCAAGATAACCTTCTTTAAGAACTTTCCATGTGGCTTCTTGGATCACGAAACCCTAAATAACCTTATCACCCATTGATCGTAGTTTCCTAGAGTGAGCATTGAGGTCTATCAAGTGATCCGACCTCATGAATTGATTGTTGGTCGCTTAAAGTTTCACACATCTTTACAAACCAAGTGGGTTCCTTCATAGTGTTCCTTGATGGATGTTGATTGAAGTCATTTGTGTAGGGTTGAACTTGAAGACTTGGCGGTGTTTGAACCATTTGTGGTGGAGGAATTGATCCAAGTTGTGGAGTATGTTGTTGATTAAATTGTTGTTGATAAATTGTTTGTTGTTGATTCCATTGTTGATGTTGTGGACTTAGTTGTTGTTGTTGTCGTTGAGAATAGGTGTAAGGGAAATAGTTAGAGTATGGTGGTTGTGACATGTTGAAAACTTGTGTTGGTAAAAATGGATCTTTGTAGTCGAATGAACCTTTGTTGATGAAGTGTCCTTAGGCGTAGAAAGCACAATAATCCAAGTAGCACTTATGCGTAAAAACACCAAAGTTACGCGTAACAAAGAGAGTTACGCATAGTTTTAGCTTACGCGTAAGAATGGAAAAGACTCTAAAGTTAGGCGTAGACACAAAGTTAGGCGTAGAAAGTTAGGCGTAGGATTACCTTATGCGTAAGACTAGGCTTAGGCGTAAGATTAATCTTAAGCGTAGGATTTCTACGCGTAAGCTTTATGCTTATGCGTAAGTTTAGGGTTTTGCCCAAATGATCTTTTACACTATCACAGTGTAAAAGATATCCAAAGTCGACGTATTTTCGGGCTTATCCAAGCAAGAAAACACGGAGTAAACCACGAAATCAAGATCAAACCACGGATAAAGTTACGCGTAAGATTAGGGTTTTGATACGCGTAATCTTACTCGTAAAAATTATTATGCCCAAATTTGTTTCTAAACCAGTTTTTGTTATGGAATAGCGTTAATAGTACCAAAATAACACAAAAGTGTGAACCTTGATGAACCAAAAGCGACTAAACGGGTTCTGGTGAGAACTTCACCCACTAACAAAACAAGCTTAAAAACTTAGATCCACGCGTAAAGTTTGAAACTTTTGCCAAAACAAGTATTTTAACACCTTAAACGTTGAAAGTACAAGAATCTTGGATTAAAAAGTGTAAAAAACAAGTTTTTAAGCGATCCAAAGTATCACGTTATTCTACGCGTAGGACCAAAACTCACTTCAAGAAATAACGATTCACCCAACTAGTTAGGCGATTGATACCACTGTTAGGTCACTAGATTTACAACACAAGCAACATAGAAAGAAATAGAGAGAGATTGAACAAGAATCACACACACACACGATATGATAAACATGGTTATGCGTAGAGTATGTAGTGAAAGAAATAACTTGAACAACCAACCCTCTAGTGAGGGTTATACAAGAGTATTTATAGGAGGGAAGCTAGGGCAACACTCCTAGTTCCCATCCTTTCCTTAATGGGCTTGGGCCTAAGCTCATGGGCCTTCTACATAAGCTTGACCTAAAACAAACATAAAGGCCATAATAAGCTACCTATTACATATGAGTAACTAACACTTGATTTAAGGTTTAGGAGTGATTCCAATGATGTCGTGATAAGTTTCGTGAGTTAGTTAACTTTAATTTTTAAAGTTTATGTTATCACTTATTTAACACAACATATTAAATGTTTAAGCTTATTAGTGACATTATTGGTTTCGTGACGTTATGATTTATTTATTAACAAGTTTGCACGTGTAACAATTCATAATGAAGGTTTGATCAAGGCTTATGCGTAGAAATGGTAGCGTGTCGTAAGCAGGAGAGGTATACGATAGGCGAAAGCTTATGTGTGGGATCCCGACTTATGCGTAAGAAATATTACAGCGTAGGAACAGGGACCTTAAGCGAGAGCTTACGCCGAGGCGTATAAAAATCTTCGCGTAAGGCTTACTCGTAAGAGTAGACCTTATGCGAGAGGTCCTTGTTCGATATCCTTCACGGGATACGCGTAGTCCCTTTGTAGAACCTTACGGCGTAAAGCTACGCCAGAAGATTACTCTTACGCATAACAACCTTGATTGTGATTTTACGAGTAGCAAACCTAAAACAACATCATCATAACATCAATATTAACACTAACAATCATTCTATAACGGATCATGGTTTGAAAGCATATCAAACATTTACGTAAAAGTCTTACGCAGAAACCAAAACCCTAATAGTTTATGAATTACGGCGTATGAAATCTAGCCATAGGATTTGCACCAAAGTTTTTCTGGTAAGTCTAGAAAGCCTATAGAGTTGTTATATCCAAGTTTTAACATCAAACAAGTCATGAATCAAAAATACCCAAACCGTATGAACATAAACCCTAAATTTCAATTTCTTAACTTTTTATGATTCTGGGCAAGTTCTGGGCTTTAATATGATCAATTCAACTTTAAAACAACCTATTATAACAATCTTTATCACCAAAAACGTTCTTATTTGAAAATACCCAAAACGACTCATGAACCCTAATTTTGAAGATCAATCAATTCGTGTTTCTGGGTGGATTTTGAGGATAAACATAGTATCATTGATGTTAATGAAACGTTTTGACACACTTATTTTAACCACAAATACACACTAATGATTGTGTGTTCATTCGCTATCGTAGAACACATAATCATTCATATCTTCGCTTTAGTCGTTGGATTTGCATAAAATCAAAACCCTTGCTTGTAATAACGTTTAGATTACGAAAACACTTACAATATGATGATCAAAACACGGATTTGAAGCTTGATTATTAGGCGAGGATGAGTTAGTTGTGTGTATTAAATGTGAGGATGAAAAGTTAGGTGGGAAGTTTTATTAAAATAACTTTTGGATTTTGACGCTTTAGTCCCTCCACCTTTTCCATTTTCATCCAAAGCCTTTAACTTCCATTTTGGTTACCAAATGATAGATTTTAAGAAAGAAACTTTGACGACTCCCCTCGACTTAAGAAATAATGAAAGGTTATAAATTTTAGTCCAGGAGTGTCATTGAACCGTAAAATGTGACCACCATTTTAAAGAATCAACAGGGATAGGATAACATGCAAGTACACGAATGTTTTGAAACAGTTAAGTATTTATTTTCTCCCTCAACACCGGATCGAAAAATCTGAATTTTGAAAGATTTGAGTGTTGTGGAAGAAATGTACGTGCCATGTTTGAAGAAATATGGATAGAAGAATATTTTTGTTGTTTTATCCGATTTTCTATTTTGTATTTTGTTTTGAAAAATTATTTACAAGAGAGATTTTGGTGTTTGGTGGTTTTAAGGCTTTTAAGAGTTCATCCAATTCCTCTTGAGTCAAACACCGCATACCAATCCGGTGGACCAACTCATTAAACCTAGCGGGAGGCAAGGCTTTGGTGAGTAGATCCGCCAATTGGTATTCTGCACTCACCAAGTATAATTCAACTGCACTGCTCCACGTGGTCCTTGATGAAATGATAGCGAAGATCGATGTGCTTTGATTTGAGTCTTGAAGCGGAGTTGCACGAGATCGCAATGGCACTGCCGATTGTCGCATGACATCGGATTTTGTCAAACACGTAACCATAGTCTTTGAGTTGTGTTCTCATCCGGATGACTTGAGCACAACACGCCGACATGGCTACATACTCTACCGGTTGATGACAGCGATGTGCAATCCTCGCTTTGATTGCCGGGACACCGGTTTAGCACCAAGAAATTGTAGTGCTCACGAAGTACTTTTCGTGAATCTAAACATCCTGCGTGATCGACAAAAAGCGATTAGTTCAAAACCGAATCGCCGGATACGGATCCCCAAGTTAATGGTTCCCTTGATGTATCGGAGGATTCTTTTAGCCTCGAGAGGTGGGTTTGATTGGTCTTGACCGATAACGGAGCGTAGATAAACGACAAAGACAATATCAGTCTCGCTGGCTGTTAGATACATGAGAGACCCAATAATACTTCGGTATTGGTAGGGTCCACTAATTTCCAATGTAAATCGGCATCTACCTTCTTGGTATGAGTCATTGGTGTGGCATAAGTGTCACAGTTTTCATTCCAAATTTGTTTAACAATTCAAGGGCATATTTGGGTGACTCAAAAAAATACCACGGGGTGATTGATGAACTCATGATCCTAGAAAGAGCGTAAGTTCACCCATCATGGACATTTCAAAATTTTCTTCATTAGTTTTGCAAAAGCGATTGAGTACTTTTTATGTGTAGACCCAAAATGATGTCATCCGTAAATTTGAACAATTAAGATATGTGTCCCGTGATATTGTATAAAAAGAGTAGGGTCGACCGAACCTTTGGTGAAATTATTAGCAATGAGGAAAGATGAAAGCTTATCGTACCATGCCCAAGGAGCTTGTTTGAGACCATAAAGAGCTTTGTTCGGTTTGTAGACATGGTTCGGGAACTGGGATCAATGAATCCTTCGGTTGGTGACATAAACCGTTTCTTCGGTTGTCCGTTGAGAAACACAGCTTTGACATCCATCGAAAGACCGTCATATTCATATGAGCCGCGAACGCGAGAAATATCCGAACGACCTCAAGACGAGCAACGGAGCAAAAGATTCTTCATAGTCTATTCCTCTTCCCGACGATAACCCTTAGCAACTAGGCGTGACTTGTTTGGATTCGTTCCTTGACATCCAATTTGTTTTTCCAAATCCATTTGAGACCAATGACGTACCCCGCTGGTCTTTCAACCGATTCCATACTTCAAGACGTTTGAATTGGTTAAGTTCTTCTTGCATGGATTCAATCCGGTTGTCTTTTGTCATTGTGTCTTTAATGTTTTAGGCTCAGTTGGCGGACGGTGAGTGCATAAATGCAATGTTCACCATCTGTGTGAAGACGTTGTCTTATAACGATTGGTTGATTCGGGTTGCCAATAATATTTTCGCGGAGGATGGTCTTTTGTCCATCGATGTGTAGGGTTGATATTGGTATACATTGTGCAGATTCGATGATTCAAATGGTTTGTTGATGATTCCGCGACATCAGTGCGGCGAGTGTCACTAGCAAACGGGTTAAAGAACATTTGGATTAAAATCTGCGGTGGGGTACTTCATTAAGAATATCATCACCGGTTCATCATTTTTGGAAGTGGTTTGTTCACTGTTGTGGTGGAGTTAAGCGGTGGTGCTTCTTCAATGAAGAGTTGTTGTAGCAGTGTATCGGTATAAGAGTATTATCGGGTTGTGCGGTGAAGCAATGGATACACACGAGCACGCTCATCAATATCGCCTTGAATGAGGAGCAAATAACCTTTCCATTTGTTGACGAGTGAGTGAGGGCTTTGTTCGGTGATGATGGGGTTGAGGAAGTTTAAGCGGTTGTGACCGGTTCCAAGCTATTATACTCGGAAGCCATATCCGTGAGTTCATCAAAATGAGCATGAATCGTTTCCATAACCTCGCTTTGTACGACGATTCCGGATCCAGTAACCTTTAGAATTCTCACAATATCAATAAATACTCCAATGTCGCTTTGGCTTTGAGCTTTCCAAAATCATCACGATCATTATTCGGATAGCAAAGGGATCCAAATACATGAAAGAGTTTGATTCGGTTTATGGTTGTGGAGAAGCTCAAAGGTATTTTGTTGTGCGTTTAGAAATCATAGAACGGTTTTGAGTATAGCATGCGATGAATTCTGACACGCCCATAAGTGTCTGGAAGTTTAGCATTGATTAACATTGTTCTTGCAGCCCACTAACGCTCGGTTTCGTCTTTCAACAACTCCGTTTTGTTCTAGTGTACGTGCAATAGATGTCGATGCTCAATTCCCACTTTCTCATAAAATTCACGAAGAGTTTGGTTAACAAATTCGGTTCCTGTCTGCTCGGATTTGTCGACGGTGTTTGAGTCGAACACCATTTTTCGTGAGAAAAGTGATGATCATCGTGGAGCTTGGTCTTTGCTTGAATAAAATAGACCCAAGTCCAGCGTGAATAGTCATCAACAATTACTAAGATGTAGCATTTGCCATTGATCATTTGCACGCGCATCGGGCCACACAAATCCATGTGAAGAAGATGAAGCACATCTTGAGGTTGTGTTCTACCTTTGAAGGAAAATGAGCACGAGTGCTTTTCCCTTTTCACAAGTGAGCAAAGGTGATCTTTAGAATACCGGAATCGTGGGAGACCTTCAACTAGTTTGTGTCGAGCAAGATTGGTTATAGTTTGAAAGTTTAAATGTGAGAGGCGACGATTGCCATAGCCATGATTTTGTTGATGTTGCCTTTGAAAGTAAGCGGATGGGAGATGAAGCAACCATGTCTTGCATAGAGATAGTGTAAAGACTTGAGTTACGAGAGCGGACATAAGGTCGTTTCCTTGTAGATCACGAATGAAACAAGATTTCTCACCGAAAGCAACCTCCAAATCTCCATCACGGCCGACCCTCGAAAGCAGTTGTGACCGAGGCCTTTCACATAATAAGCCCTCGCTAATTTCGATGTTCCCATTGATATAGTCTCCGTAGCCCATGATAGCTGCAAGTGATCATTCCGAATCGGCGGTGCCAATGAACTTTGCAATAAAGTTTGATAACAGTTTAAGGTTGCTGTCATGTGTCGGGAACATCCGCTATCAACAATCAGGAGAATGATCTGTATCACTGCATTACACACATGCACACGGATGGAATAGAAGTAGATGTGGAACCCGAAATGTTAGAGGTTCGGAGCGCTTATAGTAGACATACACACATCAATAACTTTAGGCATCCATTTAAATCCTAGTGTGTTATATATCCATTTCGCCATCTCCAACTAGAATTTGCTTTAGTCTTAGTGAATGCACTAGGTGGTACTACATTCTTAGGAGGTGGCCGAGCTCTTGGGAAAGCAATCGCTTCCTAGAATCTAAAGAGGCGGTTTACCAAGCACGGACTTGGAAAGATTAGTGGGCCTAGAGGTATTCCGATTCTTAGGATTCCGTAAGCGAGAGATGATAGCTTTAGCAACACATTTGTCATGACAATCGAATTCATACTTTTCGACAAATAACACAAGGTGCATCGATGAATATCAAAAGTACTTAGAGGTTTAGCATTCATTACATCACTATTTCTATTACATTTGCCAGACGCAATATCTATAGTGGAAGCAACGTAAGTCTTATTCATAGTCCTAGGGTTTTCTTCTACTTTAGCATTCCTTATTGATCTTTTCTTAGGTCGCAACTTCCTATTCTTTGATGTAGTGCTCCTAAGCTGTGAAGTGCGGACATTTGGAAAAGAGGCAACTATTCCTGTTTCAGTAGAAGGAAGCACGTTAGCAACTTGTGTTTTGGTAGTAGGCGTTATAGGTTCACGATTACTAAGTGTTACTGGTGCTATTCTCTTAATCACGGTAGGCGGAAGTTGTTCATACTTTCCTAACATTTCTCTTAACTTAAAGATAGTGTGAATCAAATCTTGATTTTCGTAATCTAATGTTATCAAGAAAGTGCATTACTCTCTAGTGTGTGCAAGATAGTGATCAAGTTCGTTTGATGCTTCATGACGAGTCTTGTTGAGTAAATCAAATATGACACCATATTCACAGTTAACGTTTACAAGTTCTTGTTCATATTTTGAGATTTGACTTTTCAAATACATGTTTTGATCGTCCATTGCTCGTATTTTGGATTAAAATTGTTTGATTGCAAGCTGGTGGATTTTCAGTTTGCAAAGCAAGTTCACGATTTTGACAATCTTTTGACACCATAGAAGACGACGTTTTGCATTTGAAAGCTCGTAAGAGACGTTTGTTTTCAACTTTTAAAGACTCGATCCAAGCACATTATCGGTATTCTCAGCAGTTACAACATTATCAACGATGTCGCAGAGATATAATCGGATGCATGTGGCAAAGAATTAAACAACACATCATTATGGACATCAAGACGGATAACATCTTCCAAGAGTCGATCAACATCTTTTCTCAACATTTTCTTTTTACGTTTCAGTATTAGAAATAGATGTTTCATTTTTTCGAAAACGACCTTCATCAATCCAAGTTCCTTATGAAAGTCCTGTTCCCAAGACAATGCACAATTTTTCAAATTTTTAACATTTGGTAAAAGATTTTTCGAAAAATGTCTCTTTGTTCTCGCGCGAGGCGATTGAAAGTGTTGAACTTTGATTTCGAATGATATTCTATCTCATGTTCTAAAGTTTTGAGATCGACCATGAAAATGTCAAAATATCTAAGAATTTTGCGATTTTCGTGTTTTGAGTTTACTTCACCGATGGAAGGTAAAGGACCATAAATTTGTGCATAATCGGTTGGGGATTAACATTAGAAGACTCGAGACGTTTTATGATAATCCTTGGTGTGTTAGAAGAATCCGTTGGTGTGAAAGTGACCGGTTTTGAATAGTTAAAAGGTTTGTTGTAAACAACAGTTTGTAATTTTGATCGACTCTCGTCTTACGCATCTAATTCCTCTTGACGATGATAGTCAACAACACTCATAATGTAATTATCAATTTTATATTCTGACCGGAAACTTTAGGATTTGGTTTGAATGCTTTGTAGAAAGCTTAGGTTTGTAATCGCAAGATTCAGGTCCATATCCATTTGGATTGGGTTTTAAAGTAAACTTTTCAATAGCGATTCTTGACTCACCATGTTTGTAAACAACAGTTTTAAACTCTTTAAGTTTGTTTTGCAAGTCGATGATTTCTTCAAGATGATCATCTATTCATTTCGTTGAATGCTTTTGTATGCAGAGAACTGCTTTTTGACAAGTTAACAACTCAACCTTAGCTTTTGATTTTCCAAGGTGAGGCGTTAATTTGCTTTTTATGTTCATGTTTCAGTTGTTCTATCTCGACAACAAAGCATTCTTGAGCGGCTAGATCACGATCCGTCTCTCTAAATATTTTTCGTTTTGATGAGATTTAGCAAAGCGGCTTCAAACCTTTTTCACGGTTTTCTTGAGTTTTGAAAAGTTGAGTTGCATTTGTAAACATTCAAAATCCTTGGTTAATGATGCATTTTACTTTTAAGTCCCGATTTAATGCACAACATTACGCAATTTGGGATTGTTGGTTGTTAAGTAAAGAGCAAGATCCGGATTAGGCAAGCGTTCGCTTGTTCAACGGAGTCGCAACATGATCATTATTTAGATCCTCAAGTATAACCACGAGTCAATTTGATTATCTAAGGAAACCATAAGGTCATCTTGATCGTCAAATGTTACTCTGGGTCTATTTGAAAATCGTCGGAATGAGATGTAGATGACTCATTTTGAACATTACGAGCCTTCTTGCCGGATTCGGATGTTGGTGGAGATATTAGATCGAGATAAATATGGTTTGTTCGGCACCGAGACAAGCCATCGTTGTCATAAACCTGGACTCGAGTCACTCATGTAACTCATGCATATTAGCCATCAACATAATTGTTGCATTGGCCTGCAAGTCCTCCATATCATCATCGAAGTGCAGATACGCCATGAAACTCGTTCTTTGTGCGTGAGAGTTCCATCGACTTCATCCTTAAGAGCTAAAGAAGAGCCTCTTTGTGATAAGCACGCCCCTAGTCTTGGCGGGCATGCATTAGCAGTGTCCTTCTCATTGCGGTTGTAGCATCAAGACCATTCAACCCATTTCGAGCATTTCCTGTTCCACCACTTGAGCTCGTTGTTATTCCTACCCAAAGATTAAACCCTTGACCACCGCCCATCGGCGACCTTAACCACGATTCGAACTTCAACTCGTCCATTGTTCTATGACTTGATTCCTTGTGTTAGATGAGGAGCGAATACGATTGTTGGATTTGTTGGTATAACGACTAAAAGCATTAGCAATCATAACAAATCCTTGTTGCAATGCTTGAACGGATCGATTCCTCATTAGCTTGACTATAATATGCACGATCATTGTTGTTGTTGTAAGGAACCAATTGATTTTGTTGAGATTGTTGTGATTGATCATTTGGTGTGATTGTGGCGGTTGGTTGAGTTCTTGGTTGAGGAGGATAACTGCTTTGAGTATACAAGGCAAGTTGTTGATTTTCCGGATGTGTAGTGAAGCAATTTGAGCACGGAGAATCCTTTCCTTATCAACTTCCTTTTGATGAGGCTTCAAGTAATCGTACAACAATCCGTATGTAGAATGATGCATGTTCTTCGCTTGGCGGAGAAAATGACATACTTCTCCCATTCGGGACCAAGACTACTCGGGAACTTAGTATTAGCGCAATTCTTGGCATGATGATGTTTTGTTTATCCAAATCATTTATGATCCGAGAATCGATGATGATAAGACTCTAGTGTCTCTCGAGTTCAATCATGAAGTGTTCATAAGCCAAGTAAATTTTGGATTCCATATCCTCCTAATTGAGTGCGAGATCCTTCCATAAGAAGATGAATATGTTCCCACATTGCCTTTGCGGTCTTTTGAGCATCAACACTTGAAGAATTGGGTTTGGTAATCCTAAAAGGATATATTGCATTGCAAGTTCACCGACTTCATAGTGTAGAAGTTCTCTTTGGATTCAGTGCGCAATAGTAGCAATGTTTGATTGTTCATCTCTTGGTGGATTAGCATTTGGATCTCGGGTATAATGACGGTAGGCATCCGAAATGGACCTTCCAAGATAACATTCTTTAAGAACTTTCCATGTGGCTTCTTTAGATCACAAAACCTAAAGAACCTAATCACCCATTGATCGTAGTTCCCTGGAGTGAGCATTGGAGGTCTATCAGTGATCCGACCTCATGAATTGATTGTTGGTGCTTAAAGCTTCACACATCTTTGCAAACCAAGTGGGTTCCTTCATAGTGTTCCTTGATGGATGTTGATTGAAATCGTTTGTGTAGGGTTGAACTTGAAGGCTTGGTGGTGTTTGAACCATTTGTGGTGGAGGAATTGCTCCAAGTTGTGGAGTATGTTGTTGATTAAATTGTTGTTGATAAATTGCTTGTTGTTGATTCCATTGTTGATGTTGTGGACTTAGTTGTTGTTGTCGTTGAGAATAAGTGTAAGGAAATAGTTAGAGTATGGTGGTTGTGACATGTTGAAAACTTGTGTTGGTAAAAATGGATCTTTGTAGTCGAATGAACCTTTGTTGATGAAGTATCCTTAGGCGTAGAAATCACAATAGCCAAGTAGCACTTATGCGTAAAAACACCAAAGTTACGTGTAACAAGAAGAGTTACGCGTAGGTTTAGCTTACGCGTAAGTTAAGGAAAAAGCACTAAAGTTATGCGTAAAACAAGAAGTTAGGCGAGAAAACTTAGGCGTGGGATTACCTTATCGTAAGACTAAGCTTAGGCGTAAGATAAATCTTATCGTAGGATTTTCTAGCGTAAACTTTATGCTTATGCGTAATTTTAGGTTTTATCCCAAGTGATCTTTACACTATCACGGTGCAAAAGATATCCAAAGTCAACGTATTTTCGGGCTTATCTAAGCAAGAAAACACGGAGTAAATCACACCCCAATTTACCTATTTTGCGGTGAATGAATTCAGGGAGGATTGTCATAGCATCACAATCACAGTTATATTGAGCGACCTAAAGTGTCGTTTGAAAAGAACATCGTTTGATTTAATAAAACAATCGAGTTTACAAAGTAGGTCCCAAATGAAAATCAATTTGTGCGGAAATAAGTTTATTACATTCAAACGATGTTTTAAAGTATGTAAAACCCCAATGAGACAGCGTCGTCACCACGACTCCATGATGTGTCCAAATGCGTGCCATGAAGTGAATGCCTTAGATACGAGATAAAACATGCTAAAAGTGTCAACAAAGGTTGAGTGAGTTCATAGAGTTTGTGTTGAAATGTAAAGCTCTAAAATCGTTTATGCAAAGAAAGGCATTGTAAATCCACCTCGGTTCCAAGTCCCGCCCATACAAAACTTGCAACACAATGTGTTCACAACCCTTTGCCGAATATGTAGAGTTAATGTTCAAGTGCATGATGTCAAATGAATTCACAATAGTACCTAACTCGACGTAGAACAATAGCACAATATCAATAATACTTAACTCGACGTAGAACAATAGCACATAATCAATAGTACTCGAATCAATTTATATCAAGAGTCAATTGATTTAGAGCGTTATCTGACGTAGAACCGTAGCACATAATCAATAGCACCTAACTCAATTTATCGTGAGTCAAGCGATTTAGAGCGTTATCTGACGTGAGAACCGTAGCATAAACAAGAACAATTGATATAGTATAACCTTTGATTTAGAAACAATGGTAATCGGGGTAGCATTTAGCCTTTAAAATCTAAAGTACTTATGAAAATAGTTAAGCATGTATCTCCCCAAAGCAGTTATGAAAACAAGTAAAAGTAGGGGCTATGAAAACTCACGATAATCCATAATAGTTTAAAGTACTTGTGAGCGTAAATGAAAGCAGTTTGAGCATGTATCTCCCAAAGAGTTTAATAAAAGCATTAAAACAAGAAAAGTGGGGCTATGGAACTCACTTGGTGGAATGATCACGAAGTCAAAAGTGAGTACACCGAGATGTAGTGTGATACGCAAATCTTGACCTATTATGAATGATATGATACGTAATGAGTTGCAATGTAATGTTATGATATGCATGCATTACGTATGTTATTTATACCATTGCGGGTTTTGAAAATAATACTTATCGTCGAAAATACTGGTTTGACGTCTTGAACAATCAAAAATCACTTTACAAGTATTTACGTCAAAATGTCATCCTACAATGGTTTAATAATGATTTTGGTGAAATTTCCACTTTTCGTCGCAAAACAATGTCGTCGAATTTTCATGAAATTAACAAAATGGCTTTGGAAAACTAGTCGTAAAAGCGGTGTCGTCGATCGTTAGAGAAACGAACTCATTGTTTTGGAAAGTTTGTATCGATATCTAGAAGTTTCAGTTCAAGAGTTTTCGTCCAAAAGGTCTCTAACATAAAGATATTAAGGGTTAAAGATAGTGATTTTGGCTAATTGTGGTGTAAAAAGTGAGTTTCGGCAAAGTTTGTGCATCCGTAAATAACTTATTACAACTCCGCTATACAAGCGGCTTGTCGTTTTGAAAAATATGCTCGGTGATCTTGATTTTACTAGAAGACATTTCGTTCCAAAAGTTTCACAACCTCGTTAAAAGCGCGCAAACATGGGCGTTCTGATAATGTAACACTTGTATCGTAAAAAATAATATAGTTTTCGAGAAAATAATAATTACGGCAATTTTATGAAAGCGATGCATATCTTTGTCTTTTCAAATCCGTTTCTCATTATAATATGTCCTTAGCTTCGTATCAAAGTATACTAATATATTTTTGATAAGTCGAAATAATTTGTGAAGCTTAAGGCTCGTTTTGACCCGAATAGAGTAAAAATAGTATCTGAAATTTCGAGAAAATAATATATTTCGCCGCAAACTTTAAAATCCATAACTCTTCGTTATAACTCCGTTTTTATCCGTTCAAGCGCCCCGGATTCGTTTTAAAGTATATTTTCTAAATATCAAGGCCAAAATGTCGTGCCTACTGCCGGTTTTTCCGAAAATCGAAACAAAGACAGAACCTATTTTATACGTATTGAAAATAGTTTTCTCGTACTAAACCTATTCTAATCCCTTCAAATCAACTCCAAAGCTAATCTAATCCTACCATACACCTTCTTAGGGTGTCATGGGTTCCTAATCACCATCAAGACCAAAGAATACCATGGGAATAATTATAGGATGACCAAATATATATATATAACTCTTAAAATCATGTTAAAAATGGTATAAATCACATATCATGCATGCTTGCTCCAAAAATGAAAAGATACATATGAGATGAAAAAGGAAACATGAAAATGAAAGAAACAAGCTTACAAATGAATATGATGAGGTGCAAGTAACAAGGTTAAGCCTAAATACTCTTGGTTTTTATTTCAAAACCTAATAAAGAGTATAAACTAGATTGTATAAACACTTGGACTAGCAAAATTTTTGATCCCTTTGTAGCTCTATATGTGGCCGGTTAGGAGAGGAGAACCAAAGAAGAGAGATTTTTTTTTTTTTTATTACACTTGCTAACTATGAGAAAATAAGATACATGAATGAGACTTTTATGTTGTGAATGAAATTATTATCAATCAAAGACCTTGCCACATTTAATGACTACCCTCCATGGGGCGGATTTTGGGGCTTCTTTGTCCTCAATTATTATTATTATATTTTTTTTAAACTTGTATATAATTGTGTAGATATTTAATAAAAATGTATAAGTAAAAGGTGTAGTTAAATGTAACTTTTAGTACAAGTAAGTTTTAATAAATCAAAATAGAATGTAATGAGATAATAAAAATTGTAAAAATACATTCCTTGTGAAATTTGAGTGATAAAATAATTATCGTATAATTTTTAAGAAACACGACGTAATAATATAATTTTAACGATTTATGTACCAAATAAATTTGAAACACTAGGAAAACTAAAATATAGTTTTATAAAATAAATGTAAGTTTAAAAATACATCGGGATCATTTTTGAAAGTAATGGATTAAATATTCAAAATAATAACTCACGCGATAACGTTTATTTAATATAAAAATTACGCGGTTCAAGTGAAATGAAATGTCATGAATGAATTAACGTGATGCAAATGATGTAAATGAAATGTAGACTAAAATTAGTCCATATGAAATGTACGTGATGTTACGATCATGAATTCGCCGCTAAACCATAAAGGTTACGCGAATTTGGAACAAGTAAACCAAGTTTACGATAAATGTTGAAATAGCGAAGCAAGAATTGTTTCGAGAAATGACCTGAAAGTACGGGTTGTCACATTCGCCCATCAAAAGGAATTCAGTCCACGAATTCGGTTCGTGTTAGTTCTATCGGGTTTAGGGTTTGATGTGGCAAACTTTCCCATTCTCGAGCAAAACCCTCAAAGACTTTTGGTAACCGATTTTTACTTAATCCCACAACTCATCAAACAAGAAGCGTCATACGATTAGGCTAAATCGGTTTAGGTAACAACTTGTTTCTAGCTCGATCTTTGCAACTCATCAAACAAGAGCGTCACGCGGATCAAACCTGAAACAAGTGGTTTCAAGAAAATCTTTGAAAATTTGGCTCGATTACGAATTGCTTTACATATAAGCCTCTTACTCCCTTCATTGCATGATTCTTCCCGAATTAGACATAGGTGATCGGGCTATGTATAATTTAGGAGTAACTATGCAATGCTTGGACTAATCGACTCATATGATGTTTGGTGTTAAGTCAACCGGTGTAAAAATTGTGATAGGGAATGACGGGCATTCTCCATTGGAGTATGAGGAAAGGATAATGGGATGGGTATTTAAGGGCATCCATGTGACAATCGATATGAAATGAAAGTAAATAACTCGAAAAATGTACGTATAAATCGTATGCAAAGTGAACATGCACTTGTGATGAAATGATGAGATGCTATGATGATGTAGTTATAGTCTAGGGTCAATGATGCAACCTAGTTCTCTATAACCGAATCTCGATACTGTCTGTCACACCCCCATTTACATTTTGCGGTGGAATGGAATTCACGGGATGATCGTCATAGCATCACAATCACAGTTATATTGAGCGACCTAAAGTGTCGTTTGAAAAAACATCGTTTGAATGTAATAAACTTATTTCCGCACAAATTGATTTTCATTTGGGACCTACTTTGTAAACTCGATTGTTTTATTAAATCAAACGATGTTCTTTTCAAACGACACTTTAGGTCGCTCAATATCTTGTGATTGTGATGCTATGACATCAATCTGTGAATTCCATTCCACCGCAAAATGTAAATGGGTGTGTTATAAACCACTAAATCAAGATCAAACCAAGGATAAAGTTACGCGTAAAACTAGGGTTTTGATACGCGTAGCTTTACTCGTAAAATGATTTTGCCCAAAGATGTTTCTAAACCGATTTTTGTGATGAGATAGCTTCAATATCACCAAAATAACACAAAAGTGTGAAACTTGATGAACCAAAACTTTTAAAAGCGATTCTGCGTAGGATGAAACCCTCATACAAAAACTAGCTTAAAACGATGATCCACGATAAAATTTGAAACTTTTGCCAAAAGCAGGTTATTTTAACACCTTAAAACATTGAAAGTACAAGAATCTTGGATTAAAAGTGTAAAAACGTGTTTTTAAGCGAACCAAAGTATCTCGTTAGCTCTACGCGTAGGACCAATAAACCCACTTCAAAAGCAATAACGATTCACCCAACTAGTAGGCGATTGATACCACTGTTAGGTCACTAGTTTTACAACACAAGCATCAAGAGAAAAGATAGAGAGGCGGATGAACAATAAACCAAACACATACGCGTAGGAATAATGAAGAGTTATGCGTGAGTATGTGAAAGAAATAAATTGAACAACCAACCCTCAAGTGAGGGTTATACAAGAGTATTTATAGGAGGGAAGCTAGGGCAACACTCTTAGTCCCTTCCTTTCTTCTATGGGCTTGGGCATAAGCTCATGGGCCTTCTACATAAGCTTAAGGCTAATAACAAACATAAAGGCCATAATTAAGCTAACTATTACATATGAATTACTAACACTTGATTTAGGTTTAGGAGTGATTCCAACAGATCCTTATATATCTTAAGTTTAGTGGTAAGGGAGTCATCAGGGATAAATGCAGAGTACTCATGCAGCTCATAATTATCATTTTGAGAAGAAGATGCACAACTAGGTATAGCAGAAACTTCCATGCAACTTACCTTTGCATTAACGTGCACAGGTTGTGGCTGGTGCATCTCTATCTTGGGTACATCCGAAGCTTCCATGGAGCGTTCCTTTGCATTAAGTTGCACAGGTTGTGGCTGGTGCACCTCTCACTCTTGTGAATTTGAGCACGAAGATTCCATTTTAGCACTATCCGACTCAAACAGGATAGTCTGTAGTACATTGTTGGGTATCTTTTGTTCATTGGTCACGTCGTATAAACTGAGTATCTTAGATACAACTGAATCCGAATTGTTAGGCATGATGTTGACGTGCACGGGATTTTACAAGTCTATGATTTAAACCGAGAAATAGAATCTTCATGGATTTTACTAAAATCATGACCAAACCGTTAAGCAATGCCAATGTAACTTGTTAAGATAATCGATGGATAGACACAATGATAGACAATTGTGTGTTAGGACTTATGTAGGATTAGCGAGATGTTGTTTGGTTGTGATTTTGGTTGTTTGATGCACGATTTTACGGAGAAATTTAGGTCTAAAACTTAAAACCTCAATAACTTCTCATTCGGAGCGGATTTAGGCCTCGAGGGTTGACCTTTTAGTTTATTTACGTGCCATTCTCCTCGTTCTCACGGTCGTTTTGATGGGTAGAACGCGAAACGGAGTTCTGGATCAAAAGTTATAGCCGTTTGAAGTTTTGTCGGGAAAAGTCAACAAGTCGCTAGAGACAAGTCGCTATAAACCTTGAGAACAAGTCGCTAAGTCACCAAGTCGCTAAGCACAAGTCGCTATGAACCAAGTCGCTAAACACAAGTCGCTAAAGAGCAACTCGCTAGTATCCAAGTCGCTAGTATCAAGTCGCTAACAATTTACACTACAACTCGCTAACAATTTCAAGCAAGTCGCTAACCTCACTAAGTCGCAGCCGTAGTGGAGAATCCACTAACTTGTACTATTTGTCGACTTGTCTCAATAGACAAGTCGCTAGGCTCAAGTCGCTAACAACTAACACCTGAACTCACTAACTTTTCTCAAGCAAGTCGCCACGATGAAAAACACTACGAGCCAAGTCACTACCAAGAAAAACTTCAAAACACACTTTTCAATCCAAACCAAGCCCAACCACGTTGATTCAAGCTTTCAAATCCAAACCCAAGCACTTACAATGATTCTAAACACAAAAGTACACACAAAATTCAAACTTTAACACAAGAAATGATCCAAATGATGCAAAACCACTAAACTTTCTCAAACTCAAAACCATCTAAAACCACTAGAAATCCAAGGATATGTAAGGAGATGATCAAACCATGGCTCGATACCATTTGTAACATATTGGATTTCACAAACACACTAAACCAATAATCAAAGAGGCGATACAAGAGGTTTTAGAGAGAAAGTTAGAGGTTGGGAACTTTAGTGAGAGAAAGAAAAATCTTATTATGAGCTTCAACTCTCTATCTTGGGAGGTAGAGTATTTATAGTTCTTACATAAAACGCCACCTACGGCCGTGGATCGTGCATGATGGGTAAAGACCCGTCTGGTCCTCCACGGTGTTACTTAAATAAATACTACTAAACATTAACTAATCTACGACACGAGCTTTTAACGATTACATATACTGAGGTGACCGACTCTTTAATAACCGGATTTACTAAATCCTAACAGAAGGCCATTTTTTCCTCATCTTCCTTAGCCATCTGGATTTGGTGGTATCCTTTGTATGCGTCTAGGAAGCACTTAAGTGGGTATCCACACAAAGATTCTACCTTCCAGTCTATCTCCTAGCGGTAGCGATCTTGTGGACATGCCTTGTTGAGATCCGTGAAGTCACGACATCCCCGCCTACCATCACTCTTCGACCATCACCGGGTTGGAAAGCCGGTCATGGTAGTAGACCTCTCGCATGATACATGCGCCCACAAGTTTGTGTACCGCGAGATTGCTTGCGGCGCCTGAGCCTGGCCGCTTCTTACATTGTATTGGGGAGTATCCTTGTCGGATTCTCAACTTGTGTTCATGAATCGAGTGTGGTACACCGGTCGTGTGTCTTGGTTCCCATGCGAAGATATCCGTGTTCTTTGCAAGAGCGCAGCACAGTGCCGCCTGCCGTTATCGGATAGCGATCACCCGATCGATATTTCTTGCTCGGTATTCGGGATGAATTGCAACCCTCATGTTTGGCACTTTAGTTCTTGTCACTGCTCGGGATGTGTCGTCTCACATGTGATTGTGTTACATTCTCTAGGGGATACAGTGGTATTATAGAGTAACAATGCCTCCTTCACCGGAATTTGAGCATCTCATTTCTTTCAGAGCGGTATTTGCGTATGGTGAAATCCTCGGTCTTCCAATTATGCCATTGTATGGCGAAGGGATTTGATCACCATAAAAGTCATTCATTTGTTGTGGAGTGTTCCCGATTGCCAACACCGACTAGTAGGCGATTGCCCCATAGGCCATATCTTTCTCTTGTAAAACCAACAACGACGCCCCGCCGCTTAATCGACTTCAGATCTCGTGTCGTGATCGTTTGAAACGATGTTCATACATTATATCTGCGGATGCTCCTCCATCAACATACATGCGGCGGATATCGCGACCCCTGCGTTGATTTCAATGGTGAGCGGTTCTACCACTGCGTTGTCCATGCACGAGTGGGAAAGAGATCTCGCCCACGGGAAAACTTTTGGCCGATCTTACGCCTAGTCATTCGTTGCCATGATTGTATCATGTAGATGGTATCGACCTTATCTTTGGGTACTTCTTTCTTGTTTCCGTCTTTTCTTATCTTTCCATTCCTTGATGTTTTTAACCAAATGGTCCGGCCTTCTTTACTAGTTTATCAATTAGTTGGCGCAATTGGACACATTCGTTGGTGGTGTGGCCCTTATGTCCATGATAGTCGCAGATCCGCTCCCTACGCTACCGATCTTCTAGGGTGTGCATTGGCGGGGCCTCGGAAGTTCGCGCCTCCGTCATGAATATCTCCTTCGGAGTTTTGGTTAGCGAGGTATATCATCATTATCTCGTCCGCTCCCCGCCGCGATAGTTCTTGTTGCGGTTGCTACCCGGGTCAATGGATTGTCTCCGAGGTTGTTCTTGTGATCTATAGTTTGAGGAGCCTTCTTGGCCCGCCGCGACGACTTCTCCTCGATAAAGGACCTTGTGCGTTTCATAAGTTCATCAAAGGTTTGGGGATCTTGTCGTTCACCTTTTGATGAGCTCGGGTTATTGATCCCGTTCATGAACCCCGAGATCTTACATGCCAGGACATGCCTTAACATGTATGCACTCATCTTTGAAGCGCCCACATAAGTTATTGTCGATTCCCCGGCATTGCTTTTACCTGGCGATTCGGCGGGGTTTTTGGCGCACTTCTTCCTTTGAGTGAAATTCGAGCGAAACGCCTTCGCAACTCTTCAAAGCCATCAATGCTTCTTCGTGGAAGCATCAACCGCGGGCGTTTCCACTAATGTGGAATTGAACATGTGGCACCACACGTGTGGCCAATTTTAGATGGTAGCGGTGATTCGAAAATTTTAGGTGATCGTCTGGATCACTGTTCCATCATATGTTTTCACATTGGCGGGCATGCGCCTTCTTATTTTATGAGAAGTCGCCGACGCGTCGAGTGAACGCATCCACCTTTTGGCGGCGCCGGGGAGAGATATATCTTCCTCCTCACGGTCGCGATATCTTCTCCTCGACTTCGGTGTCGGTTTATTGTCCTCGTTGTCCGAGGAATCACCCGAGAACGAGCTTCCTCTTTGTCGGTGCTTGCTTACCGACCGTCCGATGAGTCATCGGAGGATGAGCTTCCTCTTTCGGCGCTTGCGCCGTATCTTCGTAATCGAGTTTGAAGAGCTTCCACTGGGAGTGCCGTCGTCCCGATCATTATGGACCTTGCGGCTACCAAGCCTAGCGTGGACATTGGTACGCGATCCATCTTCTTCGTGCTCTTCCGGATGATGCGGTTCGGTGCTTCATCGTTCTCCACCCTTCTCCCGATTACGGGGCGGTGGCTATCTTTCCGCGCTTAACCCTCGGATGGCGCGATGGGGATGTCTCATACTGCGTCAAAGTTGAGTCGGGCTTCGGGCTCTGGCTTGACCTCTTTTTGCCTCTTCTTGCATGAGGCGCCAAGGTTTCGTAGTTTTGAGATCACGAAGTCACTTGGTGCTAGTTCAGTGCGACTCCTTCTAGCGCGAGTGTCTGCTTTCCCTACGACCTCTGTTTGGAGGCGCTGGCGTTTTGTGAGGTCCATTTGCACCGTTTGGAGGAGTGGTAAGAAGAGTCTTTGGTGGTTGTCGTAGTGGCATGGGTTGTCCGTGCGTGGTTCTACTATCGGAAGACCGGATCGGACTTTGATTTTGGTCATTTGGTTGTCGTGACGACCGCTGAGGCCGATCCGCTTCTTGCTTCTTCCTCAGAGGTCGCCATGCGACCACCGGTTTAGGTTTCCTTGCTTAGTCATTCTAGTTCTTAGATCTTAGTGGTTTAGGGTCCCACGGATGGCGCCACTGTTGATCAAAAGTTGGGGTTTCTTGTTTGGACTCGGTTCCGTATCAATTGGATCTTGATGCTTGAGACCGCGACTAAGTAAGCGAGAAAACACCGTTAGCTTATCGTGGGATTGTCTCCCACGATTATCTTCCGGCGTGAGAGTAAGTAATCGGTTTTAGGGTTTTAGTTGAGAGTTAGGGTTGTAGATCGTACCTCTAATAATGGCCGAGATGCCCTTTATATATACACGAAATCCTTGTTGGTTTCGTGTTCTCTAACCTTCGGCGTATCTCGCCTAAGTCGGTTGGCTAATGCATATCCCGTAAATAAGAGATATCCAATATCAAGGCCATAAATAACTTCGGGTTTGGGCCTTCTATTTGCCCAAACCGTTGTCGGGTTAGCCCAACAGACTTCGGCTTGGGCTAGTAATGTGATCATTAGTCGGGTTCGTGACCCGAATGCGAACTATACGTCATCAATTCCTTAATATTCCAAACACGTTGATGATTATCGATGTTTATGTATTTCGAGTTAGTATGCATTCCTTATTGCTTTATTGAAGATTTCGCTTCTTTCTTTCTGTTATTAGTACATCAAGAACGGATTATGACATGCCTTTTACATGTAAAAATCATGATAGCATTTATTCTCCTCTCATTGGGGCTAAATTGGCTAGTCTGTAAACACAAACATGACTTTATCGGTCCTTTTATGTGACATTTCGATGTATAATTAGTTGCTTTGTGTGTATTCGTTAAAGGGTCAATATACAAGAAACATTTATAAATTAATCGATTAATTAATAACGCCGATAAAATTAATAATTTGTCAGGTCCCAACTTGGCACTCAGTACAATTTGGACCTCAATCGATAAAATAATAAGATAATAATTTTTAAAACCACAAACAGATATATATTAGTCCCAACGAAAATATAAATTAATAATTACTAAAAATTCAATATATATGTATATATATGTGTGTGTGCGTGAGAGATATACATCAAAATCCTAAGATCGTTTAGCAAAAAATAAATCCATAGTCACTTGTTTTTTTTGTTGAACTTCAAATCTATGTTGAGTTTATCTTAAAATTTCCTTATCAGACCTAAAGAAATGTGTGTTATCTTCGTATTGCAACAAAAAGTGTTAATTTTATTTTCATAAAGTGTGAATGTGAATTAATAAAATGTTAATCGACCTTGTTTTACAAATTTATTTTTGTCTCTAATGAAGATATCAGAATCTAGTTATTGTATTAGACTTGAAAATTTAATAGTCATACGTAAAACCTCTTTAAATTAATAAATTATTAATTTATCGATATAATAATATTTCGCTAAATTAATAAAATATCTTGGTCCCAACACTATTAATTTATAGAGGTTTTAATGTATTAATCATGAGTTGCTAGACAATATACAACCACGCAAGTATACTATCCAAACTGGAAAAAAAAAGAGTCAAACAAGAGCCATGACTCCTGTAAATGAATAGAAATAGACCAGGAGGTTTTACATCTTTTTCTGTATAAATTTTTTGTTATCATATGTTTCCCACCATCATTATTTCATAGTCCATGATGATCGAGGACCATGATTGTATTGTCATTAAAGTCATACCTCCGAGGATTTTTTTATCTGAATCACCTCATTTTTATAAAACACAACTTAACGGACATAATAGAGATGGCGAAACAGTAAACGCCAATGTGTGTCATGAACCCTTTTGAATTAAGAAACCAATTCTACTAAAATGAAATTTTGTGACTTAAGGTCATGAAATTCTTTCTAGACAACCCGTTGAACTCAAGTCAAAACTCCACGGTGTCGGTTAAGAACCCAAATGGACTTTGCATAGAACAAGTCAAAGTGACAGGGGAAAGGAAAGAACACAGACCCATGGACGATCCTGGACCCAAAAAAGTAAGTCAAAAGTAACTTTTTTTTTTTTTTGTTTTTTTGTTATTTGCAGCAAGGGAATGAAATCTTCCTATTTGAACCTTGTAGCTCAGTTTTTAACTTTTGTTCATTCTATGGTGGGCATTGCGCTAGAGTTTTTGTGTATTTTTTTTATGGAACATGGTTTTTGATGAGCTTAAGGGATTGACACTCATATATTTTTTTCGTATACATATATCACATTGTACAATATTTTAATGTACACTATACAAAACATTAATGCACAATTATGATGTATGTATAAAAAAAATCATGAAAGATCAACACCTTTTCCAAACTATTTATGTTTGTGGTTTGTGGCTAACCATGCATGCAAGAGGAACTGATTTCTTTTATGTTGTCTTAGAAGATGCCGCAGAATCGACGGCGGAGATCAGTTATTATTTTGTAGCGAAGAAATGTTTTTCATTTTAAACCTCCTTATTTAGCGTATCCGGACACTTTATAACGTAGTAGATATATGTTTTTCAAAAGAGAACGTCTAAATTATTAACAAATGTAAAATAGTTAGACTTTTATTTTTCAAATTTTAGCATTGAATATATCATTATTGAAAAAGTTCTTATATGGTTTAAATGAGACTTAAATTTTTAAATATTACATTAATTTTATAATTTTTCTTTTATAATAATGTTTTTGTCTTAAATTTTTTAAGACTTCCTTTATAAAAGTCTCAAACGCTTAATGTAGTATAAATATGGGAGAAATGGGTGATTTGTGTAACGGTCAAAAGCATTAGAAGCGGGGACGGGCCCGGGACGAAATATAACAAGGCACAAAAAAAAATGAGCACTAATACCGTAAACATATTTCGATGACCCAAGTTTAAGTGACTTTAAGAAAAATCGATGTTTTATTAAAAATTAACACTACATTGAAAAAAATCGATGGGGTCTTGCAAGACCCATGAACCCCGGCTCCGTCCCCTGGTTAGCAGTATATTTGTATATGGATAAGATTGATGAGTAGCTATGAGTTGTAAATTGATATTGTCTAGCTAGCCATTAAATATAATTGCAATTTACCCAAAATAGAGGATTGATAGTTCCTTTATATACTTGTATCCTTTGTACTCGAATCAACACAAATCAATAAAACAGATTCAATAAAACAGATTCCTTAATATTCTCTTACATACGAGTATTTTATTACACCAGAAAAACACGTTTGGTTGGATCATACCACTATCTAAAACCAAAATTTCAGTTGTATCGTATGGAAAATAATTTTTTTCCCGATCATTTAATGCAACACATGTTCAGTTCTAATATTACAGCTTGTAAACACTGTTTGGCTTTTTGAGCAATGATATTTAGATTTGACAAGGAAAAATATATATGCTACATATTGCTATGCGTTACATGGATGCCTAATCTACCTTGTTACGAGTACACGATGACTGCTAAGGTCCTTTCTCCTTTCTTTCCGAAACTCAAATAGAAAGATCTCCCCATATATGGGACCAGGGTTTGTGATGTACATGTTTCAAAAATCATTTAAATCATTTAAATTGCTATACATGCATGACTACGTGAATGTCGTGTGTGATGGCAACTAATCATCTTTTAGAATAATTGGTTGTGACTTTTCATATCTGTTGTTCTTATCATCGTTAACTAATTAATAATTTGAATAACAACCGTGTAATATAAGGTCACCTTTTTCATTTTAGCAAATTATGTGTCTAACCTTTTTACCGACTAATTGAAGGTTTGAATCCACCGTCAGACAAACTCAAACCCCAGAAAGTTTCTTCCATTTTCAAAAAGGTTAGCGTTATGTTAATAACCATGGCTAGAACGAGTGTTATCCGAAAAAATTTCGATTTTGTATGTAAAATGAATAAAGAAAGCAAGTGTGTTTTTTGGTTGTGAGAGAGAATGTTTTCTTAATTATGTGTTATAAGATTGTTGTAGATTAAAAGCTGACCGTGACACTTATAACTCTCCATACGTAGTAGCACTCTAAGCTACAAGAAAGTAAACAAATGAGAATCTCTCCAAATAACTAATAATCATAAACAATTTTGATAACTCATAGTTTTAATTATAAACCAGTGTCAAATCAAAATTATAAATTATCTTAACTTCCATCCAAAACGACGCCACATTTGTGCGTGAAAAAAAAAATCCCAAAACGACAATTCACTTGCCAAAATAAAGAGGAAAACGACAAAATCAAAATGACGTTCGTTTCGAACATTTTTGAAAACCGCAAAAATACCCCAAACTATGCGACTCTTTGCAAAACCAATCATAGACTTTATTATATTTTCACAAAGTTTGTAAAATAGCGAAAAGTACCCCTAACGATATGACACTTTTCAAACTCAATGCTAAACTTTCTTCGTTAAACTTTTCTAGAAAAAACTTTAAAACACACCCGTTAAACAAACTTAAGGTCAACGTTTATATCCCACCCAATTATCATCATACAAATGTGTCATAGGAAATGAATATACCCGCATTTACATAAAGATTTTTGCACACAATTTACACACAACACATATAACAAAACTCATATAGCATAAAAAATAAATGCAAAAACCGCTGCATAACGCGGTGCATCATCCGTTAACTATATTTTTAGAGAAAATGGTAAAAAGGCGATCCAAATCATCACTTTTTCCTTTCAGAAAGATCAAACTTTTAGTTTTCTATCAGAAGATCCAACTTTTTAATTTTCCTCTTGAAGATCCAACTTTTTAATCATCCTATTGTATGCATCCAACTTTTTTAACCTTTATATTCATAGGCATCAACATCCTTAATTTTTCTATTGTCACCTCATTTTTTAGCGCTACAGGTCTACAATACAAAAATTAAAAAAGTTAGATGCTACAATAGAAAAATTAAAAATTTGATGACTGCAAAAGAAAAAAAGTAGAAATTTGAATACCTTTTTTAAACCATTTTCCCTATTTTTTAGTATAGGGAGACCACAAAATGACAAAATATTGAAGTGGGGAAAACCGGCCATACGTGACTTTTTTACCATTTGAAAATTCTATAATGTAAAATCATTGGTTAATTAATTTATACACATCTTGTGAAAGTCTGTTCAATGCATACATCTAATATCTCTGTTGTGGTACAAAGTTGACATTATATATGAGTAATACTTTTTTTTACCATCAAAACCACCAATTTTGAATATATGGATTGCATGATCTATATATACCATAATACAATTTGTTGTTCACCACTCCTCTAACAATAACCATTACAAGCTTAACTACTCCAATCCACCTTCAAGAAAATGGCAACAGTTCAAGCTAATGTTACTGGTATCAAAGCAAACACCAAAACCTCCATGAGAGCCAGTGCGTCCGTTGGCCAACTTTCCTCCTTCAGTATGGGGTGATCGCTTCCTTTCCTTCTCTCTTGACAAATCGGTAAGACTTCCAGTTAGTCACGAACACAAATCTTGCAGGAATTTGCAAAATAGTGTATCAAGTTTTCACATTAATTTTCAATGTATGTCGTAACAGACTTATATATTTACCGTTTGATGTAACAAACTTATTCTTCGTTTAGAAATGGTGTTTACAAACAAAAATGAACTAGTTATGATATGTGGAATCAATGTAAGTATTTGATTGATAAAAGAACACTTGTTATACAAATAAGACATGGACAAATGATGCAAGTTCTGATTAAAATTAAAAAAATAAAGTGACACAATTATTATATTATATAGAAACTGAACACTTGTTTATAAATAAATATAAATAGTTGTAGTTTGAAGTTTGAACATCTTTTCTGAAATGGGAGAGTATTTAATTAACCATTTTAAGAGCAAAGCCATTCATAACGCCCAACGGCGTGAAGGTGCAAAACAACGGCCGTTATGCGTTAACCATTGGAACCGTAGTGTTATAACGGCGTTAGTCCCAGGCGTTCTGGGCTAACGCCTGCTATTTGCTTTTTTCTTTTTCTTTTTTTTTTTCATTTTTTTTCATTTATGCTCTAAATGAGGGTTGTTTTGTAAATTGTTGGGAATGTTATTGGTGTTATTGGGATGTTATGGATGGGAGTGTTTTGGGGATGTTAATGTTAAATGTTAAAGGCGATGTGCGGCGGCGTGGGCGGTGTTATTGGTGTTATGGTGTTATGGATGGGAGTGCTCTAAGTAAATAGTTACTTTAAACCTCTTACACTTTATTAAAGGTAGTTTACATTAACCAAACACAAGCAAAATATTTAGATTTAAAACACATGCTCAAATACATGTTTAATTCATAAATCACTTATACAATTCTATCATGTATTTTCTCCCTCCAAATCCCCTCCAATTATTTTTTCAAAACAATCAATCAAATAATTAGATTCATAAGTAGGCATTGTTATTAAGCACAATAATCATTTTTATCCTGACAAATTAAAGTTTCTTACTTGATAAAAAGAAAATTCATGAAAAATTGTTGCTTATTCGTGCAATTCCTTAATTTTGTCAAGTCCTTTTCCTTGCCTACATTTGTAATCGTATATAACCATTGTTTCGGTATGTTTTAGTAAGGAGAAGATTAAAATAAAAAGACAAATATTCATGATACGTGTAAAAAATCAAAGCAATAAAAAAGTTCTTGAAATATTCTCAAAACAATTCCATAAGATAGGGAACGTTGGTGGATAAAGGTTGTAAAATAAGTTTTCTAAAGAGTATAGTTTTGATGCAAAATATAATTGAAAAAACGTTTGCACATTAAAAATTTAGTCGACATTTTGTGCATCAAAAGTTATTTTTTGCATCAAACTTCTTTTTAGTTCATGTATCAAACTTTTATTGTGCATCAAATTATAACAAGATGAAAATTATGTGCATTAAAAAATTTGTGCATTACAGTTTCGTGTTTTGTGCATTAGAAGAACATATAAAAATTCAAAATTAAAAAGTACTTCTCACAACTTTTCTATGAGGCAACATATTGGAGAAAAAATTCGAATATTTTGAGAAGTTTTGATTTTTTTAAAGTATTTTAACTACTCACGGATATTTGTCTCTTCCATTTTACTAAAAAGTATATGCGCTTTGATTTTAGGAATTGGAGCGATATGCCATAGCTATGGAGAAGCCGAAGGAGGATTTGAGAAAGTTGATCGTGGATCCAACAATGGATTCAAATGAGAAATTAGGCTTGATTTATTCTGTGCATCGTCTCGGTTTGACATATATGTTCTTGCAAGAGATCGAAAGCCAGCTTGACAAGCTTTTCAACGAGTTTAGCTTGCAAGATTACGAAGAACTTGATCTATACACTACTTCGATTAATTTTCAAGTTTTTCGACACCTTGGTTACAAACTACCTTGTGGTAAGTGTCCTTGACAAGCAAAATCACAAACCTTATAGAGCACTTTTAAGGAATGTACAATACAAGCCTATGTACGCCACTAAGTGCGTACTAATTAACAATAAATTTCTATAAAAACATGTAAATTGTTTTTTCTGATTGAGCAGATGTCTTTAACAAATTCAAGGATGCTAGCTCGGGTACTTTCAAGGCATCCATTACGAGTGATGTCAGGGGTATGTTGGGCCTATATGAATCTGCACAGTTGAGAATAAGAGGAGAAAAGATTCTTGATGAAGCCTCAGTTTTTACTGAAGCTAAACTCAAGAGTGTTGTGAACACTCTTGAAGGTAACCTTGCACAACAAGTGACACAATCTTTAAGGAGACCATTCCATCAAGGGATGCCAATGGTAGAGGCAAGGCTCTATTTCTCTAACTATGAAAAAGAATGTTCCACGTATGACTCATTGCTAAAGCTTGCAAAGCTTCACTTTAAGTATTTGGAGCTACAACAAAAAGAAGAACTGCGAATTGTATCAAAGTAAGTGATCATGTATAAGCAAATGATATTCCAAGTTATAAAAGTAAATAATCTAACTATACTTATTTTTTTTAAGGTGGTGGAAGGATATGAGGTTTCAAGAAACTACTCCTTATATAAGGGATAGAGTACCAGAGATTTACTTATGGATATTGGGATTATACTTTGAGCCTCGTTACTCCTTGGCCAGAATCATCGCAACAAAAATAACGTTGTTTCTCGTGGTTTTAGATGACACATACGATGCTTATGCTACCATTGAAGAGATTCGCCTTCTAACAGATGCAATAAACAAGTACTACCATAGATAAAATCTTCATCCTATGTTTTCTCAATGCTTAAAATAGAATTGATTAATGCTCCATTATCTTTATTTCTTAACATATATACTACGTATTTTCAGGTGGGACATGAGTGCTATGGAGCAAATTCCAGAGTATATTAGACCATTTTACAAAATTCTTTTAGACGAATATGCTGAAATTGAGAAGAAAATGGCTAAAGAAGGGAGAGCAAATACTGTTATTGCTTCAAAAGAAGCGGTATATATGATTACCTTTCTTCAATGTGATTAATATATAAAACTCAGCTTAATCTTGATAGACACTGATATTTCTTTTGTGACATAACTTTTAGTTCCAAGACATAGCTAGAGGTTACCTTGAAGAGGCTGAGTGGACAAACAGTGGATATGTGGCATCATTTCCGGAGTATATGAAGAATGGATTAATCACTTCTGCCTATAATGTCATTTCAAAATCGGCTTTAGTTGGTATGGGTGAGATTGTTAGTGAAGATGCTTTGTCTTGGTACGAAAGTCATCCAAAGACTTTGCAATCTTCCGAGTTGATTTCAAGACTTCAAGACGATGTCATGACTTACCAGGTAAGACTTTGCAAGCTGCCTATATGTATTTTAGTTTTTTATAAGATGAGATACATCGAGTTCAACATTAGTTTATCTTCAGTGCAATGCTTTAACTAACACTATGAATTCGTATATTCTCTATGAAGTTTGAACGTGAAAGAGGTCAATCTGCCACTGGCGTTGATGCGTATATTAAGACTTATGGTGTCTCAGAAAAGGAAGCTATTGACGCTACCAAGATCATGATTGAGAATGCATGGAAAGATATAAACGAGGGATGTCTAAAGCCAAGACAAGTCTCAATGGATTTGCTTGCCCCAATTCTTAACCTTGCAAGAATGATAGATGTGGTATACAGGTACGACGACGGGTTCACTTTTCCGGGAAAGACTCTGAAAGAGTATATCAATCTTCTGTTTGTGGGTTCTCTACCCGCGTAATCATAACGACAACGCTTAACTGTTGCATAATGCGCTTGCGGTCTACACTTACTATACATAAGTAAAGAAAACATGTGATAATGTATGAGAGATTTTTCTCATCTTCTTTAATAAACATAACAAGCTAAGTATTTTGTTATCAACATGTATTTGTGCATGTAATTATTGTTTGGCATGTAACAATGAATAATTGAATATGTGGAAATTTAGACACCAAAGACAAATCTATTGTAAATTACCAAAAGCAAAGAAAGCAAGAGCTATTATATTATTGTGTACAACATATTATATTAAAAAAATTAAGCCTTTCATTTTATGCTTTGATGTGTATCCTCCTATGTTCTAAGTGTTGATACTTTGGGGCATTTAATTAATCGGACAAATAAGATAGGTACAATGAGTGACCTCACAATATGATGCCAATCCTACTCAATGCCCCTATAACTATTCGTAATAAGGACGACAGCGCTGTTGCATGTATTGAAGGAGTGGGTCGAATAGGAACAAAACCTTATAAAGGAGCGTTGTGCTGCGATGTTGCATCACTTGAAAGCTAGTGATGCAGCCATTATTTCTGGCTGTGTCGATTGCTTATGTCACAGGGTGGCAGAGGAAGGGTTTATATATACGTGGTTTGTGAGCCCATTGAAGAACTTAATTACGTAGATGATATCGTTTTATTTCCTTGTTTGATGTGTGGTTTTAAATTTATCTTATGATGTTAACTAAACATAAAGATATAAATTTGTTGCATTGATGTGTTTATTTCATTTGAAATTACGACGGTTACTTGTTTTAGTAAAGCTCCTGATAATAATTGTGTTTTTATGGACTGACGGATTATAAAGGGATACAAGTAGAGGTTGCAAATAGACATGTCTGAAGGGTTAGAAAACAGGTGAAATTGTAGTATTTTGTTCGGGCACGAAACACTTGTTGCTTTAAATCTGTAAGAAAAGGAAACTACTCCAGTTTGCTGTGGCAAGGCATCTGCAATGCAATGCTCATAAGTCATAATCTGATAATCTCATTCCAATGTACATAATCTCATCCCATTGCAATGCTGCTCATATGCATCCACATCAAATGTCAGATCCTGCGACATCTCAACATATCAAGTGGTGTTGACCTCATTAACCGAGCTATCACACCAAAGATTTTCCGTGTTCACAAAATTCCTGGAATAAACGACAATGAAAGAACATAGACCTTGTTTTTTTAAGGGCAGTTTTCTATTAAAAACTGGCGAGAAGCTAGAAGTTACAGACAACAAATAAACAAACAGCCCTATATATTAAGCTAAAATTGAGCAGAAAGTCCACAAAAATAACCATTGAATAAATCTACTTATTTTGGTTTCCCAAATCGACTACATATTCTACCAGACTTGATCCAACATATTCAAATGAAGTTAAACACCGCCATTTTTATACTTACTCCACATCAATGTGCCTCACATGTTCACTTTCCTCAAACTTCACCAACGGAACTCTAATTTTCAACACACCTTTCTTATTTCAACCTTGATTTCGCTCAATTTATATACCGTGACAGGCGGATCAACTTGACTTGAGTACTTTCGTGACGCTTCATCCTCCTCATGACCCTTCTCCGCTCTAATGGCCAGTGTGTTCTCATCCACGGATATCTTGACATTTT
This sequence comes from Chrysanthemum lavandulifolium, assembly GCA_022545495.1. NCBI lineage: Eukaryota > Viridiplantae > Streptophyta > Magnoliopsida > Asterales > Asteraceae > Chrysanthemum > Chrysanthemum lavandulifolium. Next base: position 204,158,627 of record CM040240.1, on the reverse strand, counting down.
CTCTGTCCAAACCAGGCATATCATAATCAAGAATGAGAGTATCCTTGACTTCTTTAGCGTCTGTTGGCGATATGTCCGGAAGATATACGGTCCGGCATCATCGGCGGCCGGACGGCATTGCCCAAACCGTCCGGACGAAAATAGCGATATCCGGTTTTTAAGGGATTCCTACCACGTGGCCTATCAACTAGGGTGGCTATAGGCTTGCAAACGGGTAATATAGGTCTGCGAGCGGTTGTATCTATAAAGGATTTATATATAGTTGGGTAGTATAAATACCCCAACACATTTAATGATTCGAGGATATAAATACACATACATACATTAATCATGCATGTATTGCCATCTTTACCCTCCGACTTACTTTCACGTGGAGCTTGGTCCCGTACATCATCCAGTGAGGCTAACGCGTGTTATTTATTGCGGGAAGGAAGACTCTTTCCTCCCATCGATCGGTGATCAGCAGACTCTCCGACCTAATCGGACAATGGAATTTGCTTCAACAAATTGGCGCCATCCATGGGACACTAATTCATTCTACCAGAGAACCGAATGACAGGTCCGGAGTTACGTCCTCCCCCAGAACCTACCTCCCCGCCGGAACATATAGGTGGGAGCGGGGTCTTCAACACTGAAACCTCCGGGATGCCAGAACAAATACAAGCCCAGATGGCATCCTTACATGCCCTCTTTAAAAAGTACAATGCAGCAAGGGCCGGTGTTGTCAAGCCGGTTCGACTCGATTTCACAGACGAAGATGAGCCGGAGGAAAACGCCGTACCAAACCCTAAGGATGACCTCGGAAACCACATAAGAGTTGGCCGGCCACCCTACGAGGAGAATAGTGGAGTTATTTGGTCCCAAATGCATCATGCACGCTAACTGAAGCTATATGATGGTTGGTGATCCCGATGATCACATCAACCGCCGTTGGAGCAAAGAAACCAAGGAGAATGGCGATGCACGTGTGGTGCGGATGTTCCAATGAGACTATGGATGGAGCGGCGCAAGGGTGGTTCAAAGAATTTGGAGCGAGGAGCATCGGCGGTTGGGATGAACTAAGAGAACAATTCACTAAGAGGTTTGCTCTGCGGCAAAAGAACCTAAAGGATCCCGAGATCACCCGGTTGTCGAGGCGTGCAAACGAAACACTACCAATATTCAAAGAACGATGGACCCGATGAGGCCACCGGATACCGGAGTGCGGAGCTCATGAAAATATCGGCATTCATGGGTGCTCATCGGTGCCTCGACTTGTCCAAGAAGTTTTCGATCAAATCCCAAAATCATCAAAGAAATGATGACCGGGGTGGACGATTATATCCGGCGGAAGAAGCTTATAAGAACACCGAAATGCATGGGAGAAACCCCGACCTATCCGGAAGCCAGCGGCCGGTCCCAAGAGATAGGAACCTCAAGGAGGATTTATCGACAGAAGAGGCGACCGACGGCCACAGGAAAGGAATGATTCTCGGCGGAGAAGTCTTCTCCCTTATGTCTCGAAAGTCAAGCCCGACCGAAATGAATTCAGCGTAATGACTTCAATAAACAGGATGGTAATCGGGTCCCGCTCTCCTACTACCAAACGATTAAAGAAATACTTTCCACCGAACACCACCTAAACTTACCCCACCCTCCATTACAAGGGAAGCCAAGCAAAGAAAATGAGGATCGGTTCTGCGAATATCATGGAGAAAGGGCCATCTCACCAATGATATTATCACCTAAAAAGGCAATTGGAGGTGGCTCTTGAATCAGGAAGTTAGATCACTTGGTCAAGAATGTCCAAAGAAAAGGAAGGGAAAGGCCGAGAGGTCACAATGGAAAGGGAAAAGTGATCAACATGGTCCGCTAATACGGAAGACCGCAAAGAAAGGGAGGTTCTATGATGAAGGTGGATGAATATCCTATATCCTTCCCCGGATAAATCTGACGGCCCGTCTGACGAGCCGTTAATCGTAGAGGCGAAATAGAAGGATATTTTGTAAGGAGGGTGTTTGTAGATGAAGGCGCCTCCGTCAAGTCATGTACGAACATTGTTTCAGAACTTTTGTCCTTCCATCCAATCCCGGTGCAAGAAACTAGTTCTCCGGTGGTAGGATTTTCCGCCAAGTCATCCTACCGATGGGAAGATTGAGCCGAGGTCCGCATGGGAATCATGGTTTATTCGGACGGTGATGATGACGTTCACGGTAGTAAGATCGCTTTCTCCCTACAATATAATTCGGGCGAGCGGGTCTCAAAGAATTAAGGCCATACCTCTACCATTCATGCAATGATGAAATTCCCCACCCCGGGAGGATAGCCACCGATTGCCAAAGGGCGTGAGTCATGGAATGCAGGAGATTTGAGGAAGGGCAAGATCCCGGAGAAGTCGTTCTTCCGAAGGAAATAGAAACTGGGATCAAGAAACCCGAAGGCAAAGAACTAACGGAGGACATCCTAGTTAACGCACCGCCCGAGCAACGAGTAACTATAGGAACCAAGTTCTCACGAGAATGCCGGAGGCAACTCATCGAGATCTTGAGGAAGAATAAAGATATTTTCGCACGGGAGCCGCAGACATGACGGGTGCCAAGACGCCTCATCCAAAGACTCTCTGCGAACAACTCCGACACACCGGTGGCCCAAAAAAGGAGAATATTCTCGCGAGAAAAGAACCAAGTAATCAATGGAGAAGTGGAAGAATGGGTCAAAGCTGGCATAGTCCGACCAGTAAGGTACCCGACATGGATAGCCAATCCGGTGTTGGTTAAGAAATGTGACGGAAGCTGGAGAATGTGTATTGACTTCAAAAATCTGAACTCCTCATGCCCGAAGGATTACTATCCTTTACCGGAGATAGATTGGAAGATTGAATCCGTCATGGGGTATAAATATAAGTGTTTCCTTGATGCCTACAAGGGCTATCACCAAATCCAGATGAACAGGGACGATGAGGAGAAAACTGCATTCTACACAGACCGAGGAACATACTGCTATACAAAAATGCCTTTCGGATTAAAGAATGCTGGGGCGACCAATCAACGGTTGGTAGACTTCGCTTTTCAATCACAGATAGGGAGAAATTTGAGGCATATGTGGGCGACATGGTTATAAAAGCGAATGAACGAGAAATGATCACGACATCGCGGAAACCTTTGACAACCTTAGGAAGATAAACATGAAGTCGAACCCGAAAGTGTTCTTTCGGTGTGGAGGAAGGTAAATTCCTCGGCTATATGGTGACGCGGAAGGAATAAGGGCCAACCCAAGGAAAACAAAGGCTATAATGGAGATGAAATCTCCGAAACCTTAAAAGAAATGCAAAGCCTGAGTGGAAAGCTAGCGGCTTTAAATAGATTCCTATCAAAGTCGGCGGAAAGAGCTCTCCCTTTCTTCAACACGCTAAAAAACATCACTAAAGAGAACAAGGACGAATACCGATGGACGAAAGAAGCCGAGTCGGCTTTTCAGGAAATGAAGAGGTTGATACTCGAATTACCTTCTTTATCCACACCGAAGGTGAAGGAACAACTGTTCATATATCTCTCGGCCTCATCAGGAGCCGTAAGTGCAGTGCTCCTGGTAGAAAGAAGTGGGAGACAGTTGCCGGTGCACTATGTTAGCCGGACACTACATGAAGCAGAAAGGTACTACGACCCTATAGAGAAGTTGGCTTTGTGTCTGCTACACGCATCCAGAAGGCTGAGGAGGTATTTCGAGGCTCACCCCATCAGGGCCATAACCGATCAACCTATCAAGCAAATACTGAATAAACCGGAAGCCTCGGGAAAGTTAGCCAAATATGCTGTGGAGCTAGGAGCATACAATATCACCTACACTCCTCGCAACGCAGTCAAGGGGCAAGTGCTAGCGGACTTCCTAATGGAAGTGCCGGTGGAATCTAGAGGAAGGACAAGTCCGAACGTTATGGAAGTGGAGGAAGGAGAATGGTTGTTATATACGGACGGAGCCTCAAATAACAAAGGATCCGGAGCAGGTTTGGTTCTAATCAGCCCAGAAAAGGTAGAACTGACCTACGCCCTGCGGTTAAACTTTCCTAGCACCAACAACGAGGCAGAGTATGAGGCCCTACTAGCCGCCTAAGGATCGCAAGAAACTTAAAATCAAGGTTTTAAGCGTGCGGGTGGACTCAAAACTTGTGGCTAGTCGATCAATGGGAATTCACGGCCACCAAGGAAAGCATGCGAAGTACTTAGCTCAAGCAAGGAAGTACATATCCGCTTCCAAAACTTTAAGATTCGCAACATTCCGAGGGCCCAAAATCGAAGGCGATATATTAAGTAAACTAGCGGTAGTGGCCTTGACCACCGACCAAAAAGTGCTCGAGAAATCTCGGAAGGCCGTCGAGATGAAGAAATAATTAACACCGTGGTAGAGGAGGAACGGACAATTGGATGACACCGATCATCGTGTGTCCGGAAGAGGGTGTGTCGGAGGATCCAAATGAGGCTAAAAGCTTAAGAATGAAAATTCCGCAGTATGTTATGGAAGAAGGCATCCTCTTTAAGAAAGGCTACTTGGTACCGATGATGAGATGTGTAGGGCTGTTACAGGCAAATTACATCATCCGGGAAGTGCATGAGGGTTGCTGTGGGATGCACGCCGGACCGAGAACCGTCGTGGCCAAGCTTATGAGACAAGGATATTATTGGCCTACCATGCACCGGGATACCCGAGAAGAAATCAGGAAATGTGACTCTTGTCAGATACACTCTCCGGTACCAAAACTACACAAGACGCCACTGACATCGATCATGTCTCCGTGGCCTTTCTACCAATGGGGAATGGACGTGTTAGGCCCCTTTCCGGAAGCACCCGGCCGCATCAAATATGTGATTGTGGCCATAGACTATTTTACCAAGTGGATAGAAGCGAAGCCGTTGGTCAAAACGAGGGGCAAGGATGTCATAAAATTTGTGTACGAGAACATTGTATGCAGGTATGGTTTGCCGAAGATCATAGTCACTGACAACGGAACCAATTTCGTGAATGACCCATTCAAGAAGTGGTGCGAGGGTTAAAGATCAAACAAATAAACACAGGTGTGGCACATCCATAAGCTAATGGACGGTAGAACGAGCAAATCAAAGCCTCGATGGATGGGATAATAACAAGGTTAGGAAGAGAGAGGCGGGATGGCTAGATGAGCCGCCCAACGTTTTGTGGGCACACCGGACGACTCTCAAAACATGCAACGGAGAAACCCCTTTCAGCCTAACATATGGCAGTGAGGCTGTAATCCCAGCGGAAATAGGGATGCCGACACACCAGACGATGATGTTCCGAGAAGATCAGAACGAGGAACAACAACGTCTGAACTTAGACCTTTTACAAGAAAGAAGGGAAAACGCCGCCATTCAGGAAGCTAAATACAAGACACAAGTAGAACAATACTACAACCGGAGGGTTAGGCCAATGAATTTCAAAATAGGAGATTTTGTCACCGCAAGAACGAAGCAAGCGGGTGGAAAATCTAGGAAAGTTAGGGCCCAATTGGGAAGGGCCGATCGTATAATAGAGCAAGTGAGAATGGCTCTTATAAGTTGCGCATAATGGAGGAGAAGGAGGTCCCCCAGACCTGGCACACTATAAATCTTAGAAATTGCTTCTTATAATTGCTATTGTGACAAGAATCCTATTGTAATCGTGTAATCCGAAAGGACTATGTGTGATCAACTAAATGACAAAAGTTTCCCAGCAGTATGGAGACAATTTTCCAAACTGTGGTGATAGTATAACAATTCCGATGGCTGGCCCCCGTCGAGTATGAAATATAACAACCGGTGATAGTGCAACAATTCCGATGGTCGCCCCGCCGAGTATGAAAAGTAAAACTAATGTGATTATACAACAATTCGATGGTCGGCCCCGTCGAGTATGAAAACATATAATACCCAAATAATGGATGCCCTCTAACTTCGGAGGATGCCGGACACGGATGCACGACCTATACGGTGGATGCCCTTAGAACAACCTAAGGAGGACATTACGAAACCAAAAAGAGAAAGAAAGTGCAAAAGAAGTACATGTCAAGCAAAAATAGAAATCCATTCACAAAACTAGTTAACGATAAACGAATATTATTAGTTATTACAATAACATCATACGAATAATTGTTCATAAAGATACAAGTCCTAAGAATGTCCAGCTTAAGCATTCTCCTCCGCGCATCTACCGTAGTCTCGGTGGTAGGAGGAGCCCGGATGGTCCCAGGCGTGTCTTCATCGACCGAACCTCCGCCTGTGTTCATCGATCCCTAGAGGCAAGCGGCAAGAGTCGGCAAGCTTCGAATAAAGGGATACCGCTTCAAAAGCTTGTCATATTCGCCCTCCACAAGTTCGGGCATCCTGCTGACCTTCCGGATCTTTTGCAAGGCGACTCCATCTCTTCCTCGGCCCCTGCTCACCTTGGCCCCAACACAAACCCCGCTGGTAGGTCAAGCTATACACTTTAGCCATACTCTTTTTGTACTCAACGCTACCAAACAACCGACGGATCAAGGCAATAACATCCTGACGACATTCGCTTAACCACCTCGCTTTGGGCGACCTCTGCTACCAACTTGCCGCTTTCCACCAGAGCGCCTAGAGGCGGTCTTTGACGGCCAACTGCTTTTCCGACTTCCTTATTTTTTCACCGAGCACTAGAAGCCTCCTCCACTCATTTCGGTCCCGGTCACCCGCAACCTCTTCCTCCAAATCTTTCTCTTGCTTAAGCCTTGGTTTTCGATCGGAGTCTAGCTTCCTCAACCCTCCGTCAACCTTTGTTCTCACCTTCGGGCAAGGAGTTTCTCCAAGCCCTCGCAACCTTTGTAGCTTCATTCGAGATAAAAGTAACCGTTGGAAAGATCCCGTGTCACACCCCCATTTACATTTTGCGCCGAATGGAATTCTGGGGATTGATCATAGCACCACATCACAGTTATATTGAACGACCTAAAGTGTCGTTTAAAACACATCGTTTGATATTTAACAAAAGCATTCGTGAGTACAACATAGGTCCCAAAAGGTTTACAAAGTTTCTTTGAAATACAAATATGTTACAAGTCCAAACGATGTTTTTGAAAGATAGTGCCACAATGTACAATAAAGTAAGTCGACGCCATGACTCAAAAGATAGGTCCCTAAACCATGTCATGATGATAATGCCTCGCCACACGAAAATACATTGCTAAAAACGGTCAACAATAATGTTGGTGAGAAATCATAGGTTTATGTAAATGTTTTATACGACTACACAAGTATAGATCGGGCATGACAATCAAGTCACGTAAAATGTTACAATTGCAATAAGCCCATGACCCCGAAACTAGACCGTACATAATGTATGCCCTCGCAGAGTGTTTGCTGACAACTCCGTAATGTTATCAAATGATATGCATCCGTATGACAAGTCAGATTCACCAACTCGGATGGAGCGCCACCGATAGATCTATCCACTCATCCTCGCTTCAAAGATTAACGGTTCATGTTCAAGTAATGGGGACTTTCAATTGGCAAATGCGGTAACTTAAGCAATGTAATTGAATTTAATGTACTTGGTATCGTAATAAAAATGTTGTGCAATGTATTCTCCCCGTAGGTTTGAAAATAATTAAAAGCATGCGACGGGCTATGAAAACTCACTTGGTAAACCGGAATAATGGCAAAGTGAGTACACCGAGGTATAATATGATGCGTTAACGGGACCTATTACAAATGATATGACATGTAATGAGTTGCAATGTAATGTTATGCATGCATTTCAGATGTTATTTATACCATTTGTGGTTTTGAAAATATTACTTATCGTCGAAAAATACTGCGTTTGACGCCTTGACCAATCAAAAATCACTTTTCAAGTATTTACGTCAAAATGTCATCCTACAATGGTTTTATAATGATTTATGGTGAAATTTTCACTTTTCGTCAGTAAAACAATGTCGTCGGAATTATCATGAAATTAACAAAATGGCTCCGAAAAACTAGTCGAAAGCGGTGTACGCCGATCGTTAGAGAACGAACTCGACGGTTTTGGAAAGTTTGTATCGAAATCTAGAAGTTTCAGCTCAGGAGTTTTCGTCTAAAAGGTCTATAACATAAAGATAATAAGGGTTAAAGACGGTGATTTTGGTTAATTGTTGTGCGAAAATGAGTTTCGCCAAGTTTGAACATCCGTAATTAATTTACTACAACTCCGCTATACAAACGTTTGTCGTTTTGAAAAATATGGCCGGTGAACTTGATTTTATTAGAAGACAATTGTTCCAAAAGTTTCACATCGTGGTTAAAAACACCCTCAACATGGACGTTACGCCACCGTAACACTTGTATCGTAGAAATAATATAGTTTTGAAAATAATAGTTACGGCAACTTTATGAAAACGTGCATATCTTTGTCGCTTCAAACCGCTTTCACGTAATATACGCCCTTAGCTTCAGATCGAAGTAAACTAATATATTTTTGATAAGTCGAAATAATTTGTGAAGCTTAAGGCTCGTTTTGACCCGAACAAACTAAAATATGTTGTTGAAATTTCGAAAATAATATATTTCGTCGTCAAACTTGTAAAATTCATAACTTCTTCGTTATAAGTCCGTTTTATCCGCTCAAAAGGCCACGGATTCGCTTTTAAAGTATATTTTCTAAATATCAAGGCCAAAATGTCGTGCTCACTGTCGGTTTTCCGAAAATCGAAACAAGGACAGAACCTATTTTATAGTTATCGAAAATAGTTTTTCTGGACAAAACCTATTCTAATCCCTTCAAATCAACTCCAAAGCTAATCTAATCCTACCATACACCTTCTTAGGGTGTCATGGGTTCCTAATCATCATCAAGACCAAAGAATACCAAGGGATATTTATAGGATGACCAAATATATATATATAACTCTTAAAATCATGAAAAATTGTATAAATCACATATGTCTTGCATGTTGCTCCAAAAATGAAAAGATACATAAGAAATGAAAAGGAAACATGAAAATGAAAGAAACATGCTTACAAGTGAATATGATGAGGTGCAAGAAACAAGGTTAAACCTAAACACTCTTGGTTTTTATTTCAAAACCTTATAAAGAATGTTAACTAGATTGTAAAACACTTGAGAAAATTTTGATGATGATCCTTGTTGAACCTCTATGTGGCGGTTCTTGATGAAGGAGAAACAAGAGAAAATGTTTTACTACTAGGTGAATTATTTGAGAATGAATGAGATAATAATTCAAGTAAGACTTATGTAAGTGTAAGACTTTATGTTTGTGTGTAAAGTTAACAATCAAGAAAACCATACTCATTTTATCGTTAACCTCCCTTGGTCGGCCAAGGGAGGGATTTGGTAAGATATTTTGTTTGTTTTTTTTTTTTTTTTTATAAACTTATGTACTTGTAACAATTTTAAGAAAAGTGTAAGTAATGTGTAGTTAAATGTATAAGTAAAGGTAAATGAGATTTTAATATACCAAAGTAGAATGTAATGAGATCATAAAATTGCAAAAATACATTCCTTGTGAAATTTGAGTGATAAAATAATTATCGATAGTTTTAAGAAAACGTCGTAATAATTTAACTTTAACGATTTATATACGAAATAAATTCAAAACACTAGGAAATCTCAAAATATAGTTTTTATAAACTAAACGTAAGTATAAAAATACCTCGGGATCATTTTTGAAAGTAACGGATTAAATATACAAATAATAACTCACGCGATAACGTTTATTTAATATAAAAATTACGCGTTAAATGTGAAATGAAATGTCATGAATGAATTAATATGATGCAAATGATGTCAATGAAATGTAGACTAATCTTAGTCCATATGAAATGTACGTGATGTTATGATTATGAATTCGCGTTAAACCTTCAAGGTTCGCGAATTTGGAACAAGTAAACCAAGTTTACGATAAATGTTGAAATTGTAAGGCATGAATTGTGTCGAGAAATGACCGAAGTACGGGTTGTCACATTAAGCCCATCCAAAAAGGAATTCAGTCCCCGAATTCAATCGTTATTAGGTCTAATGGTGTCGGTGAAAAGATGAGGATACTTGTGTCGCATCCGGTCTTCCCGCTCCCAAGTAAACTCAGACCTCTTCGAGAATTCCAACGGACTTTCACGATAGGAATACGACTGTTTCAACCGCTTGACCTCGCGGTCCATAATTTCTACGGTGTTCCTCCACAAAATTGAGTTTGTCGTCAAAGTCGAACTTAGTCCAATGGAATAACAAGCGATTCGTCCGATAGACACTTCTTCGTGTTTGAAACGTGAAAGCGTGTTGTGCACATGACCGAGTTCGTGGAAGATCAAGTCGATAAGCTACCGACCAACTCGCTCAAAATCTTGAATGGTCCAATGTATCTCGGATTTAACTTTCCGCTTTCCAAATCGTATCACGCCCTTCCAAGGCGACACTTTCAACATAACTTTGTCGCCCACTTGAAATTCCAAATCCTTGCGCCTAACATCCGATAACTTTTACATCGACTCTGGCGCTTCGAGTCTATCACGAATTTGAATTATCTTTTCCGTGGTTTCCGCACCATTTACGGACCAAGAAGTTGTCGTCACCTACCTCGGCCCAACAAGCAGTGTGATCGGCACTTTCGACCATAGAGTGCCTCAAATGGTGCCATCTTTATCTTGGTGTGATAGCTATTGTTGTACGAGAATTAATCAATGGCAAATGGTTAGCCCAACCATTTCCAAAATCAATTACATGCTCAAAGATATCTTCTAATGTTTGAATTGTCCTTTCACTTTGACCGTCGGTTTCATGGGTGATATGTCGTGCTCATCTCTAATCTAGTTCGAATGAATCTTGCAATGAATTCCGAAGTTTGAAGTGAATCGACTATCTCGCGGAAATGATGGAAATTGGTGCGCCGTGCCTCGAGACTATTTCCTTGACATAAAGTCTAGTGAGTTGCTCCATGGAATAAGTCTCTAATAGGTATGAAATGGGGTGATTTGGTAAGACGATCAACAATTACTCCAAATAGCGTCGTAACCTCCTACCGTCTTAGGAAGTTTAGTAACAAAGTCCATTGTAATGCGTTCCCATTTCCATTGAGGAATTTCCGGTTGTTGGAGTAAACTCAAGGCTTCGGTATTCGACTTTACCTTAGAATGTAAGGCATTTGCTAACATACGTGGCAATCTCCGTTTTCATGTTCGCCACCAATCTGCTTTCTTGAGATCTTGATACATTTTATCCGATCTGGATGAATAGAATACTTTGACTTATGCGACTCATGCATAATCAATTCGTATTCGCCATACAATGGAACCCACATTCTATCCTTGAAACATAATACCCATCTCGCTTTTTACAAAACCATTTGCGCTTCAGCATACCATAAAGCCGCTTGGTCGGTTTTCCTCCTTAAGTGCTTCGACCGTGCTTCATGGATTTTTGATGGTAAAGGAGAAATAATCGTCATTCCCAATGATCGAACTCTTAAAGGTTTAGGCCTCTTTTCCGACTAAGAGCATCACCACAACATTGGCTTTTCCCGGTGATACTTGATTTCGCAATCATAGTCGCCGAGTAACTCTAACCAACGACGTTGTCTCATATTAAGCTCCTTTGATCAAGAATATATTGCAAACTCTTGTGGTCAAGAACACATTGCACTTTGTACCGTAAAGGTAGTGCCTCCAAATCTTGAGTGCAAAACTACGCCCTAACTCGAGATCATGAGTGGTGTAATTCTTCTCATGAGTCTTAAGTTGTCGAGAAGCATACGCCTATCACCTTCTCATTTTGCATTAAAACAGCCCCTAGTCCTTTATGCGAGCGTCGCAATATACAACAAAGTTCTCAATTCCTTGGGTAGTGCCAAAATTGGACCGCAAAGCTTTTGCTTCAACAACCGAAAAGCAACTTCTTGTTTCTTTCCCCACTGTATTTTTATTTTTCTGTGTCAACTTGGTCAAAGGTCTTGCTATCTTTGAAAAACCTTCGATGAACCTTCGGTAATACCCGGCTAGTCCTAGAAATTGTCGAATTTCCGTAGGATTTGTTGGAGTAGCCCAATCTTTCACAGCTTCAATCTTTGCGGGATCAACTTGTAGTCCTTGACTATCAATGACATACAACTTCTCATTCTTGAGTAGCCTTAAAATCGTCCTTAAATGCTCTTCGTGCTCTTCTTTGCTCTTTGAATAAATCAAGATGTCGTCAATGAACACTATAACAAACTTGTCCAAACACGGTTTACAAACTCTATTCATGAGATCCATGAATACCGCAGTGCATTAGTCAATCCAAACGGCATCACTTGAAACTCGTAATGACCGTAACGTGTTCTAAGCGCCGTTTTGAATATCCTCTTCCCGAACTCGAAGTCGGTGATAACCCGACCGAGATCAATCTTGGAGTAAATACTAGAACCTTGCAACCGATCGAATAAGTCGTCAATTGGGAGTGGATAACGATTCTTCACCGTTAACTTGTTCAACTCTCGATAATCTATGCACATTCGGAAGGATCCATCTTTCTTCTTCACAAACAAGACCGGTGCTCCCAAGGCGAGGAACTCGCCTAATGAATCCTTTGTCTAGAAGCTCTTGCAATTGATTAGACAAATCTTGCATTTCGGATGGTGCTAACGATACGGTGCTTTCGCGCAATAGGTGCAGCTCGGGAACTAAGTCAATTTGAAACTCTACTTGACGTGCGGTGGAAGTCCGGTAAATCCTCGGGAAAACTTCTAAAATTCACGGACAATAGGTACATCTTCAAGTCGCTTCTCCTCCGACTTTTCTCGGTTACATGGGCTAAGAAAGCAAGACAACCTTTCTTTATGTACTTCTCCGTTTTGATGCACGATATGATACTAAGTCTAGTTCCACTTCGCTCCCACGAATAATCAAAGTTTCGCCGTTGTAGGAAGATGAACAACTTTCTCATCACAAATGATCTTTGCACGATGCTTAGATAACCAATCCATGCCGATGACGACGCCAAAACTACCGAGCTCTACGGGCATGAGGTCTATGTTGAAGGGATGATTAAGAAAATTGAATGTGCAACCTCTGACAATGGTGTTGGTGCTAACTAAGTTACCATTAGCTAATTCGACGATGTATGATATGTCTAAAGTGGTTGGTTTAATGTTGAGCAAAGGTGCAAATGCATTGGACACAAAACTTTTATCGGCACCGAATCAAATAAAAGCCAAGCGTAACGATTATTGAGAAGGAACGCATCTGCATAACCTTCGGGTCCTCTCTATCTTCTCCACCTCCTATCACGTAAACCCTTCCTGTGCCGCACCTCCTTGATTTGGATTTCCTTGGTTCCTTCCTTCTTACATTCATACTTGTAGTGTCCACGCCCCGCAACCAAAACATGTAACTTGTTGTTTCTGATTTTCCCCCATAGTTGGCAACCTGCAATCCCCAGTTCGGTGACCAACTTTCTTGCAGTTCTCACACGGATCAGGACATCGACCCGGATTGTGATGACTCGAACACTTATTACACTTCGGCAAAACCCCCGAATATCCTTTTCCTTCTTTTTGACCTGCAGCATAAGCCTTTACAACCTCTTGCCTTTTGGGTGGTTGTTGAGTAGCATTTCTACCCCTGGTGTTGTCCCATTTCCGCTTGTTATTGTTGCTATTGTTGTTGTTGTAGTTGGCTCGGTTGTTGTTGTTATAGAAGCGGTTGTTGGGGTTGTTGTTGTTATTTCGGTTGATATTGGTGTATTTACCTCTCTTCACCACTTGCGCCATCAACTCGAGTCACTCGAATAGCTTCCTCCATTGTTTGTGGATCAAACGAAGTCACATCTCCTTGAATCACTTCGGAAGTCCCCGATAAAAGCCTCTAGCAACTTTTCGTTATCGAAACCATGGACGGGCATAACTGACCAATTCTTGGAATCTCGAATGTAAGTGTCAATATCGTACTCCAATGGTTACTAATTCATAGAACTCCGCTCCAACTTTTTGATTTCCGCACGTGGACAAAACTTAGTCACCAAACCCTTAAATTGCTCCCAAGTAAGCTTGAAAGCATTCTCCATCCCAATCGGTTGAGCATAAGAATTCCACCACGATAATGCTCCATCGAGTAATGCGCTCAGAGCAAATTTAACTTTACTATCATCCGGACGGTTACATAGCAAAACATCGATTCCAATTTTTCAAACCATCGAACCATTCTTGTAGCTCCCCGGTACCTCTAAATTTAGTGGGCTCACCACTTTTGAAATCCTTGTACGAACATTTCTTAACTCCGGATCCTCCGACATTACCGATGGTAGCAAGCCTTGCGACCGGTGAACAGACTTGCTGCCTCAAAGAAGCAGTGACGGCCATCGCTTCCTTTCGACTCTTAGAGCATTAGCAATGCTATCATTCACCAATTTTGAATTCTTCGCTTGGGTCATTTCAACCGTAGCTTTCTTGGTCGCCATAACTCTTCAAAATCACAAGATGAAACAATCATGAGAACTCGTAAGTAGAAACAACCATCATACAAATATATCCACAACCACAACATGCATAAAGATAAATGGAATCACAACGGAACAATAACGAAATATCACAAATATAATCACAACACACGTGGATAATATACATGAAAATTTCGCCTACATGGACCGATATCATACATAATAAAACCATTCCTACATAGTAGAGTCAATACTTGATATATTTGTTTGTACAACAATCAAAAGACAACAAGTTCTTTAAACCACGCCACACACCTTGTGACTAGGATAATAATGGTCAAAACTATACATGACAAAAGTCTACATAAGGCACCTCATGGTGCTCGCCGAAACCTATCTCAAGATCACGAACACGAGTGGTCAAGTTATCAATCAAACTCCTCAACTCTCCCCCATCGACCGCAGAGTGACAATACTCACGAGCTAAAGATAACTCCGTGCTCGATCAGAACTCATCTCGTGCCATATCGGCTCTGCCGAACAACTCGGGCATCTCCGCCTCAACTCCGTGATATGCTCTCTATCCCTATCTCGCTTATCTTCAATACTACGATGAGATAAGTCAATCGAAACCACGCCTAACACTAAACCTCGACCTCCTCAAAGAATGGGCTCAATCCTATTCACCGACAGTTCCTCCAACTGTCGCGACAAACTATCAATACGGATCGCCGAGCATCAATACGGGCTCCTAATGCCTCGGTAGAAGGCTGTCGTGCAGCTGCGGCCCTAGAACTCTCTCCTAACTCGAACCTAACAGGTGGCTCGGGCTCAGTAGATGGTGGTGTAGGGATATCAAAACGAGCACGCTTTTTGGGCGGCAAGTCTGTCGTAGGCAAAGGATCCCTAAGAAAATATGATGATGATGGTGATGATGGTGCTAGCAGTGGTGATGGTGGGTGCATCTGATAAGGAGCAGGGCTAACATGAGGGTGGGCGCGCCTCCCTCCTCGAAGGTTCGATCTCGATGTCGGTCATGATAAGTGGAAAGGCGGAGTAGAGCCAATGGAGGATACTATCTCGGTGGAGTGTGATGCAACATCATCCATGATGGGGTTAATGGAACATCATCCGAGCTAGAGTCCATGATATGGTGATAGGATGTGAATCAAGACATGTCCGTGACAACCGATCACGAAATAAAAGTAAATAATCTCGAATAAAGTGTAAGTGAATCCGCATGATAAAATGAATATGTACTATGATGAAATGATGAGATGCTATGATAATGTAGCTATAGTCTAGGGTCAATGATGCAACCTAGTTCTCTATAATCGTAGCTCGTACCAATCTGTCACACCCCAATTTACACTTTTGCGCAACGGAATGGAATTTCGGGATTGATCGTCATAGCACCACATCACAAGTTATATTGAACGACCTAAAGTGTCGTTTTAAAACACATCGCTTGATATTTAACAAAAGCATTCGTAGTACAACATAGGTCCCAAAAGGTTTACAAAGTTTCTTTGAAATACAAATATGTTACAAGTCCAAACGATGTTTTTGAAAGATAGTGCCACAATGTACAATAAAGTAAGTCGACTTGCGACTCAAAAGATAGGTCCCTAAACCATGTCATGATGATAATGCCTCGCCATTACGAAAATACATTGCTAAAAGCGGTCAACAATAATGTTGGTGAGAAATCATAGGTTTATGTAAATGTTTTATACGACTACACAAGTATAGATCGTGCATGACAATCAAGTCACGAAAATGTTACAATTGCAATAAGCCCATGACCCCGAAACTAGGCGTACATAATGTATGCCCCGCAGAGTGTTTGCATGACAACTCCGTAATGTTATCAAATGAAATGCATCCGTATGACAAGTTGGGATTCACCAACTCGGATGGAGGCGTCACCCTCGATAGATCTATCCACTCATCCTCGCTTCAAAGATTAACGGTTCATGTTCAAGTAATGGGACTTTCAATTGGCAAACGCGGTAACTTAAGCAATGTAATTGAATTTAATGTACTTGGTATCGTAATAAAAATGTTGTGCAATGTATTCTCCCCGTAGGTTTGAAAATAATTAAAAGCACGCGACGGGCTATGAAAACTCACTTGGTAAACTGGAATAATGGCAAAAGTGAGTACACCGAGGTATAATGTGATGCGTTAACCGGGACCTATTACAAATGATATGACATGTAATGAGTTGCAATGTAATTTTATGCATGCATTTCTTATGTTATTTATACCATTTGTGGGTTTTGAAAATATTACTTATCGTCGAAAAATACTCGTTTGACGTCTTGACCAATCAAAAATCACTTTTCAAGTATTTACGTCAAAATGTCATCCTACAATGGTTTTATAATGATTTATGGTGAAATTTTCACTTTTCGTCAGAAACAATGTCGCGGAATTTTCATGAAATTAACAAAATGGCTCGAAAAACTAGTCGTAAAGCGGTGTAACGTCGATCGTTGAGAACTAACTCGACGGTTTTGGAAAGTTTGTATCGAAATCTAGAAGTTTCATTCGGAGTTTTCGTCTAAAAGGTCTATAACATAAAGATAATAAGGGTTAAAGATAGTGATTTTGGTTAATTGTTGTGCGAAAATGAGTTTTGGCCAAGTTTGAACATCCGTAATTAATTTACTACAACTCCGATATACAAACGGCTTGTCGTTTTGAAAATATGGCCGGTGAACTTGATTTTATTAGAAGACAATTGTTCCAAAAGTTTCACATCGTGGTTAAAACAACCCTCAACATGGACGTTCGACCACCGTAACACTTGTATCGTAGAAATAATATAGTTTTTCGTAAAATAATAGTTACGCAACTTTATGAAAACGTGCATATCTTTGTCGCTTCAAACTGCTTTTCACGTAATATCGTCCTTAGCTTCGTATCAAGTAAACTAATATATTTTTGATAAGTCGAAATAATTTGTGAAGCTTAAGGCTCGTTTTTGACCCGAACAAACTAAAAATATGTTGCTGAAATTTCTGAAAATAATATATTTCGTCGTCAAACTTGTAAAATTCATAACTTCTTCGTTATAAGTCCGTTTTTATCCGTTCAAAAGGCCACGGATTCGTTTTAAAGTATATTTTCTAAATATCAAGGCCAAAATGTCGTGCCTACTGTCGGTTTTTCCAGAAAATCGAAACAAGGACAGAACCTATTTTATAGTTATCGAAAATAGTTTTTCTCGGACAAAACCTATTCTAATCCCTTCAAATCAACTCCAAAGCTAATCTAATCCTACCATACACCTTCTTAGGGTGTCATGGGTTCCTAATCATCATCAAGACCAAAGAATACCAAGGGGATATTTATAGGATGACCAAATATATATATATAACTCTTAAAATCATGAAAATGGTATAAATCACATATGTCTTGTATGTTGCTCCAAAATGAAAAGATACATAAGAAATGAAAAGGAAACATGAAAATGAAAGAAACATGCTTACAAGTGAATATGATGAGGTGCAAGAAACAAGGTTAAACCTAAACACTCTTGGTTTTTATTTCAAAACCTTATAAAGAATGTTAACTAGATTGTAAAAACACTTGAGAAAATTTTTGATGATGATCCCTTGTTGAACCTCTATGTGGCCGGTTCTTGATGAAGGAGAAACAAGAGAGAAAATGTTTTACTACTAGGTGAATTATTTGAGAATGAATGAGATAATAATTCAAGTAAGACTTATGTAAGTGTAAGACTTTATGTTTGTGTGTAAAAGTTAACAATCAAGAAAACCATACTCATTTTAATGCCAACCCTCCCTCGGTCGGCCAAGGGAGGGATTTGTAAGATATTTTGTTTTTTTTTTTTTTTTTTTTATAAACTTATGTACTTGTAACAATTTTAAGAAAAGTGTAAGTAATGTGTAGTTAAATGTATAAGTAAAGGTAAATGAGATTTTTAATATACCAAAGTAGAATGTAATGAGATCATAAAATTGCAAAAATACATTCCTTGTGAAATTTGAGTGATAAAATAATTATCGATAGTTTTAAGAAAACGTCGTAATAATTTAACTTTAACGATTTATATACTAAATAAATTCAAAACACTAGGAAATCTCAAAATATAGTTTTTATAAACTAAACGTAAGTATAAAAATACCTCGGGATCATTTTTGAAAGTAACGGATTAAATATACAATAATAACTCACGCGATAACGCTTATTTAATATAAAATTACGCGTTAAATGTGAAATGAAATGTCATGAATGAATTAATATGATGCAAATGATGTCAATGAAATGTAGACTAATCTTAGTCCATATGAAATGTACGTGATGTTATGATTATGAATTCGCCGTTAAACCTTCAAGGTTACGCGATTTGGAACAAGTAAACCAAGTTTACGATAAATGTTGAAATTGTAAGGCATGAATTGTGTCGAGAAATGACCGAAAGTACGGGTTGTCACATCCGGAACCTCATAACATTCGCTCGACGATCACACTCTTCCCGAAATCTTCGTATGCTGCCGAATGAGATCTATATTGTTTATACGCCCAAGGCCTCTCTCGCCGGAGTGGCAACGTTGTCAATCATCTCTCTAGGACTCGATGAGTGTGTAAATACTCATCATTTTGGTTAAATCGAATCGCAAAACGTTTAAAATGCTCATAAATGCATCAAAATATCGAAAATATTCCAAAATTGCATTTTATATGTTTCGGATGCAAAATGTTTAAAATCGATGAAAATGAGCTAAATTTGCATAATTGGCGTTTCAGTCCCCAAGTTTCAAAATTGTCGAAATAGTCCCCGAGCACATAATTTCAAAAGAAAATCACCAAAGGTCCTTTTAAAATCATAAGTTGTCAAAATTAGTTCTTTGGTGAAAAATGTCAAAAGTTTGAGAAAATGTCAAGTTTGGTCCTTGTATTATGGAAGCTTGTCACTTTTAGTCCCTTGGAGTAACTTTGATAAAATGGCGACATGGGTCCCTTAATTTTCGTAAATTGCAAATAGGTCCTTGTGTATTTAACCTTTACACCCTATTTGGCCTTGTCATAAACCCATGGACCCTGCCATTAGCTTTTGAACCCCACCCAATAACCTTTTGGACCCCCTTTATAAACCCCCACCAAACACTGGTCAAACAAACCCCTACCCGCCTTTTTCTTCTTCCCAACACCTTTTCCTGTCTTCCCCGACCACCATGTCCCCTCTCCCTCACCTCCAAACCACCCTACTCCATCCTTGTTCCTCCTCCTCAACAACCTCCAAATTGCATTTAATGCTCCTCCCCTAAACACTCAAGCACCCCACTGTTAAAAACTGTTTTGGCGCCAAAAAGCCATCCAACGGCCAATATCCAATCTAGCCATCCAAAGGCCAATATTAGTGCTGGGATATGTCCAGAGAGAGGAGAGAAGGAGTTTGGAGCATATATAAAGGAAGAAAGAGGCTGTAGAAGTAGTAGTTAGTTTATTTTTAGAATGTATGTCGTTTAATCTTAACATGTCTTAAATAGTTCTCAATTGTAATTTCAAGTTGATTTTGTATCAAACTCGTAGTTTTAATGTATTGCAACTCTTTTAAATCTCAATTCAAGTTATAGTCACAGTTTCATGTTTCGTGGTAATCGTTGAAATTTTCAGGTGTCCAAATCTTGTGTACATGTTCTAAACAGTTTATTTGTAGACTCAAACAAGCTTATACTAGCTTATTAAAGCTTTTATAAGCTCATAGTTAAGTTTCAAACAATATTGATTTTGGTCAACAAAAGTCAAAATGGAGCCAAAGTAATGCGTAAATGAAAATGGGTGATGCGTAATGGAAATGGGTTGATTTATAGTTATTTGGGTTGATTTAGATAGGTTAGAGGTTCCGGTTTCATTGTTGGCAAGCCATTGTGGCTAAGGACATGTGTAAGTCATTTTCTAGTTTCATAGCATAATATGCTTTTGTAGCTTATAAATAGTTTAACTGCTCATTAAGTATCACTTAGGTTAGTTAAGCTTAGTTTGATCATTCAAACAAGTTGGTTCGCAGATTTGTCTCATTAAAATTGCTTATCGGTAGAAATAAGGTGTGTTTGGATCTCACGATCTATCATCTTTTAGGTATATTCAGTGGTTAGGCTTTGTAGTTATATGTTTGTTTAGCTCATTTGAGCTCTTCTGATCAATACTTTGTGCTCGTGATCGACCTATAGTCAAAATCTCATTTCATCTTTCTTAATATCTTCATCGTTAGAGTTTTGAAATTCAAAAACTTGTTTTGTGTTTAAAAATCATAAAACTAGCTTGAAGTAGTTTTATTCTAACATATTTCATCAATATCGGTCCAAAATTGCTTAAATCTCATCAAAGTCAACATTTCGCTTTTACTCCAAAAGTCAAATTGGTAAAAACCTTTTGAGCCAACTGGGTGATTTTCATGGCTTCATTTTTGAGCCATATTTAGTGAAACTTGGCATTTTAATAACTTCACCTGGTCTTGTTTCTTATTAGCATTTTTTTTGATTTTTATCAAATTTTTAGAAGCCTCAAATGGGCTTGTCAATTGAGTTATTTGCCTCAAGTAACCGACTCGATTAACATCGAGTCTCAGACAGGTCTTGCACCTGCACCAGCTCTTGAGGGCTTGTCCAGTCTTATCTTTGGTCTAGCCATAGCCACCTGTGTCTAGCTTAGGATCCGTGTTTTGGTTTTCATTTTTCGCTTATTTTGTGGTCGAACTTAAGTCGCAAGTGACCCTAAACCGATTTTAACACTTTTGCCAAATCATTCATATTATAGCATCTTGTATTTCATAGGTTTAAAGTAGTTGATGTTAGTTGGTTTTGAGTAGTTATAACATATTCATCGCTCGTTTCAAGTTGATGGTCGTTGGTGCTTATTTGCTTAAAATAAGTGCTTATTTATAAGCACTTATCATAGCGATTCAATATTCTTGTACACAAGCCCTTGTTTTCCATTTTCCTAGATTCCTCATATTAGTTTAAGCTTATCTTGAATTTTTCACATTTTTCTAAATCAGTTTGTTATTTTTCTTAATTTAATTCGGTTTTAAGCATTTTAATTAGCTTTAAATACCATTAATTAAGAAAAGGTTCAAAAATAAATTTTCATTTTTCTTAAGTTAAGATAAATATAAAAGACAAAAAATATTTTCTAGATTTTTCTTAGTTAAATTTGTATTTTAAATAATTTAAGTAGTTTTAAATAGTTTTAATTCTTAGAAAATACAAAATAATTAGAAAATACAAAAATAGTTTTGAAAATTCTATTTTGTTATTTTAGATTTTTCCAAGTCATAATTTTATTTTTCTAGCTTTATTTCATATTTTCTTGTATTTTAGGTTATTATTTAATAGTTAAATATAGTTTTTAATTAATAATAATTAGATAAATAGTTATAAAATAATTTTCTTTTCTATAAATTTTCTTTTATCATTAGGTTTGTAAAATGTCATTTTCATATTTTTAGGATTTATATTGTTAAAGTTTCACATTTTATTTTGTACGTTACGTAGTTTTTAATTAGGTTTTATAAAAAACATAAAACAAAAACATCATTTTGCAAATAGTGATAGCGTTTATTTAATATTTTTTATCTTTTTAATTTCCTTTAATTTGCATTTAAGCCTCTGTAATTTGTTGGCTTTTTCTGTAGTTATAATCATTATCAATCCATCTTTTCCGTTCAAATTCCTCGATCACTATACGTTTGGTAATCCATTGCATAGCTCGCTGGGACATAACGACCCGGGGAAACCCTATACTCCCCTGATCTTCATTGAGTTCGTGCTCAGACTGTTTTAAGTTTGTTACGGTCGGCCATTCACAGTGGGGGCTTGAGCGATAAAACTCGACGGTTTGGTTCGGATCAAATTTTAGGCGCCCGCCTTGAGTGTCTTGATTATCTTACGCTTAGCGATTAGTAATTTGAATATTCACTCATTGTTCATACCATCTATATATGTTTATATTTTCTTATAAAAATCCAAAATCCAAAAATACTCTTCTCATTCCTCTTATCCGTATGATTCTATTTCTCTTACCCCTCGCATGCGTTTGATTCTACTCTTCTTTAACCTCAAAACCGTTTAATTCTATTTCTTTGACCTCTACATGTTTAATTCTCATGGCGACGCTCGATTATCCTCGTTGTTTCCACCGCAAAGCCGTATGGAAGAGGATCACTCTATTGTCGAATCCGATTGTTTATGCAAGCGATGTGGAAGGATGGGTGTAAGAAAATATTGTTATTGGTGCGGTATCGATAACTCTCGATGATTCTCCAAGTTTTCCGACCATCCACCACAATCCGATGAACCCGCTCAAGAACCGGAGACCATAACTAAGTGGTGAAAATTGCTAGCTCTCGAGCACACCACTTGTCCCACCTCCGATTTTCAAAATGTTCTTCGAGACTTGATAGTCATTCGGATCACCATGTTGGTTTTGTTGATTCTTTGAATAAACCGATTCCTTCTCATAACTCTCAAATACAATCGTTTATTCCTTGTGTGGTTGTGGTGAGCTCTCTTTGGTTCACCCCGTCGTTGGTGTACTGAATGTGGTAATGATATCCATAACGGAGTTGTTTGTTTTGTGGTTCGAGGAATTCATTTGATTATGATCCTAATCCGAACTCATTTAACGACCCTCAAATTTTTCCAATTACCCACCACACCGACTTATCTTCAAATAATCAACACTTATGTTGTGAATTTTGTGGAGGTCCTCACCAAGGATTTGAGTGTCAATCCGAAACACGCTCGTCTATGAACGCTTTTCGGTGATGCTCGTGACTTTGGTTATAACCAAAACCATATGATTCACTGTCTGCACTCAACAGTTTCTTGTTGAGAACTGTGGAGGTCCCCACTTCAGCCTCGATTGTCAAATAGGAATCCATTTCCTTGTAACAATCATGACTCTTACAATTTCCAACCTCCACAAAGACCATACGGTTCAAACTCCACCCGAGCCGTTGTCTCATGAAATCTCCCAGATTTTGAAACCACAATGAAAACACTTGATGATATGATTAGTAACTTTAAGAATCAAGTGAGTGGTGAAAAGACCATAGGAGAATTGTCGTCAAGAACGAGAAGAACGAGAGGCCCGTAAATCTGTGGAAGAATTATTAGTCCTAGAGCATGCGGCTCTAATGCTCCCAATTTCTTAAGGCTATGTATGATGATGACGAGGAGAGTTTTGTCACACCGCCGGGAGGCGGAAACACGAGGTGTAACTAAGGAACATAAGCACAAGATGATAGAACATACCAACATTAATATTAAAAGAAATATTACACCATTACAATACTAGTTTAGCCATCATCGGCAAATATATTACAAAGTTTAGTTCCCAAAATATTTCGTTCTATTACATAATGATTTGTAGTGACAAGTGAAAACTTCATTATGCAAGACTTGGTAGAAAAAGCTTACTAACGATCACCGAAATGCATGAGAGAAAACGGGTCAACTATGAAAATAGTTGGTGAGTAAACACGCTTAGCAAAATAATAAAACTCGAAGAAATATCAAAGCTTTCAATGATTTAAAATGGTCCGCAGCAAAGGCATTGTAAATCCACTCGCCCAAGTTCCGCCTATACAAAACTTGCAACCTGTGTTCACAACCCACCGCCAAAAGTAGTATGTCTAAAAGTCAAGTATAAACGGTCATAATAGTTCACAATATTGCACCACGATATAATCATTCGGTGATGCTCCGAACATGGGAGACTTTGCACCGCCCAACAAGGAGACTCCTTTGTCACTCGACCACCCAGGCGAGAATTATTGAGACGCCCACCAATAAGGCGAGACTTTATAGTGATGCTCGAACATGGGAGACTTTGCACCGCCCAACAAGGGAGACTCCTTTGTCACCGACCACCTAGGCGAGATTTATTGAGACGCCCACCAATAAGGCGAGACTTTATAGTGATGCTCGAACATGGGAGACTTTGCACCGCTCCAACAAGGGAGACCTTTGTCACTCGACCACCCAGGCGAGATTTATCGAGACGCCCACCAATAAGGCGAGACTTTATAGTGATGCTCAACATGGGAGACTTTGGGACAAGGTCATAACATGTACGGTTCAATAAATTCCAACAAGTCATAAATTCGTAATTAAGTTCAAGGATTTGATTCGAATTCACAAGTTCTAGCCAAAAAGTTAATAAAAGTAGTGATCAATTTAGCTCAAGAAAGGTTCATGCATTTCACCCCAAAATATAGTAAAACTAAAAGGGGTTTGTGATTACTCACTTGGTGAATAGATGCGATGACAAAAGTGGTTACAATCAAATGTAGCGTGAATCTAAACCGACCTATTATGAATGATATGATATGTAATGAGTTGCAATGTAATGTTATGCATGCATTTCGTATGTTATTTATACCATTTCGGGTTTTGAAAATATTACTTTTCGTCGAAAATGCTCTTTGACGCCTTGCCCATTCAAAAATCACTTTACAAGTTTTACGTCAAAATGTCATCCTACAATGGTTTTATAATGATTTATGGTGAAATTTTCACTTTTCGTCGCAAAACAATGTCGTTTAAATATCATGAAATTAACAAAACGGCTTTGGAAATCTAGTCGTAAAATGGTGTACGCCGATCGTTAGAGAACGAACTCGACGGTTTTGGAAAGTTTGTATCGATATTTAGAAGTTTCAGCTCGTAAGTTTTCATTCAAAAGGTCTCGATCATAAAGATAATAAGGGCTAAAGATAATGGTTTTGGCTAATTGTAGCAAAAAGTGAGTTTCGCCAAGTTTGAGCAATCGTAATTAATTTACTATAACTCCGCTTATACAAACGCTTATCGTTTTGAAAATATGGCCGGTGAACTTGATTTTACTAGAAGACAATTGCTCCAAAAGTTTCACAACCTCGTTAAAACAAAATAGCAAATATGGTCGTTAAACTAATGAAACACTTGTAACGTAAAAATAATATTGTTTTTGAGAAAATAATAGTTACGGCAACTTTATAAAACGTGCATATCTTTGTCGCTTTCAAACCGCTTTTCACGATAATATGTCCTTAGCTTCGTATCAAGTAAACTAATATATTTTTGACTAGTCGAAATAATTTGTGAAGCTTAAGGCTGCTTTTGACCCGAACAAACTAAAAACCGCATGTGAAATTTCGAAAACTATTTATTTCGTCAAACTTTAAAATCCATAACTTCTTCGTTATAAGTCCGCTTTTATCCGCTCAAGCTGCCACGGATTCGCTTTTAAAGTATATTTTCTAAATATCAAGGCCAAAAGTCGTGGCTAAAGTCGGATTTTCCAGAAAATGAAACAAGGACAGAACATATAATATACGATCGAAAATAGTTTTTCTGACAAAACCTATTCTAATCCCTTCAAATCAACTCCAAAGCTAATCTAATCCTACCATACACCTTCTTAGGGTGTCATGGGTTCCTAATCATCATCAAAACCAAAGAATACCATGGGATAATTATAGGATGACCATAAATATATATATAACTTCTAAAATCATGAAAAAATGGTATAAATCACATATCATGCATACTTGCTCCAAAAATGAATAGATACTTATGAGATGATAAGGAAACATGAAAAATGAAAGAAACATGCTTACAAGTACTATGATGAGGTGCAAAGAACCAAGGTTAATCCTAAACACTCTTGGTTTTTATTTCAAAACCTAATAAAGAGTGTGATTCTAGATTGTTATTAACTTGATCTTGAAAAAAAATATGATGATCCCTTGAGCTATAGTTGAGAACCGGTTTGTGGAGAAGAAACAAAGGAGGAAGAAGACTTTTCTTAACTTGGAATTATTGGAATGAGATGAATGAATGCATTTGATGTGAAGTTGAGTATATATATATACTATCAAAGAAAAATACTTACCAACAATTATCGTTACTCTCCCCTCGAACCGGTTATGGGGATGAATCTCCAAATTCATTTTTTTTTTTCTTTATATATATATAATGTATATACTTGTAAAAGGTGTAAGTAATTGTGTTAATATTAATAACTTGTAAGGTAAATGGTAACTTTTAGGTACAAGTAAATTTTAATAGATCAAAATAGAGTATAATGATATTATAAAATTGTAAAATACATTCCTTGTGAAATTTGAGTGATAAAATAATTATCGTATAGTTTTTAAGAAAAACGTCGTAATAATATAAATTTAACGATTTATATACGAAATAAATCCAAAACACTAGTTAAACTCAAAATATAGTTTTTATAACTAAATGTAAGTATAAAAATATGTCGGGATCATTTTTGAAAGTAATGGATTAAATGCTCAAAATAATAACTCACGCGATAACGATTATTTAATATAAAATTCACGCGATTAATATGAAATGAAAAAATCATGAATGAACTAACATGATGCATATTTAATTTAAGAAATGACCGGAATTTGAGAATTGTGACATTCTTCCCATGTCGAATCACGCCCCGTGATTCGATTAACGATACTATGGTCCGAACCTCGACAAGAGTTCTAAAGTTCATGCTCGCATTGAGCAGCCTAAATGATCATATCAATGCCCATGCGCATGTGTTCCCCATTCAACTAAGCACGTGCCCGTGATTAGATTGAATAGGTAAACTTGCCCAATATCGAACGTAGCTCTCAAAAGACCTTTAGTAGTCGATTCTAATTTAATCTCACAACTCATCAAACAAGAACTGCCATGAGATTAAACTAAACCGACTTGAGTAAACTTGTCTCTTAGCTTGATTTTCACAACTCATCAAACAAGAACCGCTACTAGATCAAGCTAGGAAACAAGTTGTTAGAAAGATAGGAATCAACATCCTTGAATGAAGTCTTTGAAAGATTCGCCGATATTGGATTTGCTTACACAATCAAATCAAATCAACAAAATATATAACAACTAAGGTCGATATCAATAGGTCTCAAATTAATCAATGTCGTGAACGTGGTAAAGATTGGAAGGAAGTTATGCACTCAAAATTATGTCGCATGTAAATAAGGTAGTTGCTCAAAAGAATGTACCCGTTACGCGTCATGGGCTTCCTCGGTGCCCAAATAGAATGCTCGACCACGTGCGGGAGGAATTTCAATGTTCGATCTTGTGGGCCTTCTATTGCCAACGCCAGTTTCGACGACACCTCCTTGATCGGGAGTTCTTTTCAACTTTGGACAGTATTGCGAAGGTGATCTAGACTTCCACACTCGTAACATGCTTTTCTCCGCCCTGATTTCCGCCTGCATTTAAGCAATTTCTCAAGTGGCCCACCGTCCACATTTGCCACACTTTCGACGCCTCCTAAGTGATGATAATTACATCGAGTGCACAAAGGATGTGGACTGCATATCCTTTGCGCCCCGGTTGGTCGCCCATAGTTCCGGGTTATTCGCTCTTGTTTCTTCGATTTCGGTCTCGGCTTCCCGGTGATCCTCCCGCCGCTTCGTCCATTGTTTGAAGTACCTTCTCCGTTGTTGGTCTGCCCAGCATCGAGATGTGTTATAATTTGGGTGAGTAGATCCGCTATTCCAGCCAGCGTTGTTGTCCGGATTGTCATTGTTGTTTGGGTTGCCGTTGTTGTTACCTCCCGAACGTGTGTTTCTTGCACCATGATCCCTGAGAGGACCAAAACATCGGTTGAGTAAACGACATTCGAACTAAGTCGATGAGGTGCAGAACGGTGGTAATGTGTTATAGTGATCGAAACATGACAGAACAGAGACATGCTATGTCTAACAAGTCGAAAGATGGAAAAGAGAAGATATGAACAAGGTACGGTAATGTAGACGTGAACGTAAAAACATGCCATGCATACCCACCCGACCAATGCAACTTCAGTGACCGGACTCTAAAGACTCGACTAAACATGATTTAAAACTACTACTCTTATCATTGTATGGTTCTTCATAAATTAGACATAGTTGATCAAAGTTATGTATAATTTATGAGTAACGATGCAACGATAGGACTAGTTGACTCGAATGGTGTTCAATGTTTAATAAAATAATATACAAAAAAAATTTATTAGGTTATATTTGTGATTTTTATTTTTGAAAATCGGCATTCTCTATAACCTTTCGCTCGTACCAATCATGTCACACCCCGGAGGCGGAAACACGAGGTGTAACGAAGGAACATAAGCACAAGATGATAGAACATACCAACATTAATATTAAAAGAAATATTACACCATTACAATACTAGTTTAGCCATCATCGGCAAATATATTACAAAGTTTAGTTCCCAAAATATTTCGCTCTATTACATAATGATTTGTAGTGACAAGTGAAAACTTCATTATGCAAGACTTGGTAGAAAAAGCTACTAACGATCACCGAAATGCATGAGAGAAAACGGTCAACTATGAAAATAGTTGGTGAGTAAACACGTTTAGCAAAATAATAAAACTCGTAAGAAATATCAAAGCTTTCAATGATTTAAAATGGTCCGCAGCAAAGGCATTGTAAATCCACTCGCCCAAGTTCACCATACAAAACTTGCAACCTATGTGTTCACAACCCACGCCAAAAGTAGTATGTCTAAAAGTCAAGTATAAACGGTCATAATAGTTCACAATATTGCACCACGATATAATCATTCGTGGATGCTCCGAACATGGGAGACTTTGCACCGCTCCAACAAGGGAGACTCCTTTGTCACCGACCACCTAGGCGAGAATTATTGAGACGCCCACCAATAAGGCGAGACTTTATAGTGATGTTCGAACATGGGAGACTTTGCACCGCTCCAACAAGTGGAGACTCCTTTGTCACCGACCACCTAGGCGAGATTTATTGAGACGCCCACCAATAAGGCGAGACTTTATAGTGATGCTCCGAACATGGGAGACTTTGCACCGCCCAACAAGTGGAGACTCCTTTGTCACCGACCACCTAGGCGAGATTTATTGAGACGCCCACCAATAAGGCGAGACTTTATAGTGATGCTCCGAACATGGGAGACTTTGGGACAAGGTCATAACATGTACGGTTCAATAAATTCCAACAAGTCATAAATTCGTAATTAAGTTCAAGGATTTGATTCGAATTCACAAGTTCTAGCCAAAAAAGTTAATAAAAGTAGTGATCAATTTAGCTCAAGAAAGGTTCATGCATTTCGCCCCAAAATATAGTAAAAACGGAAAAAGGGGGTTTGTGATTACTCACTTGGTGAATAGATGCGATGACAAAAGTGGTTACACCGAAATGTAGCGTGAATCTCGAAACTGACCTATTATGAATGATATGATATGTAATGAGTTGCAATGTAATGTTATGCATGCATTTCGTATGTTATTTATACCATTCATGGTTTTGAAAATATTACTTTTAGTCGAAAAATGCTCTTTGACGCCTTGCCCATTCAAAATCACTTTACAAGTTTTACGTCAAAATGTCATCCTACAATGGTTTTATAATGATTTATGGTGAAATTTTCACTTTTCGTCGCAAAACAATGTCGTCGGAAATATCATGAAATTAACAAAATGGCTTTGGAAATCTAGTCGAATGGTGTACGTCGATCGTTAGAGAACGAACTCGACGGTTTTGGAAAGTTTGTATCGATATTTAGAAGTTTCAGTTCGTAAGTTTTCATTCAAAAGGTCTCGATCATAAAGATAATAAGGGCTAAAGATAATGGTTTTGGCTAATTGTAGTGCAAAAAGTGAGTTTCGCCAAGTTTGAGCAATCGTAATTAATTTACTATAACTCCGCTATATAAACGGCTTATCGCTTTGAAAAATATGGCGGTGAACTTGATTTTACTAGAAGACAATTCGTTCCAAAAGTTTCACAACCTCGTTAAAACAACAAGAAACATGGTCGTTATGACTAATGAAACACTTGTAACGTAAAAATAATATTGTTTTTCGTAAAATAATAGTTACGGCAACTTTATAAAACGTGCATATCTTTGTCGCTTCAAACCGCTTTTCACGATAATATGTCCTTAGCTTCAGATCAAGTAAACTAATATATTTTGACTAGTCGAAATAATTTGTGAAGCTTAAGGCCGTTTTGACCCGAACAAACTAAAACCGCATGTCGAAATTTCGTAAAACTATTTATTTCGTCGTCAAACTTTAAAAATCCATAACTTCTTCGTTATAAGTCCGCTTTTATCCGCTCTGCTGCCACGGATTCGTTTTAAAGTATATTTTCTAAATATCAAGGCCAAAAGTCGTGGCTAAAGTCGGATTTTCCAGAAAAATGAAACAAGGACAGAACATATAATATACGATCGAAAATAGTTTTTCTCGGACAAAACCTATTCTAATCCCTTCAAATCAACTCCAAAGCTAATCTAATCCTACCATACACCTTCTTAGGGTGTCATGGGTTCCTAATCATCATCAAAACCAAAGAATACCATGGGGATAATTATAGGATGACCATAAATATATATATAACTTCTAAAATCATGAAAAATGGTATAAATCACATATCATGCATACTTGCTCCAAAATGAATAGATACTTATGAGATGATAAGGAAACATGAAAATGAAAGAAACATGCTTACAAGTACTATGATGAGGTGCAAAGAACTGTTAATCCTAAACACTCTTGGTTTTTATTTCAAAACCTAATAAAGAGTGTGATTCTAGATTGTTATTAACTTGATCTTGAAAAAAAATATGATGATCCCTTGAGCTATAGTTGAGAACCGGTTTGTGGAGAAGAAACAAAGGAGGAAGAAGACTTTTCTTAACTTGGAATTATTGGAATGAGATGAATGAATGCATTTGATGTGAAGTTGGAGTATATATATATACTATCAAAGAAAAATACTTACCAACAATTAATGCTACTCCCCCCTTGAACCGGTTATGGGGGGGATGAATCTCCCAAATTCATTTTTTTTTTCTCTTTTATATATATATAATGTATATACTTGTAAAAAGGTGTAAGTAATTGTGTTAATATTAATAACTTGTAAGGTAAATGGTAACTTTTAGGTACAAGTAAATTTTTAATAGATCAAAATAGAGTATAATGATATTATAAAATTGTAAAAATACATTCCTTGTGAAATTTGAGTGATAAAATAATTATCGTATAGTTTTTAAGAAAAACGTCGAATAATATAAATTTAACGATTTATATACTAAATAAATCCAAAACACTAGTTAAACTCAAAATATAGTTTTATAACTAAATGTAAGTATAAAAATATGTCGGATCATTTTTGAAAGTAATGGATTAAATGCTCAAAATAATAACTCACGCGATAACGATTATTTAATATAAAATTCACGCGATTAATATGAAATGAAAAATCATGAATGAACTAACATGATGCATATTTAATTTAAGAAATGACCGAATTTGAGAATTGTGACGCTTTTATCCTTTAAAGATAATATTTCTCAACTCCCTCGCCGGTTGATATCCCAATGCAGCTGAGATTCCATCTCAAACAACTGCTATCACACCCAAGCTCCCACTCACTCTCGAACATGGAGGACGAGCATCTCGACACTGCTCTCGAAAATGAATCGGACGAATTCATAAAGTCTAGTGTTGAGAACCTTGTCCCAATCCCAAGAGAGTCACGTGGAATTCTCGAGCATTTGTGTGATATCCCTACCCTCTTGTCTTCCCAAAGATCATGTTAAGATGTTCTCCGATTCGATGATGATGATTCGTTATCTTGTGGAGACATCATTTATGTGGAAGATTCACCTTCCGAGCTTGTTAGCTTAGAAGAAGAGAATGATGAAGTTACGACATCGAAATCAAAGATGAAGCTCTTCGTGCAACATTATTGAATGTCGTCTTCTCATTTCTAAAATCGAGGCTTTCAAAGAGAAACCTATTTCATCTCCTATCCCCATTAAGGATAGTGACATTCTTCCGATGATTCTATTCCAAAATGAAAGCCTCTGTTTTGATAATACGGGAGAGAATATTAGTGGCGCATCACTTCTCATTCTCATAATTCTCTCCTCGATCATGAATCATTTACTTTTGAGGAGTTCGCCGGTGAACCCACTCATATCAATTCGAATATGATTCATTCACCTTCATGGAGTTCTCGATGAACTCACTCATATCATATCTCCGCCGAGTATGATAACTTCTACTTTGATCTAGACACACCCGGATATGTCTAGACCAATTGAGCTTAAATGATGAGATTCATGCTATTATGAATTCTCCTTCGATGATGATGAGTTAGTCATGATGTTTATCATGATTTTCATCTCTTCTTCACCTATCCCGGCTTCTCCTGCTCTTCACTCCTTCGAATGAAGACATTATCTTTGATCCCGGCATTTCCATGTACCATTATCTTGAGCCGGAATATATCTCATCGGTGTGGAACTTTCACGTGCTTCAAATGTTTGTCCAAACATTTTGAATGAAAGTCCGATGGAGATTGTCTCTTCCACTTACTTCCCATGAACAAATTAATTCGGGATCGAGTCAAGCTAGCGACTCGGGAATCAAAAACAAGAGCATGCCATATGGGTTTTCACCCATATTTCGACTTCTTTCTATCTTTCTACCACCCTAGTGGGGGGTTGCCCACATATTGTATATATGAGTTTCAAAAAAAAAAAAAAAAAAAAAATCTTTCTAAATAATGGCCGTAGTATTTCCTTTTACGTTTTTGTTTGGCATAACCGCGGTACTTTGAATATTGAGGGCAATATTCATTTCTATGTGGGGGAATTCTCACGAATTTTATCATATATTATACCGCCTAATTCCCGCTTTTGGCCAAATTTTTTTGGAGTAAGTGTTTTACACTTACTCATTTGGTTATCATCCGCCATGTCTAATAAACTAAAGGATTGGCTAATCCAGAGCAAACGGCTCTTGGTAAAGATATCTCAAATCCATTGACGGCTTGCAATTTGCCCAAAATTGTATGGTTTTCACCACCATATCCTAAAAGTGAAGAGTTGGCTAGCCCGCAAGTTTATGGCTTGTGGTAAAGGCGTGGAAAAACCATAATTGGTAATCGACTCACCAAAGATAATATTGATAAATTATCTAAGAGTTGGCTAGTCCGAAGCAAACGGCTTTCGGTAAAGACAAATCAAACCGTTGAAGTCGGTGGTTTGCTCAAAATCACATGGTTATCGGTGTACCATAGTTCTTACTTGAATCAAACATTTGGCTACTCCAAGTAATGGCTTTTGGTAAAGAGATTCAAATCCATTAAGTTTTTCTCAAAAGATTGCTAGGACTAGCAATAGTTTAGTGTGGGGATTGATGAGTGTGTAAATACTCATCATTTTGGTTAAATCGAATCGCAAAACGCTTAAAATGCTCGTAAATGCATCAAATATCGAAAATATTCCAAAATTGCATTTTATATGTTTCAGATGCAAAATGTTTAAAATCGATGAAAATGAGCTAAATTTGCATAATTGGCGCTTTACCCCCAAGTTTCAAAATTGTCGAAATAGTCCCCGAGCACATAATTTCAAAGAAAAATCACCAAAGGTCCTTTTAAAATCATAAGTTGTCAAAATTAGTCCTTTGGTGAAAAATGTCAAAAGTTTTGAGAAATTACAAGTTTGGTCCTCCAAGTTTAAAATTGGCAAAATGGTCCTTGAATTTGGAAAATGTCAAGTTTGGTCCTTGTATTATGGAAGCTTGTCACTTTTAGTCCCTTGGAGTAACTTTGATAAAATGGCAGCATGGGTCCCTTAATTTTTAGAAATTGCAAATAGGTCCTTGTGTATTTAACCTTTACACCTATTTGGCCTTGTCATAAACCCATGGACCCCGCCATTAGCTTTTGAACCCACCAACAACCTTTTGGACCCCTTTATAAAACCCCGTCAAACACCGGTCAAACAAACCCTACCCGCCTCTTTTTCTTCTTCCCAACACCTTTTTCCTGCCTTCCCGACCACCATGTCCCTCCCTCACCTCCAGCCCACCCTACTCCATCCTTGTTCCTCCTCCTCAACAACCTCCAAATTGCATTTAATGCTCCTCCCTAAACACTCAAGCACCCCATCACAAAAACCAGCTTTGGCGCCAAAAGCCATCCAATGGCCAATATCAATCTAGCCATCCAAAGGCCAATATTAGTGCTGGATATGTCCGAGAGAGAGAGAAGAGTTTTGGAGCATATATAAAGGAAGAAAGAGGCTAGAGAAGTAGTAGTTAGTTTATTTTTAGAATGTATGTCGTTTTAATCTTAACATGTCTTAAATAGTTCTCAATTGTAATTTCAAGTTGATTTTGTATCAAACTCAAGTAGTTTTAATGTATTGCAACTCTTTTAAATCTCAATTCAAGTTATAGTCAAGTTTCATGTTTGTGTTAATCGTTGAAATTTTCGGTGTCCAAATCTTGTGTACATGTTCTAAATGGTTTATTTGTAGACTCAAACAAGTTTATACTAGCTTATTAAAGCTTTATAAGCTCATAGTTAAGTTTCAAACAATATTGGATTTTGGTCAACAAAAGTCAAAATGGAGCAAAAGTAATTGAAATGAAAATGGGTGATGCGTAAATGGAAATGGGTTGATTTATAGTTATTTGGGTTGATTTAGATAGGTTAGAGGTTCGGTTTCATTGTTGGCAAGCCATTGTGGCTAAGGACATGTGTAAGTCATTTTCTAGTTTCATAGCATAATATGCTTTTGTAGCTTATAAATAGTTTAATCTGTTCATTAAGTATCACTTAGGTTAGTTAAGCTTAGTTTGATCATTCAAACAAGTTGGTTCAGCAGTTTGTCTCATTAAAATTGCTTATCAGTAGAAATAAGGTGTGTTTGGATCTGCTGATCTATCTGTCTTTTAGGTATATTCAGTGGTTAGGCTTTGTAGTTATATGTTTGTTTAGCTCATTTGAGCTCTTTACAGTCAATACTTTGTGCCTGCATCAGCCTATAGTCAAAATCTCATTTCATCTTTCTTAATATCTTCACTGTTAGAGTTTTTGAAATTCAAAAACTTGTTTTGTGTTTAAAAATCATAAAACTAGCTTGCAGTAGTTTCATTCTAACATATTTCATCAATATCAGTCCAAAAATTAAGCTTAAATCTCATCAAAGTCAACATTTCGCTTTTACTCCAAAAGTCAAATTGGTAAAAACCCGCTTTTGAGCCAACCGAGGTGATTTTCATGGCTTCATTTTTAGCCATATTTAGTGAAACTTGGCATTTTAATAACTTCACCTGGTCTTGTTTCTTATTAGCATTTTTCGATTTTTATCAAATTTTTAGAAGCCTCAAATGGGCTTGTCAATTGGAGTTATTTGCCTCAGCAATCGACTCGATTAACACCGAGTGTGGGCAGGTCTTTTGCAGACCTTGCACCAGCTCTTGAGGGCTTGTCTAGGTCTTATCTTTGGTCTAGCCATAGCCACCCAGGTCTAGCTTAGGATCCGTGTTTTGGTTTTCATTTTCGCTTATTTTGTGTTGAACTTAAGCTCAAAGTGACCCCTAAACCGATTTTAACACTTTGCCAAATCATTCATATTATAGCATCTTGTATTTCATAGGTTT
Source organism: Chrysanthemum lavandulifolium (assembly GCA_022545495.1). Lineage (NCBI taxonomy): Eukaryota > Viridiplantae > Streptophyta > Magnoliopsida > Asterales > Asteraceae > Chrysanthemum > Chrysanthemum lavandulifolium. Next base: position 204,122,735 of record CM040240.1, on the reverse strand, counting down.
AAAGTAGTTGATGTTAGTTGTTTTGAGTAGTTATAACATATTATCGCTTCGTTTCAAGTTGATGGCTTGTTGGTGCTTATTTGCTTAAAATAAGTGCTTATTTATAAGCACTTATCATAGCGATTCAATATTCTTGTACACAAGCCCTTGTTTTTTCCATTTTCCTAGATTCCTCATATTAGTTTAAGCTTATATTGAATTTTTCACATTTTTCTAAATCTTGTTTGCTATTTTCTTAATTTAAATTCGTTTTTAAGCATTTTAATTAGCTTTAAATACCATTAATTAAGAAAAGGTTCAAAAATAAATTTTCATTTTCTTAAGTTAAGATAAATATAAAAAGACAAAAAATATTTTCTAGATTTTTCTTAGTTAAATTTGTATTTTAAATAATTTAAGTAGTTTTAAATAGTTTTAATTCTTAGAAAATACAAAATAATCGAAAAATATAAAAATAGTTTTGAAAATTCTATTTTGTTATTTTAGATTTTCCAAGTCATAATTTTATTTTTCTAGCTTTATTTCATATTTTCTTGTATTTTAGGTTATTATTTAATAGTTAAATATAGTTTTTAATTAATAATAATTAGATAAATAGTTATAAAATAATTTTATTTTTCTATAAATTTTATTTTATCATTAGGTTTGTAAAATGTCATTTTCATATTTTTAGGATTTATATTGTTAAAGTTTCACATTTTATTTTCTACGTTACGTAGTTTTTAATTAGGTTTTATAAAAACATAAAACAAAAAATCATTTTGCAAATAGTGATAGCGTTTATTTAATATTTTTATCTTTTAATTTCCTTTAATTTGCATTTAAGCCTCGTAATTTGTTGGCTTTTTTCCGTAGTTATAATCATTATCAATCCATCTTTTCCGCTCAAATTCCTCGATCACTATTCGTTTGGTAATCCATTGCATAGCTCATTGGGACATAACGACCGGGAAACCCTATACTCCCCGATCTTCATTGAGTTCGTGCTCGAGCTGTTTTAAGTTTGTTACGGTTGGCCATTCACAAGTGGTCGGCTTGAGTGATAAAACTTGACGGTTTTGTCGGATCAAATTTTGGCCACGCCGGAGTCAGGTCTTGATTATCTTACGCTTAGCGATTAGTAATTTGAATATTCACTCATTGTTCATACCATCTATATATGTTTATATTTTCTTATAAAAATCAAAATCCAAAATACTCTTCTCATTCCTCTTATCCGTATGATTCTATTTCTCTTACCCCTAGTACCGCTTTGATTCTACTCTTCTTTAACCTCAAAACCGCTTAATTCTATTTCTTTGACCTCTACATGTTTAATTCTCATGGCGACGCTCGATTATCCTCGTTGTTTCCACCGCAAAGCCGTATGGAAGAGGATCACCATTGTCGAATCCGGATTGTTTATGCAAGCGATGTGGAAGGATGGGTGCAAGAAAATATTGTTATTGGTGCGAATTATCGATAACTCTCTCGATGATTCTCCAAGTTTTTCCGACCATCCGCCACAACCCGATGAACCCGCTCAAGAACCGGAGACCATAACGGAAGTGGTGGAAATTGCTAGCTCTCGAGCACACCACTTGTCCCACCTCCCGATTTTTCAAAATGTTCTTCGAGACTTGATAGTCATTCGGATCACCATGTTGGTTTTGTTGATTCTTTGAATAAACCGATTCCTTCTCATAACTCTCAAATACAATCGCTTATTCCTTGTGTCGGTTGTGGTGAGCCTCTTTGGTTCACCCCGTCGTTGGTGTACTTGAATGTGGTAATGATATCCATAACGGGAGTTGTTTGTTTTGTGGTTCGAGGAATTCATTTGATTATGATCCTAATCCGAACTCATTTAACGACCCCTCAAATTTTTCCAATTACCCACCACAGCCCGACTTATCTTCAAATAATCAACACTTATGCTGTGAATTTTGTGGAGGTCCTCACCAAGGATTTGAGTGTCAATCCGGAAACACGTTCGTCTATGAACAGTTTTCCAGTGATGCTCAGGACTTTGGTTATAACCAAAGAAAAATTATTGGGAAAACTAATTATGTGCTTAAAGATGTGACTAAAAACATGTGACATGATCCTGGTGGTTTATAAAAAAGCGGGTCCCATTGATGTAGCCATCAGGATGATGCCACATATGGTTAGTCATATCTTTAGGCATATGAGTTAGGTCTCCCAATCACTACTCATAACCAAAATCCATAAGATTCACTGTCTCACTCAGCAATACTGTGGAGGTCCCCACTTCACTCGATTGTCAAATAGGGAATCCATTTCCTTGTAACAATCATGACTCTTACAATTTCCAACCTCCACAGCACCATACGGTCCAAACTCCACCCGAGCCGTTGTCTCATGAAATCTCCCAGGATTTTGAAACCACAATGAAAACACTTGATGATATGATTAGTAACTTTAAGAATCAAGTGAGTGGTGAAAAGACCATAGGAGAATTGCTGGCCGAAGAACGAGAAGAACGAGAGGCCCATAAATCTAGGGAAGAATTATTAGTCCTAGAGCATGCAGCTCTAAGGCGTTCCCAATTTCTTAAGGCACTATATATGATGATGACGAGGAGAGTTTTATCCTTTTAAAGATAATATTTCTCAACTCCTCGATCCGGTTGATATCCCAGCAGTTGAGATTCCATCTCAAACAATCGCTATCACACCCGAGCTCCCACTCACTCTCTCGAACATGGGGACGAGCATCTCGACACTGTTCACGAAAAGGAATCGGACGAATTCATAAAGTCTAGTGTTGAGAACCTTGTCCCAATCCCAAGAGAGTCACAGGAATTCTCGAGCATTTGTGTGATATCCCTACCCCTCTTGTCTTCCCAAAAGATCATGTTGAGATGTTCTCCGATTCGATGATGATGATTCGTTATCTTGTGGAGACATCATTTATGTGGAAGATTCACCTTCCGAGCTTGTTAGCTTAGAAGAAGAGAATGATGAAGTTATCGACATCGAAATCAAAGATGAAGCTCTTCGTGCAACATTATTGAATGTCGGCCTTCTCATTTCTAAAATCGAGGCTTTCAAAGAGAAACCTATTTCATCTCCTATCCCCATTAAGGATAGTGACATTCTTCCGATGATTCTATTCCAAAATGAAAGCCTTCTGTTTTGATAATATGGGAGAGAATATTAGTGGCGCACCACTTCTCATTCTCATAATTTCTCCTCGATCATGAATCATTTACTTTTGAGGAGTTCGCGGTGAACCCACTCATATCAATTCGAATATGATTCATTCACCTTCATGGAGTTCTCGATGAACTCACTCATATCATATCTCCGCCGGAGTATGATAACTTCTACTTTGATCTAGACACACCCGGATATGTCTAGACCAATTGAGCTTAAATGATGAGATTCATGCTATTATGAATTCTCCTTCGATGATGATGAGTTAGTCATGATGTTTATCATGATTTTCTATCTCTTCTTCACCTATCCCGTGGCTTCTCCCTGTTCTTCACTCCTTCGGAATGAAGACATTATCTTTGATCCCGCATTTCCATGTACCATTATCTTGAGGGAATATATCTCATCGGTGTGGAACTTTCACGTGCTTCAAATGTTAGTCCAAACATTTTGAATGAAAGTCCGATGGAGATTGTCTCTTCCACTTTACTTCCCATGAACAAATTAATGCGGGATCGAGTCAAGCTAGCGACTCGGGAATCAAAAACAAGAGCATGCCATATGGGTTTTCACCCATATTTCGACTTCTTTCTATCTTTCTACCACCCTAGTGTGGGGGGTTGCCCACATATTGTATATATGAGTTTCAAGCTAAAAAAAAAAAAAAATCTTTCTAAATAATGGCCGTAGTATTTCCCTTTACGTTCTTTGTTTCGCATAACCGCGGTACTTTGAATATTGAGGGCAATATTCATTTCTAAGTGTGGGGAATTCTCACGAATTTTATCATATATTATACCACCTAATTCCCCATTTTGGCCAAATTTTTTTTTGGAGTAAGTGTTTACACTTACTCATTTGGTTATCATCCGCCATGTCTAATAAACTAAAGGATTGGCTAATCCAGAGCAAACGGCTCTTGGTAAAGATATCTCAAACCGTTGACGGCTTGCAATTTGCCCAAAATTGTATGGTTTTCACCACCATATCCTAAAAAGTGAAGAGTTGGCTAGCCCGCAAGTTTATGGCTTGTGGTAAAGGCAAGTGGAAAACCATAATTGGTAATCGACTCACCAAAGATAATATTGATAAATTATCTAAGAGTTGGCTAGTCCGAGCAAACTTTCGGTAAAGACAAATCAAACCGTTGAAGTCGGTGGTTTGCTCAAAATCACATGGTTATCGGTGTACCATAGTTCTTACTTGAACTCGAAACATTTGGCTACTCCGTAGTAATGGCTTTTGGTAAAGAGATTCAAATCCATTAAGTTTTTCTCAAAAGATTGCTAGGGACTAGCAATAGTTTAGTGTGGGGATTGATGAGTGTGTAAATACTCATCATTTTTGGTTAATCTGAATCGCAAAACGTTTAAAAATGCTCGAATGCATCAAAATATCGAAAATATTCCAAAATTGCATTTTATATGTTTCGATGCAAAATGTTTAAAATCGATGAAAATGAGCTAAATTTGCATAATTGGCGCTTCAGTCCCCAAGTTTCAAAAATTGTCGAAATAGTCCCCGAGCACATAATTTCAAAGAAAAATCACCAAAGGTCCTTTTAAAATCATAAGTTGTCAAAATTAGTCTTTTGGTGAAAAATGTCAAAAGTTTTGAGAAATTACAAGTTTGGTCCTCCAAGTTTAAAAATTGGCAAAAATGGTCCTTGGAATTTGGAAAATGTCAAGTTTGGTCCTTGTATTATGGAAGCTTGTCACTTTTAGTCCCTTGGAGTAACTTTGATAAAATGGCGACATGGGTCCCTTAATTTTCGTAAATTGCAAATAGGTCCTCGTGTATTTAACCTTTACACCCCTTTCGCCTTGTCATAAACCCATGGACCCCCGCCATTAGCTTTTTGAACCTGACCAATAACCTTTTGGACCCCCCTTTTATAAACCCCCAGTCAAACACTGGTCAAACAAACCCCTACCCGCCCTTTTTCTTCTTCCCCAACACCTTTTCCTGTCTTCCCCGACCACCATGTCCCCTCCCCCTCACCTCCAGCCACCCTACTCCATCCTTGTTCCCTCCTCCTCAACAACCTCCAAATTGCATTTAATGCTCCTCCCCTAAACACTCAAGCACCCCACTGTTAAAAACAGTTTTGGCGCCAAAAAGCCATCCAATGGCCAATATCCAATCTAGCCATCCAAAGGCCAATATTAGTGCTGGGATATGTCCAGAGAGAGGAGAGAAGGAGTTTTGGAGCATATATAAAGGAAGAAAGAGGCTAGAGAAGTAGTAGTTAGTTTATTTTTAGAATGTATGCTTTTTAATCTTAACATGTCTTAAATAGTTCTCAATTGTAATTTCAAGTTGATTTTGTATCAAACTCAAGTAGTTTTAATGTATTGCAACTCTTTTTAAATCTCAATTCAAGTTATAGTCACGGTTTCATGTTTCGTAGTTAATTGTTGAAATTTTCAAAGGTCCAAATCTTGTGTACATGTTCTAAATGGTTTATTTGTAGACTCAAACAAGCTTATACTAGCTTATTAAAGCTTTCTATAAGCTCATAGTTAAGTTTCAAACAATATTGGATTTTGGTCAACAAAAGTCAAAATGGAGCAAAAGTAATGCAGAAATGAAAATGGGTGATGCAGAAATGGAAATGGGTTGATTTATAGTTATTTGGGTTGATTTAGATAGGTTAGAGGTTCTGGTTTCATTGTTGGCAAGCCATTGTGGCTAAGGACATGTGTAAGTCATTTTCTAGTTTCATAGCATAATATGCTTTTGTAGCTTATAAATAGTTTAATATGTTCATTAAGTATCACTTAGGTTAGTTAAGCTTAGTTTGATCATTCAAACAAGTTGGTTCAGAGATTTGTCTCATTAAAATTGCTTATCAGTAGAAATAAGGTGTGTTTGGATCTGTGATCTATCTCTGCCTTTAGGTATATTCAGTGGTTAGGCTTTGTAGTTATATGTTTGTTTAGCTCATTTGAGCTCTTTACAGTCAATACTTTGTGCTCGCATCACCCTATAGTCAAAATCTCATTTCATCTTTCTTAATATCTTCATCGTTAGAGTTTTTGAAATTCAAAACTTGTTTTGTGTTTAAAAATCATAAAACTAGCTTGCAGTAGTTTCATTCTAACATATTTCATCAATATCAGTCCAAAAATTAAGCTTAAATCTCATCAAAGTCAACATTTCAGTTTTTACTCCAAAAGTCAAATTGGTAAAAAACCTGTTTTGAGCCAACTGAGGTGATTTTTCATGGCTTCATTTTTGAGCCATATTTAGTGAAACTTGGCATTTTAATAACTTCAGCTGGTCTTGTTTCTTATTAGCATTTTTTCAGATTTTTATCAAATTTTTAGAAGCCTCAAATGGGCTTGTCAATTGAGTTATTTGCCTGCAACCGACTCGATTAACACCGAGTGCGCACAGGTCTTCTGCAGAGCTTTGCACCAGCTCTTGAGGGCTTGTCCAGGTCTTATCTTTGGTCTAGCCATAGCCACCCAGGTCTAGCTTAGGATCCAGGTTTTGGTTTTCATTTTCTGCTTATTTTGTGGCTGGAACTTAAGCTGCAAAGTGACCCCTAGAAACTGATTTTAACACTTTTGCCAAATCATTCATATTATAGCATCTTGTATTTCATAGGTTTAAAGTAGTTGATGTTAGTTGGTTTTGAGTAGTTATAACATATTACTGCTTCTGTTTCAAGTTGATGGCTGTTGGTGCTTATTTGCTTAAAATAAGTGCTTATTTATAAGCACTTATCATAGCAGTTCAATATTCTTGTACACAAGCCCTTGTTTTTCCATTTTTCCTAGATTCCTCATATTAGTTTAAGCTTATCTTGAATTTTTCACATTTTTCTAAATCAGTTTGCTATTTTTCTTAATTTAATTCAGTTTTTAAGCATTTTTAATTAGCTTTAAATACCATTAATTAAGAAAAGGTTCAAAAAAATAAATTTTCATTTTTCTTAAGTTAAGATAAATATAAAAAGACAAAAAAATATTTTTCTAGATTTTTCTTAGTTAAATTTGTATTTTTAAATAATTTAAGTAGTTTTAAATAGTTTTTAATTCTTAGAAAATACAAAAATAATCAGAAAAATACAAAAATAGTTTTGAAAATTCTATTTTGTTATTTTAGATTTTTCCAAGTCATAATTTTATTTTTCTAGCTTTATTTCATATTTTCTTGTATTTTAGGTTATTATTTAATAGTTAAATATAGTTTTTAATTAATAATAATTAGATAAATAGTTATAAAATAATTTTCTTTTTCTATAAATTTTCTTTTATCATTAGGTTTGTAAAAATGTCATTTTCATATTTTTAGGATTTATATTGTTAAAGTTTCACATTTTATTTTGTACGTTACGTAGTTTTTAATTAGGTTTTATAAAAAACATAAAACAAAAACATCATTTTGCAAATAGTGATAGCGTTTATTTAATATTTTTTATCTTTTTAATTTCCTTTAATTTGCATTTAAGCCTCTGTAATTTGTTGGCTTTTTCCGTAGTTATAATCATTATCAATCCATCTTTCCGCTCAAATTCCTCGATCACTATTCGCTTGGTAATCCATTGCATAGCTCATTTGGGACATAACGACCGGAAACCCTATACTCCCCGATCTTCATTGAGTTCGTGCTCGACTGTTTTAAGTTTGTTACGGTCGGCCATTCACAAGTGGCGGCTTGAGTGATAAAACTTGACGGTTTTGTTCGGATCAAATTTTTGGCCACGCCGGGAGTCTGTCTTGATTATCTTACGCTTAGCGATTAGTAATTTGAATATTCACTCATTGTTCATACCATCTATATATGTTTATATTTTCTTATAAAAATCCAAAATCCAAAAATACTCTTCTCATTCCTCTTATCCGTATGATTCTATTTCTCTTACCCCTCGCATCAGTTTGATTCTACTCTTCTTTAACCTCAAAACCGCTTAATTCTATTTCTTTGACCCTCTACATGTTTAATTCTCATGGCGACGCTCGATTATCCTCGTTGTTTCCACCGCAAAGCCGTATGGAAGAGGATCACTCATTGTCGAATCCGGATTGTTTATGCAAGCGATGTGGAAGGATGGGTGCAAGAAAATATTGTTATTGGTGCGAATTATCTGATAACTCTCTCGATGATTCTCCAAGTTTTTCCGACCATCCGCCACAACCCGATGAACCCGTTCAAGAACCGGAGACCATAACGGAAGTGGTGGAAATTGCTAGCTCTCAGAGCACACCACTTGTCCCACCTCCTGATTTTTCAAAATGTTCTTCGAGACTTGATAGTCATTCGGATCACCATGTTGGTTTTGTTGATTCTTTGAATAAACTGATTCCTTCTCATAACTCTCAAATACAATCGTTTATTCCTTGTGTCGGTTGTGGTGAGCCTCTCTTTGGTTCACCCTGTCGTTGGTGTACTTGTGTACAATGTGGTAATGATATCCATAACGGAGTTGTTTGTTTTGTGGTTCGAGGAATTCATTTGATTATGATCCTAATCCGAACTCATTTAACGACCCTCAAATTTTTCCAATTACCCACCACAGCCCGACTTATCTTCAAATAATCAACACTTATCTTGTGAATTTTGTGGAGGTCCTCACCAAGGATTTGAGTGTCAATCCGAAACACGCTCGTCTATGAACAGTTTTCGATGATGCTCGTGACTTTGGTTATAACCAAAATCCATATGATTCACTGTCTGGACTCAACAGCTTTATTGTTGTGAGAACTGTGGAGGTCCCCACTTCACTCGATTGTCAAATAGGAATCCATTTCCTTGTAACAATCATGACTCTTACAATTTCCAACCTCCACAAGACCATACGGTTCAAACTCCACCCGAGCCGTTGTCTCATGAAATCTCCCAGGATTTTGAAACCACAATGAAAACACTTGATGATATGATTAGTAACTTTAAGAATCAAGTGAGTGGTGAAAAGACCATAGGAGAATTGTCTGGTCAAGAACGAGAAGAACGAGAGGCCCGTAAATCTAGGGAAGAATTATTAGTCCTAGAGCATGCGGCTCTAATGCTCCCAATTTCTTAAGGCGCTATGTATGATGATGACGAGGAGAGTTTTTATCCTTTTAAAGATAATATTTCTCAACTCCTCGGCCATTGATATCCCAATAGCTGAGATTCCATCTCAAACAACGCTATCACACCAAGCTCCCACTCACTCTCTCGAACATGGGGACGAGCATCTCGACACTGTTCTCGAAAATGAATCGGACGAATTCATAAAGTCTAGTGTTGAGAACCTTGTCCCAATCCCAAGAGAGTCACAGGAATTCTCGAGCATTTGTGTGATATCCCTACCCCTTTGTCTTCCAAAAAGATCATGTTGAGATGTTCTCCGATTCGATGATGATGATTCGTTATCTTGTGGAGACATCATTTATGTGGAAGATTCACCTTCCGAGCTTGTTAGCTTAGAATAAGAGAATGATGAAGTTATCGACACCGAAATCAAAGATGAAGCTCTTCGTGCAACATTATTGAATGTCGGTCTTCTCATTTCTAAAATCGAGGCTTTCAAAGAGAAACCTATTTCATCTCCTATCCCCATTAAGGATAGTGACATTCTTTCCGATGATTCTATTCCGAAAATGAAAGCCTTGTTTTGATAATATGGGAGAGAATATTAGTGGCGCATACCACTTCTCATTCTCATAATTTCTCCTCGATCATGAATCATTTACTTTTGAGGAGTTCGCCGGTGAACCCACTCATATCAATTCGAATATGATTCATTCACCTTCATGGAGTTCTCGATGAACTCACTCATATCATATCTCCGCCGGAGTATGATAACTTCTACTTTGATCTAGACACACCCGGATATGTCTAGACCAATTGAGCTTAAATGATGAGATTCATGCTATTATGAATTCTCCTTCGATGATGATGAGTTAGTCATGATGTTTATCATGATTTTCTATCTCTTCTTCACCTATCCCGTGGCTTCTCCTGTTCTTCACTCCTTCTGAATGAAGACATTATCTTTGATCCCGCATTTCCATGTACCATTATCTTGAGCCGGAATATATCTCATCGGTGTGGAACTTTCACGTGCTTCAAATGTTTGTCCAAACATTTTGAATGAAAGTCCGATGGAGATTGTCTCTTCCACTTACTTCCCATGAACAAATTAATCGGGATCGAGTCAAGCTAGCGACTCGGGAATCAAAACAAGAGCATGCCATATGGGTTTTCACCCATATTTCGACTTCTTTCTATCTTTCTACCACCCTAGTGTGGGGGTTGCCCCACATATTGTATATATGAGTTTCAAGCTCAAAAAAAAAAAAAAAAAAAAAAAAAAAAAAAATCCTTTCTAAATAATGGCCGTAGTATTTCCTTTTACGTTCTTTGTTTTGGCATAACCGCGGTACTTTGAATATTGAGGGCAATATTCATTTCTAAGTGTGGGGAATTCTCACGAATTTTATCATATATTATACCGCTTTAATTCCCCATTTTGGCCAAATTTTTTTTGGAGTAAGTGTTTTACACTTACTCATTTGGTTATCATCCGCCATGTCTAATAAACTAAAGGATTGGCTAATCCAGAGCAAACGGCTCTTGGTAAAGATATCTCAAACCGTTGACGGCTTGCAATTTGCCCAAAATTGTATGGTTTTCACCACCATATCCTAAAAGTGAAGAGTTGGCTAGCCCGCAAGTTTATGGCTTGTGGTAAAGGCAATGGAAAACCATAATTGGTAATCGACTCACCAAAGATAATATTGATAAATTATCTAAGAGTTGGCTAGTCCGAAGCAAACGGCTCGGTAAAGACAAATCAAACCGTTGAAGTCGGTGGTTTGCTCAAAATCACATGGTTATCGGTGTACCATAGTTCTTACTTGAACTCGAAACATTTGGCTACTCCGTAGTAATGGCTTTTGGTAAAGAGATTCAAATCCATTAAGTTTTCTCAAAAGATTGCTAGGGACTAGCAATAGTTTAGTGTGGGGATTGATGAGTGTGTAAATACTCATCATTTTGGTTAAATCGAATCGCAAAACGTTTAAAATGCTCGAAATGCATCAAAATATCGAAAATATTCCAAAATTGCATTTTATATGTTTCGGATGCAAAATGTTTAAAATCGATGAAAATGAGCTAAATTTGCATAATTGGCGTTTACCCCCAAGTTTCAAAAATTGTCAGAAATAGTCCCTGAGCACATAATTTCAAAAGAAAAATCACCAAAGGTCCTTTTAAAATCATAAGTTGTCAAAATTAGTCCTTTGGTGAAAAATGTCAAAAGTTTTGAGAAATTACAAGTTTGGTCCTCCAAGTTTAAAAATTGGCAAAAATGGTCCTTGGAATTTGGAAAATGTCAAGTTTGGTCCTTGTATTATGGAAGCTTGTCACTTTTAGTCCCTTGGAGTAACTTTGATAAAATGGCAGCATGGGTCCCTTAATTTTCAGAAATTGCAAATAGGTCCTTGTGTATTTAACCTTTACACCCCATTTGGCCTTGTCATAAACCCATGGACCCCTGCCATTAGCTTTTTGAACCCCAGCCAATAACCTTTTGGACCCCTTTATAAACCCCGGTCAAACATCCCGGTCAAACAAACCCCTACCCGCCTTTTTTTCTTCTTCCCCAACACCTTTCCTGCCTTCCCGACCACCATGTCCCTCCCTCACCTCCTCCCACCCTACTCCATCCTTGTTCCTCCTCCTCAACAACCTCCAAATTGCATTTAATGCTCCTCCCTAAACACTCAAGCACCCCACCGTTAAAAGACCAGTTTTGGCGCCAAAAAGCCATCCAATGGCCAATATCCAATCTAGCCATCCAAAGGCCAATATTAGTGCTGGGATATGTCCAGAGAGAGGAGAGAAGGAGTTTTGGAGCATATATAAAGGAAGAAAGAGGCTAGAGAAGTAGTAGTTAGTTTATTTTTTAGAATGTATGTCGTTTTAATCTTAACATGTCTTAAATAGTTCTCAATTGTAATTTCAAGTTGATTTTGTATCAAACTCAGTAGTTTTAATGTATTGCAACTCTTTTTAAATCTCAATTCAAGTTATAGTCACAGTTTCATGTTTCTGTGGCACTGTTGAAATTTTCAGTGTCCAAATCTTGTGTACATGTTCTAAACAGTTTATTTGTAGACTCAAACAAGCTTATACTAGCTTATTAAAGCTTTCTATAAGCTCATAGTTAAGTTTCAAACAATATTGGATTTTGGTCAACAAAAGTCAAAATGGAGCAAAAGTAATGCAGAAATGAAAATGGGTGATGCAGAAATGGAAATGGGTTGATTTATAGTTATTTGGGTTGATTTAGATAGGTTAGAGGTTCTGGTTTCATTGTTGGCAAGCCATTGTGGCTAAGGACATGTGTAAGTCATTTTCTAGTTTCATAGCATAATATGCTTTTGTAGCTTATAAATAGTTTAACTGTTCATTAAGTATCACTTAGGTTAGTTAAGCTTAGTTTGATCATTCAAACAAGTTGGTTCAAGAGCTTGTCTCATTAAAATTACTTATCGTAGAAATAAGGTGTGTTTGGATCTACGATCTATCATCTTTAGGTATATTCGGTGGTTAGGCTTTGTAGTTATATGTTTGTTTAGCTCATTTGAGCTCTTTACAGTCAATACTTTGTGCCTGCATCAGCCTATAGTCAAAATCTCATTTCATCTTTCTTAATATCTTCACTGTTAGAGTTTTTGAAATTCAAAAACTTGTTTTGTGTTTAAAAATCATAAAACTAGCTTGCAGTAGTTTCATTCTAACATATTTCATCAATATCAGTCCAAAAATTAAGCTTAAATCTCATCAAAGTCAACATTTCAGTTTTTACTCCAAAAGTCAAATTGGTAAAAAACCTGTTTTGAGCCAACTGAGGTGATTTTTCATGGCTTCATTTTTGAGCCATATTTAGTGAAACTTGGCATTTTAATAACTTCAGCTGGTCTTGTTTCTTATTAGCATTTTTTCAGATTTTTATCAAATTTTTAGAAGCCTCAAATGGGCTTGTCAATTGAGCTTATTTGCCCTGTGCAACTGACTCAGTTAACACTGAGTCTGCACAGGGTCTTGCAGACCTTGCAGCCAGCTCTTGAGGGCTTGTCCAGGTCTTATCTTTGGTCTAGCCATAGCCACCCAGGTCTAGCTTAGGATCCAGGTTTTGGTTTTCATTTTCTGCTTATTTTGTGGCTGGAACTTAAGCTGCAAAGTGACCCCTAGAAACTGATTTTAACACTTTTGCCAAATCATTCATATTATAGCATCTTGTATTTCATAGGTTTAAAGTAGTTGATGTTAGTTGGTTTTGAGTAGTTATAACATATTACTGCTTCCGTTTCAAGTTGATGGCTGTTGGTGCTTATTTGCTTAAAATAAGTGCTTATTTATAAGCACTTATCATAGCAGTTCAATATTCTTGTACACAAGCTCTTGTTTTTCCATTTTTCCTAGATTCCTCATATTATTTTAAGCTTATCTTGAATTTTTCACATTTTTTTAAATCAGTTTGCTATTTTTCTTAATTTAATTCAGTTTTTAAGCATTTTTAATTAGCTTTAAATACCATTAATTAAGAAAAGGTTCAAAAAAATAATTTTTCATTTTTCTTAAGTTAAGATAAATATAAAAAGACAAAAAAATATTTTTCTAGATTTTTCTTAGTTAAATTTGTATTTTTAAATAATTTAAGTAGTTTTAAATAGTTTTTAATTCCTAGAAAATACAAAAATAATCAGAAAAATACAAAAATAGTTTTGAAAATTCTATTTTGTTATTTTAGATTTTTCCAAGTCATAATTTTATTTTTCTAGCTTTATTTCATATTTTCTTGTATTTTAGGTTATTATTTAATAGTTAAATATAGTTTTTAATTAATAATAATTAGATAAATAGTTATAAAAATAATTTTCTTTTTCTATAAATTTTCTTTTATCATTAGGTTTGTAAAAATGTCATTTTCATATTTTTAGGATTTATATTGTTAAAGTTTCACATTTTATTTTGTACGTTACGTAGTTTTTAATTAGGTTTTATAAAAAACATAAAACAAAAACATCATTTTGCAAATAGTGATAGCGTTTATTTAATATTTTTTATCTTTTAATTTCCTTTAATTTGCATTTAAGCCCTGTAATTTGTTGGCTTTTCTCGTAGTTATAATCATTATCAATCCATCTTTTCCGTTCAAATTCCTCGATCACTATACGTTTGGTAATCCATTGCATAGCTCGCTGGGACATAACGACCCGGGGAAACCCTATACTCCCCTGATCTTCATTGAGTTCGTGCTCAGACTGTTTTAAGTTTGTTACGGTCGGCCATTCACAAGTGGCCGGCTTGAGTGATAAAACTTGACGGTTTGGTTCGGATCAGGACCGGTATGTGTTTATCCGGACGTCGTCGCGGAGACCCCACTGGGGGAGGAAAACACTTGTAGCTTCATCTGCAGCGAAAAGCAAAAGGAGATAGTGAGGGAAAAACTTTATTGAGACACGGACGAAAGTAAGATCAAGGCATACCTGAATCCAACAGGTTGACCCTCTCAATGTGGTCGGGACCGCGGCTACGAGGGGCCGATTGGCCTAGAGTACACCAAAAAATTAAGTTAGCAATTAGAAGTGACAAAATGAAAGAGAGATGCGTGTGCTTATAAATGCTTACCGTCGGAGTTGTGAAGAGGAGAGTTCACCGGAGGAGTCGGCTCTCCTCCTTGAGACAGAGGCGGCTGTTGCAATTGATCACCACCCCCGCCCTCATTTTCGCCCATACCTTCCCGGGCCACAACCACACCCTCCCGCGGCAGCAACAACAGGTGTTCCCTGTTCGGCGGTGAGGTTCAGATTCACCCCTGGCTCATTCGGATCATCTTGGTTGAGGGGATCCGCATTTACCACCGGAGAGCCCGAAGAAAACTGCTCAACAAAACCCGTCTTCTTTGTCTTCCTTCTCTTGCTTTGGGCCTTGGATATGCCCTCACCACCTTTCCTCTTGCCCGTCTCCCTTTTTTTTTCTCCCGGGCTTCCCTCTCTTTTTTCTCCCTAGCCGCCACCACATCCGGATCGGCTTCCTCTGCTCGGAGGGCTAAGAGGTCCTTGGGGGGAAGAGATGCACCAACCGGAAGAGGATCCGTCGTCCTTTTTGGTACCTCCCGAGTTGGGTCAACGGCTGGCCCTTTACTCACCACAGTATCATCCCATTCGGGAAGCTCAAGAAATTCAGACATATTGACAACTGCAAGAAAAAAGCTCATTAAAAGCAAAGCACAAGATAATAAACATGGCAAAACCTAGGGCACAAGACAAATAATTACCATGACCCTCGGCATCCTTTAGAAGAGGCTCGAACCCGGATTCTTGAAAACCAAGACAGATGGCACATCCATAACAAAGCTTATGGTGGGTTTCCTTAGCAAAATAAGAGTACCGCCGACTTCTCGGCATCCGCTCGGAAAACCGATGGGAAGGGATCCGTTATCTTGGAGTCTTTATGCCTCCGTGCCGTGGCATGCGGAATCGCCCTACGGTCAATCAAGAAAAATTTCTCCTTCCGCTTAAGGCGGTCAACACTTCCTTAAAGCATTTATAAGCCTTTTGCCCGCTCTACTCTCAAAGAAAACCGGTGCTCGCTTGCACAAACGGTAAAATGCCGGAACAAGGAGACCCTAGACTAACGCCCAAACTATAACACCTAATTTCAAAAAGGGTCACTCGGTTCAAACCCAAGGGAACCAGTTGGGAAAAATGAACTCTAAAATGTCTAATCACGTTCAGCAGAAAGGTAGAGAAAGGAATCCTAACACCTCCGGTATCCAGCTGTTGAGGATATATGCCAATCGTATCCGCTGGGAGTTGGTCCATTGTCATATTGTCCGGAGGAAGACGGGGACGAAGGTCAAGAGGAATACCATATTCTACGACTATATTGTCTAGCTCGGGTTGTGTCAACTTAGATGTATGGATATGCATATCGAACTTCGGAATTACCGGAAGTTGCATAACCTCGGTCGAAATAGGGTTACTCTGTTCTTCGGTCATTTGTTCGGCCATTACTAAAAGGATGCCGGAAGGGATATACAAATAATTACAGGAAGAACGAGACGAACCTTATAAATTCAAGAAGAAGATATTCGGAGAGCAAGAGCAATGTAAAAAGTCGAAAGATGTGAGAAAATAACGTGGTAAAAGCCCTTTTATAGGCGAAGGAAGAAACCCTAATAGGTCATCAAACGTCCCATCAGTCAGTAAAAGGTGACGTGGCCTCATCTGGCCCGTCCACGTCAATCTCGGAAGACGAAAATACACGGATGAAAGCCCAATAGACTGGCAAGCCCATCAGAACAGCCCAAAAACCGCAAATGTCATTAAAACCCACCGCGAGGTACGCTAAAGAGCGCATTCCGGAACATTGCACACTCTTAAGTATTGCGTCACCGGTTTTCACCCGGTGACCCAATACTGGGGGGGACATGTTGACGTATATGTCCGGAAGATATACGGTCCGGCATCATCGCTGGCCGGACGGCATTGCCCAAACCGTCCGGACGACAAATGATGATATCCGGTTTTTAAGGATTCCTACCACGTGGCCTATCAACTAGGGTGGCTATAGGCTTGCAAGCGGGTAATATAGTCCGCGCGAACAACAGTATCTACGATGACGAAGGTACATAGTTGGGGTAGTATAAATACCCCAACACATTTAATGATTCGAGGGATATAAATACACACACATACATTAATCACTGCATTTATTGTCATCTTTACCCTCCAGCTTACTTTCACCCCGGAGCTTGGTCCTGGACATCATCCAGGGCGAGGCTAACGCGTGTTATTTATTGTGCAGGAAGGAAGACTCTTTCCCTCCGGCATCGTTGACTGAAGCAGGACTCTCCAGCCTAATCGGACAGCGGGAATTTGCTTCAACAACCATTCAGGCCTTGATCCATCTCTTACTGGACTGGATGTGTGTTCCGCCATGTTCTCCAAGATCTGTTCCAGCCTCCTCTTTGAACTTTGACCGTACACATCTAAAAGTATTACATATGCACAACGTTTATATAAATTAATTTACATTTACAAAAGATGCATATAACACTAGGAATGATATAAGGTAGATTACGAAAAATCATCCAAGTGATTCATTAGGACACCTGATCGACTAACAAGTTCTTGCTTAGTTCCTACCTTAGGACGATATCCATAATGTTCACTAAGCCGTTAGGATGATTATCGTAAAAGGGACTAGGGAGAGACTGATTTAATTTGTTAAGTAAACATAGAAATAGGACTTTAGGTGACTTGGTGTATTAACTGTACTCTAAGGATGGCATAAGAAACTACAAATTACAATGATACCAAATGATAATTCTAAAAACACTGACTATATACTCTAGAACAACCCTAAAATTCCAACCAAAACATATAAAAACAATAATAGGCTAAACATAAGGTAACAAGTGCATTTTAGGGTTGTTCTAGTACTGTGTGTGACTAGTCCTATTATTGTTACAGTACTGTGTGTGAGTTATGATGTATTTATGATATTTTTTGGGTTTGATCCCTTTTATATATGTTGCCTTTCTAAAAAAAAAAAAAAAAAAAAAAGTTAACAAACTAACAATATTAAATTTGTTAATGCAAAGATAATAAATGTTCAAGTTTTGACAAATAAATTGTATTCTTGGCTATAGAACATATAGTGCAAGTCTGTAAGTTAATCTTTTTAAAAGAAAATAAGATTCCACTGTTTAAAAAAAAATGATACATAGGACTAACAGATTCGAGTAAATCAACTATAGCATGAAACTCACCATAGACGAAGTCATCATCACGGTAGCGAGAGACCGAGCTACTACTAATAAACCGTTGTGCTGAAGAAGTAGTAGCAGCAGCAGCAGCCGCCCGGACAGGAACAAAAAACTTATGAAATAATGTTGCGGCAGCCGTGCCTTGTCTGAAAGCTAGTGATGCAGCCATGTTTTTAATGGTGAATCGCTATGGAAGGTGTGGTTTTTATAAAGAGTATTATTTGTGTGACATATTTTATCTAGCAACTAACTTTTTCAACAAGTTTTCTTGTCAAACAAGACTGCTGTAGAGTATTAAGATTTACTTTGTTTTTTGTTTATATAATTTGACTAATATTTTATTTGGATGCGTATGTTTATTCTTATTGACTACTAAAGTCAAAATTGGGTTCAATTTTGATTCCCTAAATTTCATACAACAAAATTAATAGGTGTAAAACACATGTGGCAATTTTGAAAAAAAAAAAAAAAAAAAAACCTTAAGAAATGAGAAGGTTCTTAATAAAACCACTTATACATTATACCTCCTATACTTTTATTAGTTTTCATGGTTTTTAATAACTTTATAAATTTAATAATGCCACTTATACGTTATACCTTCTATACTTTTATTTTAGAGTAAATTATACCGTTCGTCCTTGTGGTTTGCGTTGACCGCAGGGTTTAGTCCTTTGACAAAAAAAATTGCACCGTACGTCCTTAAGTGTGAAACGTTATGCACCGTTCGTCCCTCCGTCCAACTGGGCCCACCAATTCCCACTAACGTCAGTTAACTCACTTAACCCATGAGGGCATATCCGTCATTTCAACACCATAAGGACGAACGGTGCAAGGACGAACGGTGTAGTTTAATAAGAATTGCCACTTTTGGCCCCTCCTTGCGTGTTACGTCCGCGCCCTCCAAGTTATACGAATTGGCGGAAATGGTCCCTGGGAAACTTTAAAACCCTTCCACCCTCCTTGTTAATACATATCTCTCTCCCTCCTTGTTGTGCAGCCGCCACACCTCAAAACCCTAGCCACCCATCGGTCACCGCGCTACCACACCACACCGCCACCATTAAAACACCCCTTGTGACTCCCTCATCACTAATCCCCACCGTACGCGCCATATAACACCACATCACCATCACCACGCGCCTCCACCGCCACTACCACATAAAGAATCGAGTAGATCCGTGAGTTTTAAAGGTAGGTCACACCGTTTCACCCGTGGTTGTGACTCGGTGTGAGTCAACTCGTGTATAATGAGTTGACTTTCATCACTTTTGGTTCGGGTTTAGGTCTAAACACATGAGGGTTAACATTTTAATAACAAAAAAAAGAATAAATTAAAGTTTGGTATCAAGTGTTGTGTGTGTGTTGTCGAGTCGGATAACAACCGTGAGGTTTAAACTCACTACCGTGACATTTTGGTTGTTTTGATTTTGTGTCGAGCTTATGAGTCCTGCGTGATGTTACTTTGTGGTCGAGCACCACTTTTGATTCGATTTGAGGTTTGATGATTTTGAGGTGGAGTTTGGATGTAGAAATTTGATAAGTTGAGTTTGTTGAGGATTTTGGCGAGAGTAAGCCAAGGGTCCGTTTGGTTGTTGTGGTGTCGAGAGGATGAAGCCGAGACCCTCATGGTCTCGCATGATGATGATAGTATTGGGTTGTTGTTATTGTTGGATTGAATTTGGGTTTTCGTCCGTTTAAAGAAATAATGGTGAAGATGATGATCGATCTATAATGGTGAAGATGAAAGATTGGGAAGAAATGAGTTGGTGGGGAAGATGGGATGAGTCATGGACCGACAAGGTAGATGGGATTTAATAAATTGTATGTACTTAGGAAATGACCGAAATACCCCTTTAAAAACCTTCGTTAACTGACGTTATCTTGAATTGGTGGGCCCAGATGGATGGAGGGACAAACGGTGCATAACGTTTCACACTTAAGGACGTACGGTGCAATTTTTTTGGTCAAAGGACTAAACCCTGCGGTCAACGCAAACCACAAGGACAAACGGTGTAATTTACTCTTTATTTTATAAAATTAAATAAAAGCTATATGTTGTTATTATTTATAAATCTTTTATACAGTAAAAAAATTATATCATTTCGAAAGTATTTTACTAAACTAACTTACTGGTAAAGAAATGGGCCAATCAGGTTGCTTTATTTTGACACGTGGCAAAATCGAACATTCTTGTTGGCCAATTGAAAGTCAAAATTGAAAAAAATTGATCAAACTTTGATAAATTTGGTAGATAAAAATTACAACATATATGTTGTTATAAAAAAACAACGTGTATATGCATAGGATTATAAATAGGGTGAAAATTAAAGATACGTAACATATTTTTTCAAATAAACAGGTCTACGCAATATATTTTCAAATAATCTTCGATCTAGCTAATATGACAGGTTAGCAGCAGGTTATCAGGTCACCCTTGATTTTAAAAGTTACACCGTTGGTCCCCCAAACTGGACCAAATTCACACAGTTAGTCCTATTTTGGTAACGCTAGTTAAAAAAATTAAAAAACTTTTAATTTTTTTTTCTTAAAATCTACTTAAAATATATTTTTTTAATTTATAATTTTGAAAAATGGATAAATATTTTATACACTCTTTTTACGTTTTTTTTTTTTTAAATCAAATTTAAAAAAACGTAAAAATAAGTGTATAAAAATCGATTAAAAAGAAAAAGAAAAAAACTGTAAAAAAAGGTTATAAAAAAATGTATCCATTTTTTTTAAATCGGAATTTTTCTAAAAAAAAATTGACCAAGGTGAACCACACCTACCACAACGTCGCCTTCCCTTTATCCGGTACTAGGCTAGATACCGAGTTCCATTACAATGGAGGAACTACTACCCAACACTACACCAACGACTAACCCCAAAGGAGACCAACTCCTTATTACAACATCATCAAGGATATCAATATCCTTGGATCCAATACTAATCGATCTTGTACATCGAAACACACCATATCAAATGTACATCTTAGGCACCTTTGATGAGTTTCTAAATACTCATCATTTTTGTATAATCTAAACTGCAAAATCATCTGAAAACACTCAAAAACACATCAAAATGATCAAAATATCACAAATCAGTGTTTTATGTGCTTTAAATGCAAAAATATCAAAATCGGATGAAAATGTATCAAGTTTGCAAAATTGGCGCTTTAGTCCCCGAGTTTTAAAAGTTGTCAAATCTAGTCCTCGGAAATTCAAAAATGTGGAAATTTATCATTCAAGGTCCCTGAAGTATTCTAAGTTGTTTAAAATGATCCTTGAATGATTCTTTGGTCAATTGGCGAAAGGTCCTCAAACTTTGAAAATTACAAATTTAGTCCTTGGACTTTGAAAATGGATTTTATGCAAAAGGGTGCTTGTATTATCAAAGTTGGCAAATTTAGTCCTTGTGAGAAGTTTGGAAACATGGCACTTTCAGTCCTTGAAGTTTGGCAAAATTGCAAAATTGGTCCTTGTTTATCACTTAAACCAAACGGATACCCTTTAATATATATCCAAGCCCAAAACACAACAAGCAAGCCCAATCCAATGTTTAACCCATCCCACTTGGACTTGAACCTTGACCCTTGAACCTTGACCTCCAGTCCACAATGCATTTTGAACCCCAGCCAACCCATTTATGACCCCTTTGTGTTATTAGGCTGCGGTCAATGAAAGTCAAACCCAAGAATTACGCGCCTTATACCATCAGCATCTTTGAGCAAGATCTCTCCCAACACAGAAACCTCAAAACCAGCCATGGTTTTGCCACATTTTCAACACCCTCCCATTCCATGTCCCCTCCAACTCCTCTACACTCCAAAAAGCTTTAATTAACTCAACCAAACCCAATTAAAGCTTAAACCTGCTCAAAGAATTATTTGGCGCCAAAAAAGCAACTTGGACGGTTTTGATTAATTTGAGAGATCCAATGGCTAGATGTTGGTGGGAATCAATCAGAAGCACATGGGAATGATGTAAAGTCTATAAAGAGGGAGAGATATGCAATGTATGAAGATATCTAGAGTAGTCTTTATTTTTCATAGTCGTTTTTTAGCTTAACTAAAATTTCAGTGTACTTTTCAGTTTACAAGCTTTGTATCTCAAGTTAGTATTGTAATATAAACCTTTTTCAAGTACTAATTTCAAGTTTCAAGTTCTTATTTCAACTTATGCAGTTTTTCATTAAAAATTCTCATTAGGTGTTAATGTTGTTGAAAGTTGTTTGTATGGATTAGAATAGATCACTTAAGCTCCTAGAAAGCTTAAGCAAGCTTTTAGCAACTCTAAAATTCAGTTTAGTTTCAAAAACAGAAAAAATCACAAAAATAGCAATTAAATAGTCAAAAATCAAAAATCACTTGAAAGGTACAAGAAAAGCTGGAGCAAGGTTTATTTTGGATGGCCTTGGGTTAGTGAACTGGGGTTCTATAGGAGTAATCCTTGGTATTTGTTCTTGGTTTTCATTGAATCACAATTGTAAGCATTTTTAAGTAATTTTGCATTTCTTTGTTTTGGTTACTTAGTTGTTGTGATTTCTTGTTCTTAGTATTCACTAGTCATAATTTAGTGTGTTTGATCATTAAAATCAATAGGTTGTTTACTTAATTTTGTATTTTGGAAAACCTTATTTGGAAATGAAAACCGCTTTTAATCATTTCTTATTCTCGTTGTAATAAAGTGTTGTTTAAAGCTTCATTAGTCATAACAATAGATTATACAAGGTCCAGAATCAAGTTTTGGTTTGAAATTGTGAGTTGCTTTGTAAAAAGTTCATAATGATCAAGTATAAGGGTGTTTGGTTTTTATGTTCAAAGGGTCTTTGGTTCTTAGCTTTGTTGGAAACTTGTTTAAATGGGTCTAAGTAACTAAGCTAAGTCATAAAATAAAGTACTTGTTCATCAAAAGTCAAAATTCCATTGATCTTGGTATATGCGATATCATGATGCTTTTGATCCAAGATCATTGTTTTGTGTTAGAAAGTTGGTAATCTTGCTTAAGTCAGTATTATATCACCTTAACATAACATATCAAGTGCTTAAGATCGATCAAATCTCATTTTGGTCAACTTTTGGTTTTTCTCAAAAGTCAAAATCTTCAAAGGGTTTTGAATAAACTTGGGAATTTCACCGAGGGTTTATTAGTGAGATTCAGATTATAAGATTTGGAGGTTTTGTAGTCTAGTTGGTGTAGAAAATACAAAATATTAGTTCTTGGTCTTTAGCTTTTAAAGTGCTTATTTTTCATTTGTTGTGGGTATTGCTCGCATAAGTGCCACAATGCGCACGTAAATTGATCCCATTTTGATAAGCTCACACTGAGCTCATTACTTGTCCAATTCTTGAGTTCTCTGGTTCTTTGGAAAGCCAACATGGTCTTCTTGTAGTTTCAAGTTTTATTTTTCACTTTGGAACTCATTTGGTAGGGCTGCATTAAGCCTAAAGGTTGTCCCACTTCCGTGAATAAGCAAAAGTGCTTATTGCTTATTCTTGGCTTGTCAGTGTGATTCTTGATATCATTTAGCCTCGATCTGTTCATTGCTTGTTTAAATCCACTTTGAGCTTTTGTTTCAAGTTTCAAGCTTGTTTGAGCTTATTTCACCCAAATAAGCCATTAAGGCAACTGTTGGGCTAATAAGCTTTCAAAACGCTTATTTTAGTGTTGTAAATTTTTGTCTTTATTAAAGTTTCTTATTATTAGTATATAAGTAGTTTCCAAAATAAAAATCACAAAACATCAATATAAAAATAGTGATAGCGTTTATTTAAGATTTTTAGCTTTTTGATTTTTCTTTTCAACTTATTAATAAGCAAAACTTGTTTTTCTATTTTCTTAAGTTTCGTCATCATATAGGATTTTTAGAAAAGTTTCAGATTTTTCTCTATCTTTTAGTATTTATTATAATTTTAAATAGTTAATAAACAATAAATAATTAGTAATAAATAATTAAAAAGTCTAAAAATATATTTTCTGTTTTAAAATTAGTTTTATCATATTTTAGATTTTCAAAGTTAAAATTTTATTTTTCCAAGTTTATTTTCTATTTTCTAGTATTTAAGTGTATTTTAAATAGTTATTAATTAGTAATAATTAGATAAAAAGTGTGAAAAATATATTTTAGTTTTAAAATTAGTTTTATAGTATTTTAGATTTTCAGAAGCATAAGTTTATTTTTCTAGCCTTATTTCCTATTTTCTTCTATTTTAGAGTATTTATTAAATAGTTAAATTAGTTTTAATTAATAATAATTAATTAAATAGTGTTAAAATAATTTTCTTTTCTAATAATTTTCTTTTATTTTAGGATTCCAAAATGTCCTTTTTATATTTTTAGGTCTTTTATTTCTTAGTTTTCACTTTTTATTTTATGCGTATCGTAGTTTTTAAAACTCACGTTTACGTTTCTTTGATCCGGTTGTTGTGCTTTCCAATTCGTGTCCAATTTTATTCCAAATCAATCAAGAGTGTAATTTCTAATCATAACCTTTCTGCATCACTATCCTTAGTGATCATTCTATCCTCGAATCGATGTTGTACACACCATTGAGTCTCCTTGGGACTAAACGACCCGGAATCCCTGTATTCTCGATCTTAATTGTATTTGTGTTCGAGCGCTTTAAGTCTTTTGACTTGACGGTTTATACAGATCAAATTTTGGCGCCACGCCGGGAGGCTTTAGCGTGTGTCTAGCCATTTCGAGATCCATTGTTGCACATACCCTCCATTTGTAAAAAGTTTTTGTAAAGTTATAAGAAAATAAAAAAAGTCATTAACACTTTTCCTAAAGTGTTAAAACACCAAAAAAAATATAAAACAACAAAACAATCGGAACGTTTTCTATTTTGTATTCTCTTTTAAGGTGATTCTTGAAGAGATACGATTTGGTTAAACGGGACGATAACAAAAATATTGTCCAAAAGTTTTGAACCCATCTGCACAAATCTAACCTCACGTCTTTTCGGTGGTACTTAATTGAATACATAAAATCAACCACCGCAAATCAAGGCGTTGCACTACCTAGCGGGGTGCGACCATTAATAAGTTCCGAACATCGATTTAAAACTTGCCTTTGTGTCACTTGTGATTTGGTGTACCTTTTTCAAAGAAGCCATTTCATTTGTGATTATTGGTTAAGTTCACTTGTGTTTTGCCTCATTTGTTTTGAAAATTGGTTTTATACATAGTGCATGCGACTCGTTCTTCCATTCTACAAGTCCACTTTTAGAACTTGGCAAGATTCCTCGAAGACGTAGAGGACGTTCGGCTCTTCACAGCGATCGAGGAACGTCTACAACCACCACCTCCGTCGAAATGGCGGATTTAACGTGCTATGGCGGAAATGCTCCAAGCACCCACCGAGGGTTATGGAGATGCCATCGTTTTACCGTAATCAATTCGATCACTCGAATTGAAGACACATTTGATCCAACTTGTGTCTACAAATCAATTCCACGGGTTTGATCGTGAAGACCCGTATGCACACATCCGTTGGTTTAACAAATTGACTTCAACTATCAATTATAAGGATGTTCCACAAAAGTCATCAAGTTGATGCTTTTCCATTCTCTCTTGAGGGACGACCGGATTTGGTGGAAAAAGAACCCCTCGATCTATCGAAACTGGGAGGATCTTGTTCAAAAGTTTGTGAATTACTTCTTTCCTCCATCAAAGACGACTAATCTTAAAATGAAATTTCGGATTTCGTCAAAATTTCGATGAAAACTTTGGAGAGGCATGGGAGAGATTCAAAGATCTCCTCAGAAATGCCCCATCATGAATTCACGAGCTTCAACAAGTTAATATCTTTTACAATGGGTTGAGCGGTAATGATCAAGATTCCTTGAATGCAGCCGCAGCGGCAATATCTTGAATCGTAGACCTAAAGATGTGATTGAGATTTGCGAGCAAAATCAAAAGTTCCTATTTCTCGCAACAAAGTCAATACTCCTAACACTCCTGCTCCTTCATCCAAGAACTCTTACGAGTTAGCGACTCCGATAATTGCTCTAACGGATGCCATCCGTTGTATGATTAAGGATGTTAAGGAAATTAAAAGCGAAATTCATAAGCTCGAGCGGTCAAAGCCGTAAACAAGGTGTGTGAAACTTGTAGTGGTCCACACGCGTACTATGATTGTCAAGCAACCGATGCTTCCTTTACCAAGCCCCGTAGCTTCGTAAACCATAATCAATACCGACCACATCTTTGAACCACACTACCGTGCTAACACTAATCAGCACCACCCGGTTTCAACCGAATCATAACATGCAAAACCGAATCGAACCAACCTAGAATGAACCAAGGTTATCAAAACCAAGGTAATTTCTATCCTACACCCAATCAAGGTTTCCAACATCGGGGAACCTTCATCAAAACAATTTCAATCGAGGGAATCAATTTCATGGGAATACGAATCCTAATCAAGGGAATTTTGGTCATAATCAAAACATACGACCTCAAATTGTCCTCCAGCTCCTCCGTCATTACTCCTCCAGACCATCATCGATGAGTTCTTCAAGCGGTTTATGAAATCCCAAGATGAAATGAACCGGTTGTTGGTTAGTCGATTGTCGATCGAAGAAGTCTTTAAATGATCGACCCTCGGGCTCGGTACTTTACCGAGCAACACGATCGCTAACCCGGGGCGATGCCAAGGCGATCACAACCAAGTGGTGTTTCATACCTGGACCCTCTGTTCTACTACCTCTTCTTCCTCTTCTCTTCCTAAGGAAGTGGACGGTGAACCTCCAAAACACAATGGACCTCGACTCCAATGCCACCTCCACCGGTGCCAATGAGTCAAGTTACCAAGGATCCAAAGGACAAGGTGCATTATTCAAGCCCACGGCAGTCAGACACGTCCTACCTTCCGGTAGTCCAACCTCAAGTTGTCCGAAACCCCGCCTAATCAAGGAGTTGTTTTGAACCTCCTGTAGCTCCTGTTGAGAAACAATCCAAAACTTCTCTTCCTTACCCATCGAGAATGCATGATGAGAAGCTTAAGGACAAAAACAAAGAGCAAATGGAGAAATTTTTCCAAATTTTCAATGAATTGCACTTTGATATAAGCTTCGTTGATGCTCTCGTTCTCATGCCCAAATTTGCATCTACTCTCAAAGGGTTACTAAGCAACAAAGATAAGTTATCTGAAATGGCTAAAACCCCTCTCAATGAGCAATGCTCGTGGTCCTTCTTAAAAGCTTCCCAAAAGCTTGAAGACCCGGCAAGTTTTAATCCCATGTGATTTCTTGGGATGGTTCAATGCTCCGCCTTGGCGATCTTGGCGCTAGCATTAACCTCATGCCACTCTCGGTGTGGAAGAAACTTTCTCCCCGAACTTACTCCTACTTGTATGACTCTCGAGCTAGCGGATCGCATAATAACTCGTCCTCTTGGAATAGCCGAGGATGTCGTGGTTAAAGTAGGGAAGTTTCATTTTCCCACTGACTTTGTTGTAGTAAACTTTGATGCGGATCCTAGAGTTCCCCTCATCTTAGGGAGAGCTTTCTTGAGAACGAGCCGTGCTCTAATCGATGTATTCGCTGAAGAGTTGACTTTACGGGTTGATAACGAAGCACTCACGTTGAATATCAAACAAAACTCCAAACCTCTGAACAAACATAGTGTTGCCACAATCGATCAAAAATCCAAAAGAATCGATGCAACACTCTCTAATTTCACGGTTAAGAGTGTTCACCAAAAACGTGCTGAGCTAAAAGCTATGAAAATCAACCCTGGTTCAAACAAATGGTTTGAAAGTTGTACTAAGGGAGTCATGAGTATTCTTGATGATGATGATCTTGATTCGGAGACTTCATCGGAAGTGGTGGAAGCTGCTAGCTCTAAGAGCACACCACTTGTTCCACCTCCGTAATCGGTTTGTCGTATTGAGCTTGTTAACTCGTGGATGAAGTGAATTCTCTTCAAAGGATCCAATCATATTTGAAAATCAACCTATCATAGCCAATTCTACTCCTTCTATCACTCCTTTTGAGGAAGTGACTCAATCTTGGAAGAGATTGATGCATACTGGCTAGTGATTCTGCCTCCTTGGGAGATTGATCACGCCCAATTGATATCGGCGGGACATACTTCTCATTGAGAAGTTGCTTTATGGAGATACATCATCCATTTCATCCCCTAATCCAATTGTTTCCGACTTTTCCATTCCTTCCTCAATCCGGATGAGGAAGATGATAATTTTGGAAAGAAGTCGATGCTTTTCTAAGTGATGAATCAATCCCAACGGGGTTGATGATTCTTACTGATTCGAGGGGACATCCTTTTTCTTAACAGTTTATTAAGCGAAGAATCGTCCCCAATCCTCCCTTCCGGAAACTCCTTTGATAATCACCATACAAGCTTAAAGTTTAAGCTTAAAACGTTAAAATGGTGATTTACTTCTTTCTAATGAAGAATGGACATGCATTGTAATGCACATATTTATTCCATTCTTCACGAATGGTGTTGTTGCTCTTTCCTTTTCTCTTCCGGAATGAGGACACCATTTTGACCCCGTATTATGCTTTATAGTTTCTACTATTAAAATACCGGTTATATCTCGTCGAGTGGAACTTTCGATGTTCATGTGTTTATTAACATTGTGAGCGAAAGTCCGATCGAGATTGGTTTTCCACGTTACTTTCCCATGAACCAATGAATGCGGGATCGAGTCAAGCTAGTGACTCGGTGATCAAAAACATTAGCATGCACCATATGGGTTTTCACCCATAATTCATTTTCTTATCCCTTTCTACCACCCAAGTGTGGGGAGTTTTCCCACATCGTTGTATATTCTCATTCTTTCTAAAAAAAAAAAAAAAAAAAAAAAAAAAAAAAGCTTCTTCTAAATAAATGGCCGTAATATTTCCCTTTAACGTTCTTTGTTTCGCATAACCGCGGTACTTTGAATATTGAGGCAATATTCATTTCTAAGTGTGGGGGAATTTCGCAATTTCATATATTATCTACCCAATTCCCGTTTTGGCCAAAATTTTTTTGGAGTAAGTGTTTACACTTTCTCATTTGGTTATCGATCCGCCATGTCTCAGAAGACAAAAGGATTAGCTAATCCAGAGCAAACGGCTCTTGGTAAAGATTAATCAAACCGTTTATATGGCTTGCAATTTGCCCAAAATTGTATGGTTCTTGACTCCCCATCATCCTCAAAAGATAATGAGTTGGCTAGCCCGCAAGGTTATGGCTTGTGGTAAAGGCGATGGAAAATCCATAATTGGTATTCACTCACCAAAGATAATCTCGATAATTTATCTAAGAGTTGGCTAGTCCGGAAGGGTACGGCTTCGGTAAAGACACATCAAATCCGTTATATGGTTTATGATTTGCCAATAAATCATCGGTTATCGTTGTACCAAGATTCTTACTTGAATCAAAACAATTGGCTACTCGAAGTGATGGCTTTTGGTAAAGAGATAAAATCCATCAAGTTTTCTCAAATCATTGCTAGGGACTAGCAATATCTCGATGTGGGGATTGATGAGTTTAAATACTCATCATTTTGTATAATCTAAAGCGCAAAATCATCCGAAAACACTCAAAACACATCAAAATGATCAAAATATCACAAATCAGTGTTTTATGTGCTTTAAATGCAAAATATCAAAATCGATGAAAATGTATCAAGTTTGCAAATTGGCGCTTTAGTCCCCGAGTTTTAAAAGTTGTCAAATCTAGTCCTCGAAATTCAAAAATGTGGAAATTTATCATTCAAGGTCCCAAGTATTCTAAGTTGTTTAAAATGATCCTTGAATGATTCTTTGGTCAATTGGCAAGAAAGGTCCTCAAACTTTGGAAAATTACAAATTTAGTCCTTGGACTTTGAAAATGGATTTTATGCAAAAAGGGTGCTTGTATTATCAAAGTTGGCAAATTTAGTCCTTGTGAGAAGTTTGGAAACATGGCACTTTCAGTCCTTGAAGTTTGGCAAAATTGCAAAATTGGTCCTTGTTTATCACTTAAACCAAACGGATACCCTTTAATATATATCCAAGCCCAAAACACAACAAGCAAGCCCAATCCAATGTTTAACCCATCCCACTGGACTTGAACCTTGACCTGAACCTTGACCTCCAGTCCACAATGCATTTGAACCCACCAACCCATTTATGACCCCTTTGTGTTATTAGGTCGCGGTCAATGAAAGTCAAACCCAAGAATTACGCGCCTTATACCATCATTCAGTAGCAAGATATCTCCCAACACGAAACCTCAAAACCAGCCATGGTTTTGCCACATTCAACACCCTCCCATTCCATGTCCCTCCAACTCCTCTACACTCCAAAAGCTTTAATTAACTCAACCAAACCCAATTAAAGCTTAAACACGCTCAAAGAATTATTTGGCGCCAAAAAGCAACTTGACGGTTTGATTAATTTGAGAGATCCAATGGCTAGATGTTGGTGGGAATCAATCAGAAGCACATGGGAATGATGTAAAGTCTATAAAGAGGGAGAGATATGCAATGTATGAAGATATCTAGAGTAGTCTTTATTTTTCATAGTCGTTTTTTAGCTTAACTAAAATTTCAGTGTACTTTTCAGTTTACAAGCTTTGTATCTCAAGTTAGTATTGTAATATAAACCTTTTTCAAGTACTAATTTCAAGTTTCAAGTTCTTATTTCAACTTATGCAGTTTTTCATTAAAAATTCTCATTAGGTGTTAATGTTGTTGAAAGTTGTTTGTATGGATTAGAATAGATCACTTAAGCTCCTAGAAAGCTTAAGCAAGCTTTTAGCAACTCTAAAATTCAGTTTAGTTTCAAAAATGAAAAAATCACAAAAATAGCAATTAAATAGTCAAAATCAAAAATCACTGAAAGGTACAAGAAAAGCTGGAGCAAGGTTTATTTTGGATGGCCTTGGGTTAGTGAACCTGTGGGGGTTCTATAGGGAGTAATCCTTGGTATTTGTTCTTGGTTTTCAGCTGAATCACAATTGTAAGCATTTTTAAGTAATTTTGCATTTCACTGTTTTGGTTACTTAGTTGTTGTGATTTCTTGTTCTTAGTATTCACTAGTCATAATTTAGTGTGTTTGATCATTAAAATCAATAGGTTGTTTACTTAATTTTGTATTTTGGAAAAACCTTATTTGGACAAAGGAAAAGCGCTTTTAATCATTTCTTATTCTTGTTGTAATAAAGTGTTGTTTAAAGCTTCATTAGTCATAACAATAGATTATACAAGGTCCGTAATCAAGTTTTGGTTTGAAATTGTGAGTTGCTTTGTAAAAAGTTCATAACAGTCAAGTATAAGGGGTGTTTGGTTTTTTATGTTCAAAGGGTCTTTGGTTCTTAGCTTTGTTGGAAACTTGTTTAAATGGGTCTAAGTAACTAAGCTAAGTCATAAAATAAAGTACTTGTTCATCAAAAGTCAAAAATTCCATTGATCTTGGTATATGCAGTTACTGTTGACAGTTTTTGATCCAAGATCATTGTTTTGTGTTAGAAAGTTGGTAATCTTGCTTAAGTCAGTATTATATCACCTTAACATAACATATCAAGTGCTTAAGATCAGATCAAATCTCATTTTGGTCAACTTTTGGTTTTTCTCAAAAAGTCAAAATCTTCAAAGGGTCGTTTTTGAATAAACTTGGGAATTTCACTGAGGGTTTATTAGTGAGATTCAGATTATAAGATTTGGAGGTTTTGTAGTCTAGTTGGTGTAGAAAAATACAAAAATATTAGTTCTTGGTCTTTTAGCTTTTAAAGTGCTTATTTTATCATTTTGTGGGTAATTGCCTTGCAAGTGCCACATGTACGTAAATTGATCCCATTTTGATAAGCTCACACCGAGCTCATTACTTGTCCAATTCTTGAGTTCTCTGGTTCTTTGGAAAGCCAACATGGTCTTCTTGTAGTTTCAAGTTTTATTTTCACTTTGGAACTCATTTGGTAGGTGCATTAAGCCTAAAGGTTGTCCACTTACGTGAATAAGCAAAAGTGCTTATTGCTTATTCTTGGCTTGTCGGTGTGATTCTTGATATCATTTAGCCTCAGATCTGTTCATTAAGCTTGTTTAAATCCACTTTGAGCTTTTGTTTCAAGTTTCAAGCTTGTTTGAGCTTATTTCACCCAAATAAGCCATTAAGGCAACTGTTGGGCTAATAAGCTTTCAAACCGCTTATTTTAGTGTTGTAAATTTTTGTCTTTATTAAAGTTTCTTATTATTAGTATATAAGTAGTTTCCAAAAATAAAAATCACAAAACATCAATATAAAAAT
The DNA here is from genome assembly GCA_022545495.1 of Chrysanthemum lavandulifolium. Lineage (NCBI taxonomy): Eukaryota > Viridiplantae > Streptophyta > Magnoliopsida > Asterales > Asteraceae > Chrysanthemum > Chrysanthemum lavandulifolium. The sequence goes on along the minus strand of CM040240.1, from coordinate 204,090,551 downwards.
AGTGATAGCGTTTATTTAAGATTTTTTAGCTTTTGATTTTTCTTTTCAACTTATTAATAAGCAAAACTTGTTTTTCTATTTTTCTTAAGTTTCTGTCATCATATAGGATTTTAGAAAAAGTTTCAGATTTTCTCTATCTTTTAGTATTTATTATAATTTTAAATAGTTAATAAATAGTAAATAATTAGTAATAAATAATTAAAAGTCTAAAAATATATTTTCTGTTTTAAAATTAGTTTTATCATATTTTAGATTTTTCAAAGTTAAAATTTTATTTTTCCAAGTTTATTTTCTATTTTCTAGTATTTAAGTGTATTTTAAATAGTTATTAATTAGTAATAATTAGATAAAAAGTGTGAAAAATATATTTTAGTTTTAAAATTAGTTTTATAGTATTTTAGATTTTCAGAAGCATAAGTTTATTTTTCTAGCCTTATTTCCTATTTTCTTCTATTTTAGAGTATTTATTAAATAGTTAAATTAGTTTTAATTAATAATAATTAATTAAATAGTGTTAAAATAATTTTCTTTTTCTAATAATTTTCTTTTATTTTAGGATTCCAAAATGTCCTTTTATATTTTTAGGTCTTTTATTTCTTAGTTTTCACTTTTTATTTTATGCGATATCGTAGTTTTTAAAACTCACGTTTACGTTTCTTTGATCCGGTTGTTGTGCTTTCCAATTCGTGTCCAATTCTATTCCAAATCAATCAAGAGTGTAATTTCTAATCATAACCTTTACTGATCACTATCCTTAGTGATCATTCTATCCTCGAATCGGTGTTGTACACACCATTGAGTCTCCTTGGGACTAAACGACCCGGGAATCCCCTGTATTCTCTGATCTTAATTGTATTTGTGTCTGAGCAGTTTTAAGTCTTTTTGACTTGACGGTTTAGCACAGATCAACCTTTCACTAATGCCTTTAACTAGATCTTCAAGACACCCTTCACTAATGTCTTGTGACTTGACTTCTAGGCACCCTTCACTAATGCCTACAATACGGACGATCGACACCCTTCACTAATGTCTTCGTCTCGACACTTGAGACATCTTTCACTAATGTCTTCAACACTACACTTCTTAGAAAAAGAACCATCAACAAGATAACTTCAGTAGTCTTGATGATGAGGAAGCATGGCAACTCATGGACTTGAGTTTGCTTGACTTCAAAGGTGGTGATCTCGCCTTTAAGAGAAACCTAGAGAATCACACAAAAACAAAACTACAAACATAGATCACTTGGATATGGGGTTAGAGAGTTTTAACTCAAGGAGAAAGTATGTGAGAAAGGGGTGAGAGACAATGAAAAAATGGCTCACTATTTATAGAGAGAAATGCTACTTTTCCCCGGATCCCTCCCTCAAGGGATCCATCTAGTGTAAAACTAGGGATCCGTGGGACGCTCCTCTTTACCCATGGGTATTTTGGTCATGGGTCATGGGTTATGGGTTGATCCATGGGTATTTCTTTAGATACAATGTATCTAATAAGTGCAATGTATCTAGTCAAGTGGGTATGGGTCAATACCATGGGTTATGGATATGCTCCATGGGTTGTAGTTATTTACCCATTTATAATACATACTAGTTATGTATATATTTGCCCAATATGTAAACACTAGTTATTGTACATATGTATTACTAAAACATAAAATCACTTATACTTGTTTTAGTGTTTTATGTGAAAACGTAAGTGTGTTAGAAAACTATTGGCTCAAACAATTTACGTATTTTATTTGTTTCGTTAAAATGATTTTACGTTTGTTATCGACAAAACATTAGAAGATCGTAAAATATAAATAAACGTTTTTACGGCTTATTTGTATTAACAAAAATAAATTTGATTCATGTGTAAATTACATGCGTGGACGAGACTTATAACTAGTATTATTATTAGTATATATTAAATTAATGTATTTGCACGAAATTATAAATATAAAAAGAAAGCACGAGTTACTGTGACATGTAAATGAATACACGAGATTATTATACATATACAAACGACTCATTTTATTTCTCTTTATGAGATTAAGTAAAGATATTACGAAAAGTACTTTTTTTTAACTATCCGCATTCAATAACGACTAATGTTATTTCTCTTTATAAGTTTAACCCGCGTACGGGTTTTAAAACTAAAACGGCTTAAGTTATTATTAACATTAATATAAATATCAAAATAAAGGCATGACTTTATAAGTTACTGTGAGATGAAAATAAATAGACAAGATTGTACATATAATAACGACACTTTCTTTTTTAACTACAAGGGGTGACCCAACGGTAAGAATACCAGTCTTTCAAAGAGGAGGTCAAGGGTTCGAATCCAAAGGAGAGAAAATTAATCCTCTTGTTGCCACGGAGGTTCACTTGCGCCGACTCTGGGCTATCCAAAAAGGTAGTCACTCTGGGATTAGTCGGCCTGCAATATCGAGTCAGAAACTCAGGTAAAAAAATCAAAAAATCAAAAATCAATAGTCATTATGTGCTACTAAACACACATAATGTCTAGAACATGATATCAATAGTTAAATTTAAACAAGATTAATCTAAACATCATGTATGTTTAACAAAGTCTTCATGCAAAAAAAATCTATACAAAATATTAATCGATATTAACACATAATGAAAAAATTATGTAAAAACTCGTGCGTGCGCCGGTATTATAACTATAAAAGTATTAAAAATTTAACATAATACTCCCTCCGTCTCATATTAAATGTCCAGTTTGAATTTTCTAAGTCTTTCTTTCTTAACTTTGACCATAAATATTTTTGTTTGTGTTATATTATATTTGATGCAAAATATATGAATAGATTGAGTTTTAAATGTATTTCCACTACGTATTATTTCTATCTAATACTCCGTACTACATAACACAAGAAAAAATATTTGAGGTCAAAGTTGTAAAAGAAAGACTTGAAAGTCAAAACTAGACATTTAATATGTAATATTCCACCGTCGCACAAACTCAAACCTGGTAAAGCTCTTCCATTTTTAAAAAGGTTAGCGTTATGTTAATAACCATGGCTAGAACGAGTGTTATCCGAAAAAAATTCGATTTTGTATGTAAAATGAATAAAGAAAGCAAGTGTGTTTTTTGGTTGTGAGAGAGAATGTTTTCTTAATTATGTGTTATAAGATTGTTGTAGATTAAAAGCTGACCGTGACACTTATAACTCTCCATACGTAGTAGCACTCTAAGCTACAAGAAAGTAAACAAATGAGAATCTCTCCAAAATAACTAATAATTATAAACAATTTTGATAACTCATAGTTTTAGTTATAAACAAGTGTCAAATCAAAATTATAAATTATCTTAACTTCCGTCCAAAACGACGCCACATTTGTGCGTGAAAAAAAAAATCCCAAAACGACAATTCACTTGACAAAATAAAGAGTAAAACGACAAAATGACGTTCGTTTCGAACATTTTTGAAAACCGGCAAAAAATACCCCCAAACTATGCGACTCTTTGCAAAACCAATCATAGACTTTATTATATTTTCACAAAGTTTGTAAAAATGGCGAAAAGTACCCCCTAACGATATGACACTTTTCAAACTCAATGCTAAACTTTATTCGTTAAATTTTTCTAAAAAAAAACTTTAAAACACACCCGTTAAACAAACTTAAGGTCAACGTTCATATCCCGACCCAACTATCATCATACAAATGTGTCATAGGAAATGAATATACCCACATTTACATAAAGATTTTTCCACACAATTTACACACAACACATATAACAAAACTCATATAGCATAAAAAATAATGTAAAAACCCACGCAACGCTGGTGCATCATCTCGTTAACTATATTTTTTAAGGAAAATGGTATAAAAAGCATCCAACTTGCCACTTTTTTTTTTTTGTAGCATCAAACTTTTAGTTTTCCTATCAGAAGATCCAACTTTCTTAATTTTCCTATCAGAAGATCCAACTTTCTTAATCATCCTATTGATGCATCCAACTTCCTTAATCTTTATATTTATAGGCATCCAACATCCTTAATTTTTCTATTGTCACCTCACTTTTTTGCGCTACAGGCTAAAATACGAAAATTAAAAAAGTTAGATGCTAAAATAAAAAAATTAAAAGTTTGATGCCTAAAAAAGAAAAAGTGACAAATTGGAAGCATTTTTAGAACATTTTTCCCTAAAGGGAGACCACAAAATGACAAAATATTGAAGTAGGGAAAACCGGCCATACGTGACTTTTTTACCATTTGAAAGTTCTATAATGTAAAATCATTGGTTAATTAAATTATACACATCTTGTGAAAGTCTGTTCAATGCATGCATATAATATATTTCAGTCTAGTTGTGGTACAAAGTTGACATTATATGAGTAATATTTTTTTTTACTATCAAAACCACCAATTTTGAATATATGGATTGCATGATCTATATATACCATAATACAATTTGTTGTTCACCACTCCTCTAACAATAACCATTACAAGATTAACTAGTCCGATCCACCTTCAAGAAAATGGCAACAGTTCAAGCTAATGTTACTGGTATCAAAGCAAACACCAAAACCTCCGCAGAGCCAGTGCGTCCGTTGGCCAACTTTCCTCCTTCAGTATGGGGTGATCGCTTCCTTTCATTCTCTCTTGACAAATCGGTAAGACTCCCAATTAGTCACGAATACAAATCTTGCATGGTATTTGCAAAATAGTGTATCAAGTTTTCACATTCTTTTCAATGTATGTCGTAACAGACTTATATATTTACCGTTTGATGTAACAAACTTATTCTTCGTTTAAAATGGTGTTTACAAACAAAAAATGAACTACTCCGTAGTTATGATATGTGGAATCAATGTAAGTATTTGATTGATAAAAGAACACTTGTTATACAAATAAGACATGGACAAATGATGCAAGTTCTGATTAAAATTAAAAAAATAAAGTGACACAATTATTATATTATATAGAAACTGAACACTTGTTTATAAATAAATATAAATAGTTGTAGTTTGAAGTTTGAACATCTTTTCTGAAATGGGAGAGTATTTAATTAACCATTTTAAGTAAATAGTTACTCTTAAACCTCTTACACTTTATTAAAGGTAGTTTACATTAACCAAACACAAGCAAAATATTTAGATTTAAAACACATGCTCAAATACATGTTTAATTCATAAATCACTTATACAATTCTATCATGTATTTTCTCCCTCCAAATCCCCATCAATTATTTTTTCAAAACAATCAATCAAATAATCAGATTCATAAGTAGGCATGGTTATTAAGCACAATAATCATTTTTATCATGACAAATTAAAGTTTCTTACTTGATAAAAAGAAAATTCATGAAAAATTGTTGCTTATTCGTGCAATTCCTTAATTTTGTCAAGTCCTTTTCCTTGCCTACATTTGTACTCGTATATAACCATTGTTTCGGTATGTTTTAGTAAGGAGAATATTAAAATAAAAAGACAAATATTCGTGATACGTGTAAAAAAATTCAAAACAATAAAAAAAAGTTTTTAAAATATTCTCAAAATAATTCCACAAGATAGGGAACGTTGGTTGATAAAAGGTTGTAAAATAAGTCTTTCTAAAAGAGTATAGTTTTAATGCAAAATATAATTGAAAAAAACGTTTGCACATTAAAAATTTTAGTCGACATTTTGTGCATCAAAAATTGCATCAAACTTTTTTTAGTACATGTATCAAACTTTTATTGTGCATCAAATTATAACAAGTTAAAAATTGTGTGCATCAAAAAATTTGTGCATTACAGTTTCGTGTTTTGTGCATTAGAAGAACATATAAAATTAAAATAAAAAAATACTTCTCACAACTTTTCTGTGAGCCAACATACACTATCTTGGAGAAAAATTTCGAAATATTTTGAGAAGTATTGATTTTTTTAAGTATTTTAAATTATAACGGATATTTGTCTCTTCTATTTTACTAAAAAGTATATGGGCTTTGATTTTAGGAATTGGAGCGATATGCCATAGCTATGGAGAAGCCGAAGGAGGATTTGAGAAAGTTGATCGTGGATCCAACAATGGATTCAAATGAGAAATTAGGTTTGATTTATTCTGTGCATCGTCTCGGTTTGACATATATGTTCTTGCAAGAGATCGAAAGCCAGCTTGACAAGCTTTTCAACAAGTTTAGCATGCAAGATTATGAAGAACTTGATCTATACACTACTTCGATTAATTTTCAAGTTTTTCGACACCTTGGTTACAAACTACCTTGTGGTAAGTGTCCTTGACAAGCAAAATCACAAACCTTATAGAGCACTTTTAAGGAATGTACAATACAAGCCTGTGTACGCGACTAAGTGCGTACTAATTAACAATAAATTTTCTATAAAAACATGTAAATTGTTTTTTGTGATTGAGCAGATGTCTTTAACAAATTCAAGGATGCTAGCTCGGGTACTTTCAAGGCATCCATTACGAGTGATGTGAGGGGTATGTTGGGCCTATATGAATCTGCACAGTTGAGAATAAGAGGAGAAAAGATTCTTGATGAAGCCTCAGTTTTTACTGAAGCTAAACTCAAGAGTGTAGTGAACACTCTTGAAGGTGATCTTGCACAACAAGTGACACAATCTTTAAGGAGACCATTCCATCAAGGGATGCCAATGGTAGAGGCAAGGCTCTACTTTTCTAACTATGAGAAAGAATGTTCCACGTATGACTCATTGCTAAAGCTTGCAAAGCTTCACTTTAAGTATTTGGAGCTACAACAAAAAGAAGAACTGCGAATTGTATCAAAGTAAGTGATCATGTATAAGCAAATGATATGCCAAATTATAAAAGTATATAATCTAACAATACTTATTTTTTTTAAGGTGGTGGAAGGATATGAGGTTTCAAGAAACTACTCCTTATATAAGGGATAGAGTACCAGAGATTTACTTATGGATATTGGGATTATACTTTGAGCCTCGTTACTCCTTGGCCAGAATCATCGCAACAAAAATAACGTTGTTTCTCGTGGTTTTAGATGACACATATGATGCTTATGCTACCATTGAAGAGATTCGCCTTCTAACAGATGCGATAAACAAGTACTACCATAGATAAAATCTTCATCCTATGTTTTCTCAATGCTTAAAATAGAATTGATTAATGCTCCATTATCTTTATTTGTTAACATATCTACTACGTATTTCAGGTGGGATATGAGTGCTATGGAGCAAATTCCAGAGTATATTAGACCATTTTACAAAATTCTTTTAGATGAATATGCTGAAATTGAGAAGAAAATGGCTAAAGAAGGGAGAGCAAATACTGTTATTGCTTCAAAAGAAGCGGTATATATGATTACCATTCTTCAATGTGTTTAATACAAAACTCAGCTTAATCTTGATAGACACTGATGTTTCTTTTGTGACATAACTTTTAGTTCCAAGACATAGCTAGAGGTTACCTTGAAGAGGCTGAATGGACAAACAGTGGATATGTGGCATCATTTCCGGAGTATATGAAGAATGGATTAATCACTTCTGCCTATAATGTCATTTCAAAATCGGCTTTAGTTGGTATGGGTGAGATTGTTAGTGAAGATGCTTTGGCTTGGTACGAAAGTCATCCAAAGACTTTGCAAGCTTCCGAGTTGATTTCAAGACTTCAAGACGATGTCATGACTTACCAGGTAAGACTTTGCAAGCTGCCTATATGTATTTTGGTTTCTTTTATGTAAGATGAGATACCTCGAGTTCAACATTATGAATTTGTATATTCTCTATGAAGTAAATTTGTATGTTTCTTTAACTAACACTATGAATTTGTGTATTCTCTATGAAGTTTGAACGTGAAAGAGGTCAATCTGCCACTAGCGTCGATGCGTATATTAAGACTTATGGTGTCTCAGAAAAGGAAGCTATTGACGCGCTCAAGATCATGATTGAGAATGCATGGAAAGATATAAACGAGGGATGTCTAAAGCCAAGACAAGTCTCAATGGATTTGCTTGCCCCAATTCTTAACCTTGCAAGAATGATAGATGTGGTATACAGGTACGACGACGGGTTCACTTTTCCAGGAAAGACTCTGAAAGAGTATATCAATCTTCTGTTTGTGGGTTCTCTACCCGCGTAATCATAACAACAACGCTCAACCGTTGCATAATGCGCTTGCGGTCTACACTTACTATACATAAGTAAAGAAAACATGTGTAGCACATGTGTAACACATGTAATAAACATAACAATTATCTTGTTATCAACATGTATTTGTGCATGTAATTATTGTTTGGCATGTAACAATAAATAAGTGGAAATTTAAAGACCAAAGACAAATCTGTTGTAAATTACCAAAAGCAAACAAAACAAGAGCTATTATTGTGTACAACATATTATATTAAAAAAGTAAGCCTTTCATTTTATGCTATATTATATTGTGTATTAAACTTTTCATTTCCTCCTATGTTCCAAGTGTTGATACTTTGATACATTTAATTAATCGGACAAATAAGATATGTACACTGAGTGACCTCACAAAATGATGCCATATAACTATTCGTAATAAGGAAGACAGCGTTGTCGTATTGAAGGAGTGGGTTTAATAGGAACAAAAACCTTATAAAGGAGCGTTAATGCTGCGGTTGTGCATCACTTGAAAGCTAGTGATGCAGCCATTATCTCTGGCTGTGTCGATTTGCTTATGTCACAGTGTGGCAGAGGAAGGGTTTTATATATACGTGGTTTGTGTCTTTGTGAGCCCATTGAAGAACTTAATTACTTAGATGATGTATGGTTTTTTTCCTTGTTTGATGTGTGGTTTTAAATTTAGATTATGACGTTAACTAAACATAAAGATATAAATTTGTTGCATTGATGTGTTTATTTCATTTAAAATTACGATGGTTACTTGTTTTAGTAAAGCTCCTGATAATAATTGTGTTTTTATGGACGACGGATTATAAAGGGATACAAGTAGAGGTTGCAAATAGACATGTCTGAAGGGTTAGAAAACAGGTGAAATTGTAGTATTTTGTTAAGTTAGCACGAAACACTTGTTGCTTTATATATGTAAGAAAAGGAAACGACTCCAGTTGCAATGCTCATTCCAATGTACATAATCTCATCCCATTGCAATGCTGTTCATATGCATCCACATCAAATGCCGGATCCTGCGACATCTCAACATCTCAACATATCAAGTGGTGTTGACCTCATTTACCGAGCTATCACACCAAAGAGTTGCCGTGTTCACAAAATTCCTAGAATAAACGACAATAAAAATGAAAGAACATAGACCTTGTTTTTATAAGGGCAGCTTTATATTAAAAAATGGCAAGAAGCTAGAAGTTACAGAAAACAAATAAACAAACAGCCCTATATATTAAGCTAAAATTGAGCAGAAAGTCCACAAAAATAACCATTGAATAAATCTACTTATTTTGGTTTCCCAAATCGACTACATATTCTACCAGACTTGATCCAACATATTCAAATGAAGTTAAACACCGCCATTTTTATACTTACTCCACATCAATGTGCCTCACATGTTCACTTTCCTCAAACTTCACCAACGGAACTCTAATTTTCAACACACCTTTCTTCAGCTCAGCCTTGATTTCGTTCAATTTATATACCGTATTAGGCAAATCAACTTGACTTGAGTACTTTCGTGACGCTTCATCCTCCTCATGACCCTTCTCCGCTCTAATGGCCAGTGTGTTCTCATCCACGGATATCTTGACATTTTCTCTGTCCAAACCAGGCATATCATACCGAAGAATGAGAGTATCCTTGACTTCTTTAGCGTCCCATTCAGGCCTTGATCCATCTCTTACTGGACTGCATGTGTGTTCCGCCATGTTCTCCAAGATCTGTTCCAGCCTCCTCTTTGAACTTTGACCGTACACATCTAAAAGTATTACATATGCACAACGTATATATAAATTAATTTACATTTACAAAAGATGCATATAACACTAGGAATGATACTAGTAAAAGGTAGATTACGAAAAATCATCCAAGTGATTCATTAGGACACCTGATCGACTAACAAGTTCTTGCTTAGTTCCTACCTTAGGACGATATCCATAATGTTCACTAAGCCGTTAGGATGATTATCGTAAAAGGGAATAGGGAGAGACTGATTTAATTTGTTAAGTAAACATAGAAATAGGACTTTAGGTGACTTGGTGTATTAACTGTACTCTAAGGATGGCATAAGAAACTACAAATTACAATGATACCAAATGATAATTCTAAAAACACTGACTATATACTCTAGAACAACCCTAAAATTCCAACCAAAACATATAAAAACAATAATAGGCTAAACATAAGGTAACAAGTGCATTTTAGGGTTGTTCTAGCACTGTGTGTGACAAGTCCTATTATTGTTACAGTACTGTGTGTGAGTTATGATGTATTTATGATTTTTTTGGGTTTGATCCCTTTTTATATATGTTGCCTTTCTAAAAAAAAAAAAAAAAAAAAAAAAGAAGTAACTAACTAACAATATTAAATTTTTTAATGCAAAGATAATAAATGTTCAAGTTTTGACAAATAAATTGTATTCTTGGCTATAGAACATATAGTGCAAGTCTGTAAGTTAATCTTTTTAAAAGAAAATAAGATTCCACTGTTTCAAAAAAAAAAAAAAAAAATTGAAACATAGGACTAACAGATTCGAGTAAATCAACTATAGCATGAAACTCACCGTAGACGAAGTCATCATCACGGTAGCGAGAGACCGAGCTACTACTAAAAAGTCGTTGTGCTGAATGAGTAGTAGCAGCAGCAGCCCGAACAGGAACAAAAAACTTGTGAAATAACGTTGCGGCAGCCGTGCCTTGCCTGAAAGCTAGTGATGCAGCCATGTTTTAAATGGTGAATGCTATGGAAGGTGTGATTTTTATAAAGAGTACTATTTGCGTGACATATTTTATCTAGCAACTAACTTTTTCTACAAGTTTTCTTGTTAAACAAGACTACTGTAGAGTATTAAGATTTACTTTGGTTTTTGTTCATATAAGTTGACTAATATTTTATTGGATGCGTATGTTTATTCTTATTGACTAATAAAGTCAAAATTGGGTTCTTTGATTAAATATATCTAAATTTCATGCAACAAAATTAATAGGTGTAAAACACACGTGGCAATTTTCTATTATTAAAAAAAAAAAAAAAAAAACAAACCTTAAAAATAAGAGGGTAATTAACAAAACCACTTATACGCTATACCTCATATACTTTTATTAGTTTTCGTATTTTTTAATAACTTTATAAATTTAATAAATGCCACTTATACGTTATACCTCTTATACTTTTATTTTTAAAAATAAATAAATGCTATATGTTATTGTTATTTATAAATCTTTTATACCGTAAAAAATTACATCATTTCGAAAGTATTTTACTAAACCAACTTATTAGGAAAAAAAGTTGGGTCAATCAGGTTACTTTATTTTTGTCACGTGGCAAAATCGAACATTATTGTTGGCCAATTGAAAAAAATTGATTAAACTTTGATAAATTTGGTAAAAAAAAAAAAAAAAAAAACCCTTAAAAATATAGTTGTCAAATTTGTGAAAACAAAAACTTAAAGAAAATGGAGGTAATTAATGAAACATTAGTGGTTGAATTTAAATAAATTATATAGAGTTAAGTGTAAACTTATAAGTTTTCATGTGTTTTATAACTTTAAAAAATAAACAAATGCACCCTTAGACTTTATACCCTCTAGACTCTATATTTTAAAACTAGCGAGTCTGCAAGTGATCTTGATGCAGATCTCATGACTAAATTTTGTATCAAACAAATATTTTTTATTTATATGTTTTTTCTAACAACAACTTTACGCTTTAAAACTATCACATCTCGCTTAAACTTTTAAAAAAAAAAAAAAAAAGGTTGTCACCATAAACTTTATATTAAAATTTGCACAATAAGCTTTTTAACAAATCTACGCAATAAACTTTATAACAAAAATTACGCCGTAAACTTATAACAAATATATACAATAAACTTTATATATCAAACTTTAATACACTTTATATTATAACAAATATTAACTATAATAATTCTCAACCCTAAAACACTCTCAACTTGCAGCCACCACTCCAATCTCACACACACAACATAACCTTTTATTCCACACCATCCCTAATTTCACTCTAGCAAACACAAACGCCATTCTTGTCAAATGCAGTCACAAAAGAATTCTTATTCTTTCTTCATTCTTTTGGTAAAACTTCAGACACACAATCTCGCTTTTCTATCTTCATGTGAAGAGACGAATACCCAAACAAAAAAATATCAGATCTTTGTTTCTTTCTACTGAAAACCGAGCACAAAAAAAGAAGTCTTCTTATTTCGTTTATGTCTTCAAGCTCTTGTTGAAAGGTCTCGGGTAGGTACCTTATGTTTGTGTTTTGTTCTTGTTTTCTTTGACCGAAATATAGAAAGGATGATAACATATTTGTTATTGTCCTATCTTTGTTACTTTTGAATAGTTAAAAAGAACGAAAACTTTTTATAGATCTATGATGGTTGTTGATCATAAATCTCATGGAAGATTCGAAACATATACTGGGATCTTGTATATTCTTTTTGTTCTTTGATTTGAGTCTTGTTCTTGTGTGGAGATGGGATTGTTGTAGCTTTTAGTGAGATTGGATGATGGGTTTAAGACAGATTGTAGTAGTTTGTTGGTCTATATTTTTTGAAGATGAAAACACCTACTTTAGTGTAATGGTACGCTTTTAATTTTTTTTAGAATAAATTATCGGTCGAAGGGACGAAGGGGTTGCTTGTTATGGAGCCGACTGACCTTTGAAGACCGACTACCTTCAGCGGTGATGACTCGGTTGGCGCAAGGGCGACCCGCCAGTCGATCGACCATTGTAGGAGATGAAAAGAGTGTAGTACTTTCTTTTATTTTATTTTTTTATGTTTGGTTTGTGGCTGTGTAGGCTTTATATATGAATTATAATTATAATGTATGCATTCAAAAGTAGTTAAGGTCTTAGACGTTTTTCTTTTTTAAATCATAGTGATAAAGATTGATTAAATAGTGATAATGATTAGATTAAATGGATGTTATAAATCAGTTAAATGGGTTGTTAATTTTCGATGTAATGTAACTTCTATTCATGTGTATGTATTGATTTCTTAGCAAAAGATATTTCTTTCATTATAAGTAATTTGTTGAATCTGAATTTTAAGCCTTGCCATTTAAGAAAATGTCCTAAATGCATTATAAGGTAATAAAGATTGCAACATATATGTTGTTTTAAAAATACAACATGTATATGCACAAGATTATAAATATCAAAATGAAAGCACGAGTTACTGTGTAAATAAATAAATACACAAGGTTGTAAATATACGAACAACTTATGTTATTTCTTTTTATGAGTTTAAGTAGGGATATCCGAAAAAAAAATATATATACTTTTGTTACTATATGCATTCAATGAGGATTCATGTTATTCTTTTTTTACAAGTTAACCCATGCGTACACATGTTTGAAAATTAAATACGGCTAAATTATTATTAACGGGAATTTAAATATCAAATGTAAGCACGGGTTACTGTGATATGAAAATAAATATACGGCGATTGTACTTATAACAACGATTCATGTAATTCCTATCTAAAATTTATATAAGGATATCCCAAATAACATTTTAAAAACACTTTATATGTTAACTTCATCAACGGTCATTATGTGCTATAAACTCGCATAACTTGATACCAATAGTTAAATTTAAACAAAAACATCAACCTCAACACTTAACAAAGTTAAATATTTCATCCAACAAAAATATTTACAAAATGTTAATCGATATTAATATATAATGAAAAAAAATGAAAAATTGCACGTTTGGTCCCTATGATTTGCTCAGATTTCATGTTTAGTCCCTACGTCGTTTTTATTACACCAGACATACCTATTTTTGAAACCTTGCACTCATTTAATCCCTATTTTGGGTGGCAGTTAGTTTCTCCGTTAAATGTTTGCACCATTAGTCGCTCCGTTAATAATTTTTGCACCGTTAGTCCTGTTTTTTCAAATAATAGTTTTCGTCAGTTAGTCCCTCCGTTAATAATAGTTATTCGCTTGTTTTCACGTTTTTACTGCTTTTATCCGTTTCGTTTGTTTTTATCCGCTTCCGCTTTATTACGCCGTCCGCTTTTACGTTTTATCCGTTTTCATCTGTTTTTATATGTTTTCGTCCGTTTTTTGTCCGTTTTTATCCGTTTTCGTCCGTTTCTGTTTTCGGCCGTATTTTACGTTTTTGTCCGTTTTTATCCGTTTTCGTTCGTTTTATTCGTTTTCGCCATTTTTTACGTGTTTGTCCGTTTTTGTCCGTTTTTTTAAGTTTTTATATGTTTTCATCCGTTTTTTACTTTTTTGTCTGTTTTTACCCGTTTTCATCTGTTTTTTACGCTTTCGTCTGTTTTTACATTTTTGTCGGCTTTTATCCGTTTTCGACCGTTTTTATCCGTTTTCGCCCGCCTTTTTACGTTTTTGTCCGTTTTCGCACGGTTTTTACGGTTTTATATGTTTTAAATGCTTTTTACGTTTTACCGCCGTCCTTTTACGCTTCCCCGTTTTATCATTTTTATCCGTTTCGACCGCTTTTTCCGCTTTTATCCGCTTTCGTTTTTTTTTATCCGCCGCCTCTTTATACGTTTTATCCGCTGCACGCGTTTTTACGTTTTTATATGTTTTCGTATGTTTTTTGCATTTTTGTCCGTTTTTATTCGTTTTCGTCTTTTTTACGTTTTCACCTGTTTTTTACAGTTTTGTCTGTTTTTTATCTGTTTTCGATCGTTTTTTTAAGTGTTAATCCGTTTTCGTTCATTTTTTATCCGTTTTCACCTTTTTTTTACATTTTATCCGTTTTCATTCATTTTTTATCCGTTTTCGCACGTTTTTTTTTACTTTTTTATAAGTTTTCGTCCGTTTTTTTAAGTTTTTATCCGTTTTCGTTTGTTTTTTTACGTTTTCGCCCCGTTTTTTACGTTTTCGTATGTATTTATCCCTATTCGTTCATTTTTTTCCGTTGTCGCCCTTTTTAATGTTTTTCATCCGTTTTTTACGTTTTTCATCCGCTTTTAAGTTTTTATCCATTTTCTTCTGTTTTTATATTTTTTCGTCCGTTTTATTACGTTTTTGTAATTTTTCGGTTTTCGTCCGTTTTTATATGTTTTCGTCTGTTATTTTACGTTTTTGTCTGGTTTTTTCCGTTTTGCCAGCTTTTATCCAAATAAAAACGTAAAAAATGGGGCGAAAACTACCTAAAAACGGACGAAAGCAAAAAAATTGACAAAAACGTAAAAAAACGAACGCGAAAGTGAAAAAGGGGGCAAAAACTACCTAAAAATGGATAAAAGCGTATAAAAACAGAAAAATACGTAAAAGAAGGACGAAAACGTATAAAAACAGACAAAAACGTAAAAATAAAGTAAAAACAATTAAAACGGATGAAAACGAAAATCGGATGAAAACGAAAACATATTAAAACGAAAATCGGCGAAACGGATAAAAACTAAGAAAACGGATAAAACAGACAAAACGTAAAAAGGTATAAAACGGACACACGTAAAAAAGCGAAAACATATAAAACGTAAAACGCGTCGAAACAGTTAAAAAACGAATGAAAATGGATAAAAACGGAAAAACCGTAAAAAATGGTCGAAAACGGATAATAAACAGACAAAAAGGTAAAAAAATCGGGCGAAAACGTAAAAAGATGAATGAGAACGGATAAAAACGAAAAAAATGGACGAAAACATATAAAAACGTAAAAAAATGGTAAAAATGGATAAAAAACGAACGAAAACGGATAAAAACGTTTAAAAAAAATAAAATAAAAAAAAATAAATAAAAAAGGTTGAAAACGGATAAAAAACGGACAAAAACGTAAATAAACGAGCGAAAACTATTATTAACGGAGGGACTAACTGGCGAAAACTATTATTTGAAAAAACAGGACTGACGGTGCAAAAATTATTAACGGAGGGACTAATGGTGCAAACACCTAACGGAGAAACTAACGGCCCATCCAAAATAGGGACTAAATGAGTGCAACGTTTCAAAAATAGGTGTATCTGGTGTAATTAAAATGACTTAGGGACTAAACATGAAATCTGAGCAAACCACAGGGACTAAACATATAATTTTTTTTTAAAAATTATGTAAAAACCCTTTCATGATTATTAATTGTATTATATCACAATTACAAAACATTAAACACGGGCAAATTTTTATATGTTTGTAAATTAAACTAAAATTTAAAATAAATTTGATTCATGTAACCTCGTGCGTGCACGAGACTTATAACTAGTATTATTAGTAGTATATACTAAATTAATGTATTTGCACGAAATTATAAATGTAAAAAGAAAGCACGAGTTACTGTGACACGTAAATGAATACACGAGATTATTATACATATACAAACGACTCATTTTATTTCTCTTTATGAGATTAAGTAAAGATATTAGGAAAAGTACTTTTTTTTAACTATCCGCATTCAATAACGACTAATGTTATTTCTCTTTATAAGTTTAACCCGCGTACAAGTTTTAAAACTAAAACGGCTTAAGCTATTATTAAGAGTAATATAAATATCAAAATAAAGACACGACCTTATTAGTAGTTACTGTGAGATGAAAATAAATAGACAAGATTTTACATGTAACAACGACACTTTCTTTTTTAACCACAAGGGGTGACCCAACGGTAAGAATACCAGTCTTTCAAAGAGGAGGTCAAGGGTTCGAATCCAACGCAGAGAAAATTGATCCTCTTGTTGCCATAGAGGTTCACTTGCGCCGACTTCGGGCAATCCAAAAAGGTAGTCGCCCTGGGATTAGTCGGCTCGCAATGTCGAGTCAGAAGCTCAGGTAAAAAAAATAAAAAAATAAAAAATCAATAGTCATTATGTGCTACTAAACACACATAATGTCTAGAACAAGATATCAATAGTTAAATTTAAACAAGATTAACCTAAACATCATGTATGTTTAACAAAGTCTTCGTGCAAAAAAATCTATACAAAATATTAATCGATAATAACACATAATGAAAAAATTATGTAAAAACTCGTGCGTGCGCCGTTATTATAACTATAAAAGTAATAAAACTTTAAAATAATAATATTTAACTTCAAAACAAAGTTATTGAAATTTTATTACTCTTTACACTATTTGCCCAAACCTCGTGCAGCTCTAAAACTAGTATAGTTGAAAGGATATTTTGATGAGTTTATGTCGCTCAATTAGGGGTGAGCATAAAACCAAAAACATAATCAAACCGACCAAAAAAAAAAAAAAAAAAAAAAAAAAAAAAAAAAAAGCTTGTGGTGGCTTTGACTTTTGAAAAAGCCGAATGTTTAGGGCGGTTTTTGGTTGAACCTCAAAACCCGCACCTCGCCACCTTTATATTTATTTCAAATTTTATCAACGAGTTTTATTAATTGTAATGTCTATGCAAACTATCCGGAACTTACTTACTTGTATATAAGATTTGTGTATTTATATTCTTTTTAGACGATTTCACGGATTTTTTTTACGCCAACTCTTAGGGTGCGTTTAGTTGGGGGGAAATACTCTTGTTTCTTACAAAATGTTTTGTAGAAACAGGGAAAACAGAGATAGCATTCAAGTCATCGTTTTCCAACAAAATATTTTGCAAAACACAAAATCTCTTAATTTCTAACTTAACAAGGAAAATTACAAAACAAATTTTAGTTGTTTTCCTTTTTTTCCTTTGTAACCCATAACCCTCCCTCCTCTTATTCAATATAGAAGATACAAACATCAACTACACATTTTCTATATTTTCAAGTGTTTTGTGGAGATAAATTTTCCTTCCAAATTTTTACAAAACTAGAGATATATTACAACGTAATTTTTTCTCCAACTAAACGCACCCTTGGTGTTCATATGTTTCTTGATTTCCAACTTCTTTTAAATATCCTATGAAAAGTTAAACAGTTAACGACTTTAACAGAAGTTAGAAAAAATCTTAGGACTCCTTATACTTATATTAATCTTTAGGGTAACTTGCAAAAATGGTCCTTAAAGTAGCCCAAATGCGCAAGAAATACACCAAGACAAAAAGTGTTGCAAAAACGACATTAATGTTTCATTTTTTTGCAAAACAGCCACTGAGAGCTAACTTTTGTTATTTTTCTCGTTAAGTGCCACGTCGCTAAGGGTAGTATTGTCATTTCACTCCCTTTGCCGCCAACCAGCTCAGTTGTCAGTGTTTTGTTTTACAAATTTAGTCCTTTAAAGCAATAGTTTATATTGTGTTTCAATTTATTCCATGAACATTAATTTCACAAGTAAAGATCTTGAGAATGATTACGTTTTGGCAAAATCGCACACACAGTACCCCCGATCCCTGATTTAGGAATCCTTTAGGGTAAGCATACTCTGTCCCATTTCGTGTTTCCATTTAAACTTGTTATTATTTTTTGAAGTTATTGATGTTTTATGTGTTGCACAGATTTGAATGAAACCATGTTTACTTTGCAAATCCATCACAATGGTGAATTTACCTCACCACCAGGAAGAAGATATCTTTTTGGAGATACAGATTGGTTTGACGGAGTTCACTATGACATTTTCTTCATGAACTTATTGGACGAAATTTTACAGGATTTAGGTTACACGGATCGTACCATTGTGTTTACTCACTTTAGGATACCTGGGGAGTCATTGGATGATGGTTTGGTACGACTAATGTCTGAAAAAGATGCGAGCAGACTTGTGGAGTATGTTCCTAGATTTAGAGAATTGGAGTTGTATATTGAAACCGGTGTTTCATTGGTAGAGTGCCAGATGATGGAGCGAATGATGAGTAAAGGCAAAGATGTGTTGATAGAAGAAATTGTAGATCATGATGTCAATGATGCTGTTGGAAAAGATCTTAATGGTGACTGGAAATAGTGGGAAATTACCATTGTTAGAGTGGCATAAGACAAGCAACATAGGAAGGCTGGACCTGTTTATGATATCGATTCTGACAATGAGTTCCCACCAACATTTTTTGTAGAAAAAATGGTTGCAAATCATACAAAAAGGCTGAGTAATGAGTTTCAATTCGGGAGGTTATTGGAAGAGATTGACCAGGAGTTTGGGGTGGAGAGTTCAAGTGAGGATTCCTAAGAGTATACAGAAGAGATGGATTTTCATGATGCGGATTATGACACAGATGATGGGGTTACCATTAGTGGAAAGGAAGGAGATCTTCACACTTGGATTAGTGATGAAGAGGTGGATCAAGGTATAGATGTTGAATGGCAAGATGATCCAAACCATTTAGTTGATGTACCTGAAGAGATTAGTGACATGTTTGATGAAATTGATCAAGCATTGGATGAACTTGATGACGTAGTTGCAGCTGAAGAAGTAACAGAGATGTATGCTATTTTTGCTGAACCAATTAGTTTCAGTGTGGTTTCACTTGAGAACGTTTCTGAAGAAATTTTGCAACAGAGGATGTTGATGTTGATGAGGGTGAACAATTAGTTTGTGATGGGGCTGTGATTTCATATGATCTGTGTGCTAAACAGGGAGATGATCCAGATGAAGTGCTTGCAAAAAATAGAGTTGGGCAAGATGGTGTGGTTGCAGACGAAAAGTTTAAAGAGCAAGGAAGATCAATCAAAAGGAGAAGACTGATGGTTGACAAGAAAACTAAGGATGATGTTGAATAATGCTTATGCTTTTATGTTTACTTCAATAAACTGTTATACTTCTGCTATGGTGTTGTAGTGGAAGATTATAACAATATCTAGTTGTTCTAAACTTTATCTACTGGTTGTGTAATAACTTACTAGGGTAAATGCTTGCATAACCTTTTCTCTAATTTAATGAAAGCCAACAAATTAGACAATTTTGGGTAATTGTCTCGTGTAACACCCCAAATTTGTTTAGCGGAAGCATACGTGTTATTCGGGAGCGTTACGGAATTGGTAGATCATAACACAAGTAATAAAGAGCGGAATACATACTCCGTTTGATTTTATAAAATAGTTTTAAAATCGTTGTCTTACAACATAATTTAAATAAATGGGTACATCCCATTAGATTTAGTGGTCCCAAAGTAAAACATCATTTTGTGTGAAAACACTTCTTTAATATTACTACGACCATACATCCGCTTCTTGCCTTGCCTTCATGAACAAATCTTAAACACACGAGAAAATATGCTAAAAGGTCACTAAAAGTGGTGAGTTCATAGGTTTAAATTAAAATAGTAAGCTTGGACCATAAGCAAGGCATATAATCATTACAACGAATATAATGATATATGTATGAATGTCTATTACGTTAGCTCTAAGTTCATGCAACCGATACTACGACGGTTTCGTATGCTAAAAGATGTCATACAATATAGGGGCCCATAGCAAGTGTTTTGTCCCTCAACACTTGGTTCCGACATGGTATCGTTTCGCTTTGGCCTAAGCATGGCCAACCGAACGGAGGAGTCACCCTCAATAGATCTATTTATAACATTCGCGTTTCCCAATGGGGAATTGACGGTTCATGAAAAGGGCATTCTCTAGGGACATAAGGGCTTAGGCTAAACCACGTAATAGTAATCATGTAATAGTTTTGGTCCATAAAATGTTTTTGCATATTTCTCACCCCAAAATGTATAAAACAATTTATCAAGTAAAAGTGGGGCTATGAAACTCACCTTAGCAAAAGTGCAAATCCGAATGTTGGATTAGTGATGGTTGTGGAGTGGCACCGACACGCGACCTAGATAAGGAGGGCAATGTTTTAGTTCATCGTTTTAAGTATTACGTACTCAAAATGGTGCAATTAATATTATTCTTATATAATGGTTTTAAAATCAACCTTTAGTTTGCAAAGATAACTTAAGAGGTTTACTAGTAAGTATATGATTGTTTATATATATATTCCTTTTATTTTGACATTAGTATGGTTCTAAAATCCAAAGTTCGATTTAAAACAAATAATTAAAATGTTCCATTAGTAAGTATATAGATGTATATATACTTATTTAGGTTGACACGAAATGGTGTTGTCAAAATTATAATTTGTTTTCTAATTGTGCTTAGAAAATACGTAAGTTAAAGTCGTAGTTAAAATGATATGATAGCCTTCGTTTAATTATTAAAATCCGGTTCTTACAATGTACGACTGGAATCGTTATAATACAAGTTGGTTTACATGTTGTCGTTAAATCCGTTATGTAAATATTATTATATGACTCACAATTTTTAGACACTTGATTTCCTTGTTTGTATGCCTAAACCTTTATTTTACTTGTTGATATAAGTGTACATATCAAAGATTGAAATCTCGAATATCGACAATCGAGTTTGCTTTATAATTGATTCCGGTATACATGACACGTTTTATTCACTCTTTGCGACACATGGATACAAGGCTTTTTGATAGAGGATACATGGGCTTAATTACTCGAGTGGGCTGTGGCCCGAATGGGACATGCTTGGTCCTAATGGGCTTCGGCCCAAGGTAAACTAACGCACCCTTCTTGGCAAAAACATGGGCTGCGGCCCATGAGAAGAGTAGGAGAGTAAGGTTGAACTTGTACATCTTCGCCAAGAGGAAAAATCGAGAATTAGTGGAGCGTCATGCGGATGGACATCGACTCAAGTTGAACTCACACTACGGTGATACGTCCAAGTGTTCCACGTGTTATACGTCAACTTGACTTGACTTCCACATCAAAAACACTACTTAAGCCTAACACTTTACCCGGTTTTACCACACGACGACGACAAGGTTATCAAGACAATTTCGGATTTGCTAAGAGTTGTAAGAGACTTTTATACTAAGGACATGACCACTCGAATAAAATAACGACTCAAGAGTTTTGGGAGATGCATCAAATCTACTCTACCAAGCATATTCTTAAGGACTAGAAATCAAGGATGGAATCAAGTCTTTGGTGCTTAGTCAAGTGCAACTCGACTTGGTTCTAACCGCTAACCATTTTACTCTTACGGACAAGACAAGTATAGATTTTTGAAACACATTTTAACACATGAGTACTCTTGTCTCGGGTTTCTCACTAGGCGTACATGGAGGTTTCGACCCAAGGTTTACCTCTAAGATTTGAGTCTCAAGACAAAAGAAAGACTAGCATGTTTCCCATGCTCAAGCAAAGTTAAAAATCAAGTTTTCGACATACTTTTAAATGGCATGAATGTCGACAGAAAAATGTGAGTTTCGACATGGTTTTACTAGTAGACTTGCAAAGCTTGACTCATCTAACTTGTTCTTGTTCCTAACTCGACAGAAAACAAATGGACTCTTTTTCGCAAACGACCACTTAAGCTTAAGTTTACATAGTTTGTTTACCAACACACAAGTATTATCACATCATGAGTACTTAGTTACCTAGTCAAATTACCAAGTTTCAATAAGACTAAACTCTCATTCTCTTGGCTCGTTTTCCTCGACGTAAAACTGTTTTAACCATAGGATGACCAAATCAAGTTTCAAAGTAACAAGATTATACTCATATTGCAAAGTTGTACATTCTATACTTACAAACTTAAATGAAAACAAGACATCACAAATTAATACTTCATTATTAATGTTTACATTACAACGAAATCATGAGGAAGGGAAAGACCATGAACCTTATCAAGAATGAGATGTGAATATGTTGATGAAAGCCAAGTCGAGGGACCCCCACACAAATCAAACCCGTATACCGATTTTGAGCAAACCCAACAACTTCTTGGTAACCTTGAGAATATTACTCTCTTGTGGTGTGTTTGAGTTTTGATTTGTGGGTGTCTTTGGTCTCTCAAGTTGCTTATGAAGAGGTTAAGAGGGAAGTCTTTGGCCACCTCTTTTCATCTTGAAGTTTTGTTTGAAGCCAAAAATGGCTTACTTCCAAGACCTATGAATCTTTGGACATAAGAGATATAGTGGTGCAAAGATTTTACTTCTCCTTGTGATTTGCTTTGATCCTCCTTGGATCCCTTGAAAATAGTAGGCGCATCTATGGAGATTTGGGAAGCAAGGTTTTCATGGATTTGGGTATGAGAGATGGGCATGTTGGATGAAGATGTTGGTTTATCTCCTTTAGCAAGATTCGCCTAGGATGGGAGTACAAGCTAGAGGTTGAAGATGGATCTTGATTCCTTTTGCTTTTCTTGGTTCTTGGTTTTGTCGTGAGTGGAAGAGTAAAACAAAAGGGGTTGTATCTAATTTTTATCACTTCATTTCTTGTAAATGTATAATAAGTGTTTTAATAATAATGATAATGTAAGTAAATGTAAGTAAGGTAGGTGTATTGTATGCTTATGATTATTTTGTGTAAGTATTTGTATGTGGAATAATGATTGTATAAGATGTATGCATTTACATTATAGTTATGTATGTTTGCACTTGAGTCTTATAAAGTCATTGTTTAAGTGATAATGTGTTTAAGTATTTCGTGTCCATGAAGTCATATTGTGACCAAGGTATCATTGTTTGACAATTTTTATCCGTGGTATTTTATTGTTACGTGTGCGAAATATTTTATCCTTGTAATATTCCAAGTCGCGGACATTTGTTAATTGTTTTAGCGAGTCCTTATCATAGTGTCGATGCAGCGTGTAGTGTCGGTCACTGGGGAAAACGAGATAACCTCTCGTCTTACAATTTAAATCATAAGACAAAATAAAATATTCATAAAACGATATGAATGAAAAAGTGATGCGGTTACCTACTGCATGCGAGTTAACTACTCGAATGATCGGGCAAAGCTTATGCATGCTTAATAAATTTGGCTTAGTAAAATGCATTACTAATTATCAGTTAAATTTTGGTGAAAATTTACCGTGTGTCACATCCTCCCCGTCTTGGAAGAGAAAACCGTCCTCGGTTTTTAGTTAGGATTACTTGGTGAAGTAGAGAAAAGGTGTGGGTATTTGCGCTTGAATTGGTCTTCGCATTCCCACGTGTATTCTGGACCTCTTTGAGAGTTCCAACGGACTTTGACGATCGGGATGCGGCTTTGCTTAAGCCGTTTGATTTTCTATCCATGATTTCAATGGGTTCCTCGACAAAATTCAATCTTTAAATCGACTTGGATTTCTTCCAAAGGAATAGCAAGAGTTTCATCGGAAAGACATTTCTTTAAGTTGCACACGTGAAACACGTTGTGCTGAGTGAGTTCTTGTGGTAATTCAAGGCGATGCGCTACCGGTCCGATCCTAGCAAGAATTTTGAAAGGTCCAATATAACGAGGATTTAACTTTCCACGTTTTCCGAAGCAATTCGCCCTTCCATGGCGCAACTTTGAGCATAACTTTATCTCCCACTTGGAACTCAAGTGGTTTCCTCCTTTTATCCGCGTAACTCTTTTGGCGGTCACGAGTTGCTTGTAGTCGGCTTTTGATTTGTACAATTTTCTCAGTAGTTTCTTGGATTAACTCCGGACGATGAAGTTGACTTTCTCCAACTTGCCCAAAGACACGGGTGATCTACATTTCCGACCATAGAGTGCTTCATATGGTGCGGCTTTGATACTTGTGTGATAGTGTTATTGTAAGAAAACTCGGCTAATGGCAAGTGTTTATCGACCATTTCAAAGTCTATCACACATGCTCTTAGCATATCCTCTAGTGTTTGGATTGTTCTCTCGCTTTGTCCATCGATTCGAGGATGGTAGCGGTGCTCATGTCGAGGTTAGACCCTAAAGCATCTTGAAGTGATTTCCGAAGTTTGAGGTGAAACGGCTATCTCATCTCGAAATGATGGAAATTGGTACACCATGGCGTGCGATGATTTCCTTCGGTATAGTTGAGCAAGTTTTTCCATTCCATCACTTTCCTTCATCGGTAGGAAATGTGCCGACTTGGTGAGACGGTCAACTATTACCCAAATAGTGTCGTAGCCTCTAGAGGTTTTAGGTAACTTAGTGATAAAGTCCATTGTTATCGTTCCCATTTCCACGGGATTTTGGGTTGTACTAGTAGACACGAGGGTCTCGATGTTCGACTTTAACCTTTGAACAAGTTAAACATCGGCTGACATATGTTGCAATGTCGGCTTTCATATTAGGCCACCAGTACAATTTCTTCAAATCAAGGTACATTTTGTCGGATCCTGGGTGGATGGAGTATTTAGACTTGTGGGACTCATGCATAATGACGTCGCGAATTCCTCCGTAGAGTGGTATCCAACTTCGCTCTTTGAAACACAACGTTCCATCCGACCTTTTCACGAATCCATTTTCACTTTCTGGCATTCCGTAAAGGTTCTCATTCGGACGATTTTCCTCTTTGAGTGCTTCCAATTGAGCCTCGAGAATTTTGGTTGGGAGAGGTGAACTAATTGTCATACCAAGGATCGACTCTAAGAGGTTTTGGTCGCTCTTTCCTCTCGAGAGCATCGGCAACTACATTTGCTTTACCGGATGGTAACGAATCTCATGATCGTAATCATTGAGTAATTCCAACCATCGTACTGTCTCATGTTCGGTTCTTTCGATCCAAGATGTGTTGTAGACTTTTGTGATCGGTGTATCGACACACTTTGTGCCATACTGGTAGTGTCTCCAAATCACGAGTGCGAACACAACTGATCCTAACTCCAAATCGTGTGTCGTGTAGTTCTTCTCATGAGTCTTCAATTGGCGAGAGGCGTATGCTATCACCTTCTCTCTTTGCATTAATACTGCTCCGAGCCCCTTATGTGAAGCGTCGCAATAAACAACAAAGTCTTCACTACCTTCAGGTAAGGCCAGAACAGGTGCACTACACAACTTCTCTTTAAGGAGTTGAAAAGCTTCTTCTTCTTTTTCTCCCCAGTCAAACTTAGCGTTTTTCTGGGTTAGCTTGGTTAAAGATTTGGCAATCTTTGAGAAACCGTCAATAAATCTTCTGTAGTACCCAGCAAGTCCTAAGAATTGGCGTATTTCAGTAGGAGTTGTGGGTGTCGCCCAATCCTTTATTGACTCGATCTTAGCGGGGTCTACATGTATGCCTTGTTGTCGATTACATGACCTAAGAATTGCACGGTAGGTATCCAAAACTCACACCGAGAATTTCGCATCTGAGTTCTTCCTTCTTCAACAATTCTAAGATCAATCTAAGGTGCTCTTCGTGTTCTTCGCACTCTTGGAATAAATTAGGATGTCATCAATGAATACGATCACAAATTTATCCAAGTAGGGTTTACACTCGGTTCATGAGGTCCATGAACACGGTGGTGCGTTGGTTAACCCAAAAGGCATGACTTGGAACTCGTAATGTCCATAACGAGTTACGAAGGCGGTTTTGGGAATGTCTTCTTCTCGAACTCTTAGTTGATGGTATCCGGACCTTAAGTCGATTTTGAATAAACACTCGAACCTTGAAGTTGATCGAATAAGTCATCGATTCTCGGGAGTGGGTAGCGGTTCTTAATGGTTAGTTTATTCAACTCACGATAGTCGATGCACATCACGAAGGTTCCGTCTTTCTTCTTGACGAGCAGGTGGTGCTCCCCATGGTGACGAGCTTGGTGCGATGAACCCTTTTCCGCAAGTTCGACAACCGGTTTGATAACTCACGAAGTTCCGTTGGAGCTAATCGATAAGGTGCTCTTGCCAGCAGTGCGGCACCGTGCACTAAATCGATCCGAAATTCAAACTGTCGGGTCGGCGGAAGTCTGGCAAGTCTTGGGAAAGACTTGAGAATTCTTTACTATCGGCACGTCCTCCGGACGTTTTCTTCCCTTCTTTTCGTCCTTTCCGGTGACTTGTGCTAGGAAGATATGACATCCTTCCTCGATACACCTTAACACCTTAGTACAGGAAATGACATGCAATCTTGAGCGTTTCTTCGTCACTGTCCCTTCTATTGTTAGGACTTCATCTCCGTAGGGTATTCGAGCGAGTTTCTCGTCGCAAATGATGGCGACATGATATTTTGCTAACCAATCCATTCCGACAATAACATCGAAACTACCCAATACTACGGTATCAAATCGATATTGAATGGGTGGTTTAACGAGGTTAAGGTGCAACCTCTTATGATGGTATCTACCCTTTCTATGTTACCGTTAGCTAGTTCCACGTTGTATGCATTTCCTAATGCGCTTGGGGTAATATCGAGTAGTGGACTAAATGTATTAGAAACAAAACTCCTATCGGCCCCGTATCAAACAATATGGATGCATAACGGTTATTTATAAAGGCGTACCCGTCACAACATTCGGGTCTTCACGAGCTTCCACTTTAGTTCTGACATAGACTCTCCCACGAGCTCCTTCTCCATTTCCACGATTACTCGTTTGTCCAACATTTCCACGAATCACGCCATTCCATGGCTTCTGGATTCCTCGGTTTCCTTGATTTCCTTCACGACCTTGGTTTTCGGTCTTTCGGCATTCATTCTTATAATGCCCTTTTCACCACAACCAAAGCAAGTTATATTAGCTTTTGGGTCTGGTGGAGTGTTTGAGCTGTCGCCAATGATTTGGACTGCGGTTCTGGTTAAGTGTCCGATTTTCTGACAATTACGGCACTTAACGGTACACTGCCCCTTGTGATGCAGTGTGCATCGATTGCACAATGGTGCAGTTCCTGAGTACGGTTTTCTTTCTCCGACATTCACTGCATAAGCTCTAGCAACATTTTGCCTCTTGTCTTGATTGTTGCGGTTGTTCCCACTGTTGTTGCTACGATATTCATAGTTGTTGTAACCTTGAGAATGGTCATTCCATTTCCTCTTATTGTCAACCACTTTTTCCATGGAATCCTCAATCACTTGGTCCATGAGTTTGTTGGCTACCTCGATGGTTTCATGAAGATCAATAGCCTTTGAAGTGGTTACATTGCCCTTGATAGGTTGAGGCAATCCTCCGATGTATCTCTCCAACAATCGGGTCTCAGTGGGAACCATCTCAGGACACAATAAGGCTAGCTCTTGAAATCGCTGATTATAAGCAGCCATATTGGTGCCTTGAACCTTGAGGTTCCAAAACTCATGTTCGAGCTTCTTGATCTCATTACGAGGACGATGCTTTGAGTACCATTTCCTTGAAGTTTTCCCATGGCATGGCATAGGCAACATCGATACTAGCGGTTTGAGAAAATTGTTCCACCGGTCAAAGCGACATCCGTGAAAGTGAATGATGCATACTTAACCTTAGAATCTTCTTCACAATTGCGATTTGAACACGATCTCGAGCTTTTCGATCCACCTAGTCGACCGACGGCTCCTTCGGTTCCACTAAAGCTTCGGTCATGGTTTCTGAAAGTCTTGATAAGTACAAGTGCGGTTGTGAGTGGGTGGTCTTGAAGTTCCGGCATTAGTAGGCGAGTGATTTCTTTGCGGCTAAAGCGGCGTTTACCGCTCATTGACTAGTTGGTCGATCATGGCTTGATTCATGATAGGTTGGATTGGAGTAGCCCTAGCGGGAGTAGTGGCTTCAGCTGTTCGATCGGGTGTGACTCTGTTTGGAATAGCAGCATTTGCGGCTTGGTTGCGAGTGACTCTCGCTGGAATTGGAGCATTGGAGGCTCCACCAGGGTTGGTGCGTTTTGATCTTCGTTTTGGCGGCATTTCTGCAGTAAGAAAGGTGATGAGATATAGAACCTTTTAAACAAGGTAAGTGCCACGTAATAGTGTGGTTATCGTAGATAGATCATATGTGCAATCTATAAACGTAAAGACAATTGGGTAGGAAAATAAGTTTGTCATAGATAGAATTTCGGTTACAAGGTTCCTACGGTACATGATGAGATACTAGCTGGAGTACAACCGAAATACAACGGAATACAAAGGAAATACAATGGAAAATACAAGCGAAATACGATGATAATGACTAACACTAAGCTGTTATAGCTCGGTTTAGTGTACTACAATCATGCAATGGAATCTAAGGATGATCGATGCGTAATCGCTCTATGGTAGCAATCGGCTCTCATTGTGTATCCTCCAATCTCTCGTCGCCTCATCGTGATGCCAACATAGACTCTAAACCGGTGAGTCCTCGCCATCCCTCTCGGCGGTATCTCTCGCAATCCAATGGACGCTCTCTAGCTCCTACAGTCGTCCAGTGTGTATCCGAGTCGACCTCACCCAAAGCTCGTACCTGTTGTCCAACTCTCGGCGTCCTCAACACGAGTCTCAACCCTAAATCCCGATCGCATCCTCTCGTGTCTCTCGGGTCCCATGCTCTCAAACAACACATCGGTGACTCGGTCTAAACCCTCAACACGCTGCGCAAGCTTGCAAGCGTGTTGGATCGATCCTCTAGGCGATAGAATGGACTCTAGCAATGTCTCATGAGAGTCCAAGCGAATGAATATCCTCTCGGTGAGGGTCGGATCATCTTCGGAGATCCCGACAAGTGCGGCTCGATGCGTGCCTCAGCGGTGCGGCTTCCTCAATGGTCTCAAGTTGTCAGTGGTGCGCTCAGGCGCTCCATGTCTGCTGCAGATGGTACAAACGATGGTGATGACGGACTATAGCTCGGACTAGTGATAAGTGGTACTGAAGCGATCAGGCAATCAATATCTCTCAATCAATCTCACTACTCTCCTCCCGATTGTGGAGAAAAGCGGCTCTGCCCTAATCCAAATGGTGCATCAATATCCATGTCATCGTCTAATCTACGAGCCATCACGGAGCTCGTCCTAGCTCTGTATACTCGAACAATCTCAAACCACATGTACTCACATCTGCTGCTATGCTAACATATCCGGGGATACTCTCGGTCGGTATGGGCTCGGTAGTTCTTCCTCGGGATCCTCTTCCGGATCTTCTTCCGGATCTTCCTCGAGTAAGAATCGGTAGATCTCTGAGTCTCGATGAGGTGGTGACTCGATGGGTGATGGTGTCGGTGACTCGAGTAGTAGAAGGACCCATGTAGCGGGCGGGTCATCCAGAAGCTAGTGCGGGCACATATGAATACCGCTCTCGATATCCGGTACTCTCACAATCATACGGGGCTTTTGCTGTGGCGTCAGCAGGTGATGGGTGGTGGTGAGGGTAGGTATAAGTGGAGTAGGTGCAATAGTTGGTTGGATTGCTAGTGTGGCTGTACGTATGGATCGGTGGGTGAGTGTGCAAGTGGCGGATGGTCGGTGAGTGAGCTAATAGGATGTCCTCCTGAACATCGTGAGGAAAGGCTGGGGAAGGCATAGTCTGTGACAAGACGGTGCATATGTGTAAGTATGTGGAAAAATATGCTCATGATGGATATGAAATAGTGCATAAGTAAATAGGAAATAAAACATGTAATCCTATTAAATGAACTTTAAGTAAAATGGCAAGTAAGGCAAGCGGAAATCGGCGGTCGTAGTATGATGTTTTTGGTGAAAAGTAGTTATAGTTTAGGGTTTATATGTACCTAGTTCTCTATAACTTAGGCTCTGATGCCAATCTGTAACACCCTCAAATTTGTTTGGCGGAAGCATACGTGTTATTCGGGAGCGTTACGGAATTGGTAGATCATAACACAAGTAATAAAGAACGGAATACATACTCCGTTTGATTTTATAAAATAGTTTTAAAATGCTGTCTTACAACATAATTTAAATAAATGGGTACATCCCATTAGATTTAGTGGTCCCAAAGTAAAAACATCATTTTTGTGTGAAAACACTTCTTTAATATTACTACGACCATACATCCGCTTCTTGCCTTGCCTTCATGAACAAATCTTAAACACACGAGAAAATATGCTAAAAGGTCACTAAAAAGTGGTGAGTTCATAGGTTTAAATTAAAATAGTAAGCTTGGACCATAAGCAAAGGCATATAATCATTACAACGAATATAATGATATATGTATGAATGTCTATTACGTTAGCTCTAAGTTCATGCAACCGATACTACGACGGTTTTGTATGCTAAAAGATGTCATACAATATAGGGGCCCATAGCAAGTGTTTTGTCCTCAACACTTGGTTCCGACATGGTATACGTTTCGCTTTGGCCTAAGCATGGCCAACCGAGCGGAGGAGTCACCCTCAATAGATCTATTTATAACATTCGCGTTTCCCAATGGGGAATTGACGGTTCATGAAAAGGGCATTCTCTAGGGACATAAGGGCTTAGGCTAAACCACGTAATAGTAATCATGTAATAGTTTTGGTCCATAAAATGTTTTGCATATTTCTCACCCCAAAATGTATAAAACAATTTATCAAGTAAAAGTGGGGCTATGAAACTCACCTTAGCAAAAGTGCAAATCCAAATGTGGGATTAGTGATTGTTGTGAAACGGCACCGACACGCGACCTAGATAAGGAGGGCAATGTTTTAGTTCATCGTTTTAAGTATTACGTACTCAAAATGGTGCAATTAATATTATTCTTATATAATGGTTTTAAAATCAACCTTTAGTTTGCAAAGATAACTTAAGAGGTTTACTAGTAAGTATATGATTGTTTATATATATATATTCCTTTTATTTTGACATTAGTATGGTTCTAAAATCCAAAGTTCGATTTAAAACAAATAATTAAAATGTTCCATTAGTAAGTATATAGATGTATATATACTTATTTAGGTTGACACGAAATGGTGTTGTAAAATTATAATTTGTTTTCTAATTGTGCTTAGAAAATACGTAAGTTAAAGTCGTAGTTACAATGATATGATAGCCTTCATTTAATTATTAAAATCCGGTTCTTACAATGTACGACTGGAAATCGTTATGATACAAGTTGGTTTACATGTTGTCGTTAAATCCGTTACGTAAATATTATTATATGGCTCACAATTTTTAGACACTTGATTTCCTTGTTTGTATGCCTAAACCTTTATTTTACTTGTTGATATAAGTGTACATATCAAAGATTGAAATCTCCGAATATGCGACAATCGAGTTTGCTTTATAATTGATTCCCGGTATACATGACACGTTTTATTCACTCTTTGCGACACATGGATACAAGGCTTTTTGATAGAGGATACATGGGCTTTTACTCGAGTGGGCTGTGGCCCGAATGGGACATGCTTGGTCCTAATGGGCTTCGGCCCAAGGTAAACTAACGCACCCTTCTTGGCAAAAACATGGGCTGCGGCCCATGAGAAGAGTAGGAGTGTAAGGTTGAACTTGTACATCTTACTGCCAAGAGGAAAAATCGAGAATTAGTGGAGCGTCATGCGGATGGACATCGACTCAAGTTGAACTCACACTACGGTGATACGTCCAAGTGTTCCACGTGTTATACGTCAACTTGACTTGACTTCCACATCAAAACACTACTTATGCCTAACACTTTACCGGTTTTACCACACGGCGGCGACAAGGTTATCAAGACAATTTCGGATTTGCTAAGAGTTGTAAGAGACTTTTATACTAAGGACATGACCACTCGAATAAAATAACGACTCAAGAGTTTTGGGAGATGCATCAAATCTACTCTACCAAGCATATTCTTAAGGACTAGAAATCAAGGATGGAATCAAGTCTTTGGTGCTTAGTCAAGTGCAACTCGACTTGGTTCTAACCGCTAACCATTTTACTCTTACGGACAAGACAAGTATAGATTTTGAAATACATTTTAACACATGAGTACTCTTGTCTCGGGTTTCTCACTAGGCGTACATGGAGGTTTCGACCCAAGGTTTACCTCTAAGATTTGAGTCTCAAGACAAAAGAAAGACTAGCATGTTTCCCATGCTCAAGCAAAGTTAAAAATCAAGTTTTCGACATACTTTTAAATGGCATGAATGTCGACAGAAAAATGTGAGTTTCGACATGGTTTTACTAGTAGACTTGCAAAGCTTGACTCATCTAACTTGTTCTTGTTCCTAACTCGACAGAAAACAAATGGACTCTTTTTCGCAAACGACCACTTAAGCTTAAGTTTACATAGTTTGTTTACCAACACACAAGTATTATCACATCATGGGTACTTAGTTACCTAATCAAATTACCAAGTTTCACTAAGACTAAACTCTCATTCTCTTGGCTCGTTTTCCTCGACAAAAACTGTTTTAACCATAGGATGACCAAATCAAGTTTCAAAGTAACAAGATTATACTCATATTGCAAAGTTGTACATTCTATACTTACAAACTTAAATGAAAACAAGACATCACAAATTAATACTTCATTATTAATGTTTACATTACAACGAAATCATGAGGAAGGGAAAGACCATGAACCTTATCAAGAATGAGATGTGAATATGTTGATGAAAGCCAAGTCGAGGGACCCCCACACAAATCAAACCCGTATACCGATTTTGAGCAAACCCAACAACTTCTTGGTAACCTTGAGAATATTACTCTCTTGTGGTGTGTTTGAGTTTTGATTTGTGGGTGTCCTTGGTCTCTCAAGTTGCTTATGAAGAGGTTAAGAGGGAAGTCTTTGGCCACCTCTTTTCATCTTGAAGTTTTGTTTGAAGCCAAAAATGGCTTACTTCCAAGACCTACGAATCTTTGGACATAAGAGATATAGTGGTGCAAAGATTTTACTTCTCCCTTGTGATTTGCTTTGATCCTCCTTGGATCCCTTCGAAAATAGTGGCGCATCTATGGAGATTTGGGAAGCAAGGTTTTTCATGGATTTGGGTATGAGAGAGATGGGTATGTTGGATGAAGATGTTGGTTTATCTCCTTTTAGCAAGATTCGGCCTAGGATGGGAGTACAAGCTAGAGGTTGAAGATGGATCTTGATTCCTTTTGCTTTTCTTGGTTCTTGGTTTTGTCGTGAGTGGAAGAGTAAAACAAAAGGGGTTGTATCTAATTTTTATCACTTCATTTCTTGTAAATGTATAATAAGTGTTTTAATAATAATGATAATGTAAGTAAATGTAAGTAAGGTAGGTGTATTGTATGCTTATGATTATTTTGTGTAAGTATTTGTATGTGGAATAATGATTGTATAAGATGTATGCATTTACATTATAGTTATGTATGTTTGCACTTGAGTCTTATAAAGTCATTGTTTAAGTGATAATGTGTTTAAGTATTTCGTGTCCCGCGAAGTCATATTGTGACCAAGGTATCATTGTTTGACAATTTTTATCCGTGGTATTTTATTGTTACATGTCTGAAATATTTTATCCTTGTAATATTCCAAGTTGCTGACATTTGTTAATTGTTTTAGCGAGTCCTTATCATAGTGTCGGTACGCGTGTAGTGTCGGTCACTGGGGAAAACGAGATAACCTCTCGTCTTACAATTTAAATCATAAGACAAAATAAAATATTCATAAAACGATATGAATGAAAAAGTGATGCGGTTACCTACTGCATGCGAGTTAACTACTCGAATGATCGGGCAAAGCTTATGCATGCTTAATAAATTTGGCTTAGTAAAATGCATTACTAATTATCAGTTAAATTTTGGTGAAAATTTACCGTGTGTCACATAGGTGGTGATTATTGCGGTGTTTGGTGAATGTGGTGGTGATGATTGCATTTTGGAATACCATGTTTTTTTTGGGTTATCGAGTCGTGGTTTAGAAGTTGGGTTGTATGAGGGGTTTATGGGTGCAAACAATAGAATTTACTTTGCAAATTTAGCCATTGAGGTCATGTCACATTGATATTGCTCGTTATTTAGCGGCAATTTAATAAGTATGAACAGTGAAATGACAATACTACCCTCAGCGGCGTGACACTTAACGAGGAAAATAATGAAAGTTAGATCTCAGTGGCTGTTTTGCAAAAAAAATGAAACGTTAGTGTCGAAACACTTTTTGTCTCAATGTATTTCTTACGCATTTGGACAACTTTAGAGACCATTTTTGCAATTTACCCTAATCTTTATTTGAATTATGTCAGCTAAATGTATCTTTACACTTTATGGATTGTTTTATACTTTAACTATGTAAGATATAACTTTTCACATACACATCAAACCATAACACAAGGTGGCGTATAAGATGGAATTCTAGAGAGAGAAAGTTAGAGGTTTAGGGAACTTAGTGAGAGAAAGTGAAAGATATTATTATGAGCTCCAACTCTCTACCTTGGAAGGTAGAGAGTATTTATAGTCTTTCATAACTCGCCACACTTTGAAACATGGATCGGGCATACGATGGGTAAAGACCCGTCCGTCCTCCACGGTGTTACTTAACTAAATTACTACTTAACTTAAAAGAACTACGACTACGAGCTTTCTAACGATTACATATACTTGAGGTGACCGACTCTTTAATACCGGAATTTCTAATTCCTAACAATCTCCCCTAAGGAGGTCACCTCAATAATGTACTAAAATTACATTGAATACAAATAGATATGACATTTAACAATTGATCTTGCATTCTTGATGTAGTCCTTTGCTCTAAGCTCGTAGTCATTGATTCTTCACAATGCATGTTTGGTTATTCCAATTGGAGGTCTTTTCTTGATCCACGTGATGATAAGTTTGAGCCGACATTTGAGATCATCACTATCAAAAATCTCGAGACATCCATTGTGGTGTTGTGACTTTGGGACCGACATGCTCACATTCGGATCATGATATCTTCTCATCGAGTAAGCGGAAGCATTTGTTGAATCATGATATTGGCGGCGCAGCGTAAGCACGGTGTGAAAATATCGAGTCATTGATGCACTAATCATGATTTCTTTTGAGATGAATGTGTTAAGTGAGCATGCGGCTATGGATTGACCGCTTCATTACGATCACCGCAAGCGTCGGGCGCACTCGCATACAACGATTAGCAACAAATCGCACGAAAGTGTCTTTGATCACTTCGTTGAATTGAGGTACACGCCCACGGTTCCCCGTTGATCGAGATAAATCGCTGTGATCGGTGGGATTCCTAAGAATCTCCTTGACGGGGTTTCGCGGTGTTCTAGTTGTTCTCAAACCGAACGTCTCAAAGAAGACAACACGGAGTGAGTGAACCAAATAATTTTAAGTCCACCGATTGATGAAAAGAGATTTGAAAACGATCGTGTATTGCTCAATAGAAATTGTTTTGCAATACAACGAAGGTTTTATTGAAAATCAATTATCAATCATAAAAATACCTTTGGTTTGAAAAATGAGTACGGTCGATGTGCTAAAGAAAAGAGTTTATAAGCACAAAGACCGGTTTTTAAAGGTATCCGTCAATCCCTAACTTTGAACCGGGTTTGATTCAAGAGATTGAATCGCCCCATTGTTTCATTCGGTTGTCACATGGTTGATCTATAAAATAGATCTCACATGCCACCTACAGGAGCTTGTTTGATGTTGGCTCGAGGCTTTCCATCTTCATTGTGAATATGTAAACACATCACTCGGATGTTACGCAATACCACAAGGATAATCGTGGGACTCAAGATATAATCTCTCTTCCACATTGTGTGAAATAGAGAGTCTTCATTGAAAGTGTCCTAATGAGATTTATTGATGATCTCGTGGCTCTAGACTCAATTTGTGCATATTTGGATCCTATAACGGAGACTAGGGAGAGGGTCTCCTTTTCAATATCAACCTTCTCTAAGAGAAAGTCGATAGATAATGTCGGTTCCCGTGAGAATGAAACAAGCCCTTTTAAGAGGAACTTGAGTGGTTTGGAAAGTTGAAGTGCGGTCGTCCTTTGGGTCCATGACGTCTTGTCTTCAATACCGATGTTACCATCGGTATCATATGAATTGAACCGGTTTACGCCTAAGGTTGAATAAATGGAGGCTATTTGTTTTCACCCTTTTCTCATTCAATTCTTTTTAATTCTTCAACCCTTCAATGCTTACCAAGACTTCATAGCTCGAACCTTGTTGGGTTTATTCGATGCTAGCTCGGTCTTAGTCCGCACTCTTCCCATATCTCATTTTCTCCTTTTATCATCATACCTAAGGACTTCTACACTAACTAGTGGATTGTCCTCGGTAGATCCCTCCGGTTACGGCGGATCATGGGAACACATACCTAACCTTATCATCCTTATATCACCGTACATGAAGTAAAGTTGGTCGGTCTATTTGGTATTGTTCGTCCGCCATTGGATCCAATTGAAAACCATTTGAAAATCAATTCGGATACTTGTGATATATAATCAAAGCATTTTGTACCGAATTGTTTTTGATATTTTAAACGAGAACTCCCCTCAACATGTGCATCAAGTATTTGAAAATGTTTTGCACACGGAGGCAAGAGAAAGAATTTACTTCTTTGATTACCATTTTCTAAAGATATCAACATCACTTCCTCAGCGGATCAAGTGGGTATAGCAAATCCGGAAGGATGAGGTTTCCATGAATTTTGCTCCCCTCAATATGTGCCTCGAGGTTTGAAAAGAGTTTTGCACATACTAGAGGAACTGCACATTAGGATGAATGATCACGTTTCAAATCAAAGGTTTAAGATAGATGCTCCCCCTCAACATGTGCATTGAAAAATTGAAATCGTTTGTCACATGTGAGAAGGATGAGATGTACATTCTTTATAACCATTTACCCGATTATCGGTTTAAACCAATTTAAATCACACATTCTCCCCGATCACAATTATCAAATCATTTGAGATTTGTGATCTCGATATAATTAAATTGATTTTGAAAGCTTTAAGGAGAATTGTGACTTGATTGTGAAAGTGTTTTAAGCGATATGGATCGATTTTAAGACTTTAAACTCCATTTATAAAACATGCATGTATATCTTTTGAAAACAATTTAATGCCAAATAACTTTTTAATTTAATTGATATCATTATCCCCTCAATCAATAGCGAGGTTGTTGATTGAGAGATAGAGATTTTGACAAATAAGTCCCGATGATTATCAAAAATAGAGATCGAGTTATTTTTCAAAGAATTTAGTTTTCAGCAGATAGGAGTTTATAGAATCGAGCATAGGATTTGAAAACATGGTAAAACATGGCTCTGTTCTTTCTTTAAAAGCGGGTTATTGCTCGAAAATGACAATAAACCATTTCTCTTTCTCCCAAATATATATATATATATATATATATATATATATATATATATATATATTTTTTTTTTTTTTTTTAGAATTCGAACAACATCTAAAGACCCGTGTCATTCTTTGAATGACAGACAAAGACCGTAGATATTATCGAACCGTGAAAACATGACAAAATGACAATTTTTTTTTTTTTTTTTTTTTTTTTTTTGATTTTTATGGATTTTGAAAGTTTTATAATTTTCTATTTTGTTTTTGAATAACTATTTACAAGAGATAGATGAAGAAAGACCTTTACTCCTCGTCTTCCTCACGAAGGCGTTTGAGAGTTTCGGTTGAAGGCTTTTCAAACCAAGTCGTGGAAGAATAAACTCAAAACGTTCTCTTGGAAGAGCTTTGGTGAAGATGTCGCTAAGCGATATTCGGACCTCACAAAATATAGTTCCACCACACCTTTTTCCACTGTTCCACGATGAAATGATGTCGAATGTCGATATGCTTTGCTCTTGAGTGTTGAACATTGTTGCATGAGAGAGCAATAGCACTTTTATTATCACGAAGACAGAGGATTTTGTTGAATTCAAAGCCATAGTCGATAATTGTGATCTCATCCATAAGATTTGAGCACAACAAGATGACATGGCTATGTATTCAACCTCTGAGAGGAAATAGAAGTACTCATTTGCTTCTTTGAAGACCGACTCACAAGCTTATCACCCAAAATCGAGCACCTCCCGACGTTTCGACGTGTATCTTGACAACTCGCATGATCGGCATCTGCATAGGCCGTTAGTGACATACCGGTGTCCTTCGGTACCATAGTCCCATATTGATGGTTCCTTGAGATACCGAAGACCCGTTTAATCGCTTCAAGGTGCTTTTAGTAGGCTTAGCACGGTATCTAGCACACATGCACACGAGAGAACAAAATGTCCGGTCTACTAGCGTTGAGATACATCGTGGATCCAATCATACTCCTATATTTCGTTTGGTCAATCATGATCCCCGAGAGGTCCTCATCTAGTTTGGTTCGGTCAATCATGGGGTGTCAGCAGGTCACTTGAATCAAATCCAAATTTCTTTAAAATCTCATTGCATATTTAGATTGATTTATGAAAATGCCTCCGGACTTTGAGAGATTTGTAATCCCAAGAAAATGACATTTGTCCCATCATTGACATTTGAAACTTTGAACTCATTTCATTTGAAAACGATCACATTCCATTGGGTCATCGAGGCAAAATAATATCATCAACATAAATTTGAACATGAATCAAATGTTTGCGACTTCACGGTGAACAATGTAGGATCAATCGCTCCTTTGATGAATCCGGTTGATAGAAGAAACTTTGATAGTGTATCATACCATGCCCTTGGAGCTTGCTTTAAACCGTAAAGAGCTTTCTTCAAACGATAAGCGTGAGTAGGAAGCTCTTGATTCACAAATCCTTCGGGTTGGTCGACGATACGACTTCTTTAAGATCTCCGTTTAGAAATGCCGTCTTTACATCCATCGATAAACTACCATGTTCTTACTAGCGAAGATTAGCCGAAAGATTACGATTGCCTCGATTCGAGCAAGCTGGAGCAAAAGATTCTTCAAAGTCTATACCTCCTCTTGACGATATCCTTTAGCAACTAATCGAGCCTTGTTCTTCAACACATCACCATGCTCATCAAGTTTTACTTTGAAGATCCATTTAGAGCTATAATCATAGCACGATCTGGAGCGGTACTAACTCCCATACATCAAGACGATCAAACTCATGAATTTCATCTTGCATAGCATTGAACCGACTATCTTCATTCATAGCGGTTTAACATCTTTTGGTTCGATCTTAGATAGTACGGAGTTGAAGAAACACCATAAGGCATCGGTTGCGAGTTGCTTCCGGGTTGATCTGGCGAGAGGATTTCCAACGATGTTGTCTAATGGATGATCGTGAGTCCATTTTACGAGGTGTTCATGTGGCATTTGTTGAGGCGAGGTAGGCGAGTCGATGTCTCCGAAGAAGATGGTTCGATGATGATTCGGGAGTAGCAAATATGTTTTCAAATGGAGCATCTTCATGAGTAGCAAAGGGATTAACTTCATCATTGATGCGAAACATTTCCATGATGTACATTTGAAGAATGATGATTTGTTGATGAGATCAAGGATCGCAGCAGTGCTTCTTGACTTACGATATTGAGGCGATGAATTGACTTCATTCATCGGAATATGAGCATCCTCTGTTGTAGGGATCAAGCACCTCATTAGTAGTAGACTCATACAGTTCATCAAACATGGGATCAAACAATTTCTTTACATCATCTTGGATGGAGGTACATATGGAGTTTCTTGAGAGGAGTTTGGAACAAGGGATGAACCAATAGGATTGTTTTGAAGTGCGGGTCTGAAATGGAGTGTCCAGAGCCATTTGACCGGTCACTCATCAAACGTAACGTGAATTGTTTCCATGATATTTCGGGTTCTTTTGTTGTAGATCCGGTATCCCTTTTGTTTGGTGCATATCCTACAAATACTCCAATGTCGACTTTAGCTCTAAGTTTGCCCAAGTCTTGACCCTCATTAGTTGGATAGCACAAGGCACCAAACACACGAAGGAAAGATAGATTAGGTTTTACGTTGTGGACAAGTTCATATGGAGTTTTCCATGAATGGTGTGAATCGTGGAGCGATTTTGTGTGTAGCATGCGGTGGCAATTGCTTGACCCGGAGAAACATTGGAACCTTTGAGTAGATCGGCATTGTTCTAGCGGCTTCAACAAGAGTACGATTTCGTCTTTCAACTACACCGTTCATTGAGGGGTTCGTGGAACACTTCTTTGATGGTCGATTCCAACGCTTTCATAGAATTCACTAAGTTGTTTGTTGACAAACTCGGTTCCATTGTCATCGCGATAATTACGCGGTTTTGTTTAGTCTAACTGCATTTGTTTGATGAGTTTGATGATGATATCGAGTTTCATCCTTTGTCCTAAGAACTTGACCGGTGAATCTAGAATAATCATCAACCACAACTAACACATATTTCTTCCCAAAGATATTCTCGCACCCTCATTGGTCCACATAAATCCATATGAATCATATGAAGAACTTCGTGATGAGTTAGTAGGTTTGGGTTTATGGGCATACTTCTTGCTTTTTCCCAATTGACATCTTGAACAAAGATGATCCTTTTCATACTTTAGTCTAGGTAAACCTACAACTAAGTCCTTTACGGAAAGATCGTTGATGGTGCCAAGTTCAAGTGATTGAGACGACGATGCCATAACCATGACTTTGTCTTTGAAGCCTTTGATAACAAGCGATTGGTGAAGCTCTCATCATGTCATCGATAGAGATAGTGTAAAGGTTTGAGCCACGAGTTCCTTTCAGCAGTTCCTTACCATTAAGATCTCTAACAAAGCGGTATGTTTTTCAAGGCTACTTCTAGATCGAGTCACGAATTGACCAACGAGAATGATTATGTCCTAAACCTTCCACATAATACACTACGGAGATGACACTATCACCAACAACATAATCTCCATAACCCATAATAGCACCAAAATGATCATTACCAAATCTAACAGTCCCGATGAATTTGCTCACGAAGTTCATGAGCCGTGACCGGTCTCGGTCATATGCTTGGAGCGACTGAGTCCGGTACCACGAGCGATTTGAACGATCCGCGGTTGAACACGCACAAGAATGGATAATCGGATAATTGGGATCCCCATGCAAGAATGGGTTCCATTTGGTTAGTAACAGCAGTTGGACCACCCACATCGAAATTGAAGCATTCATATCGAGACGGTGAGGTAATGGAATCATTGTGAATAGATGCAATACTAGTGTCTATATTAGCCCTATTTACTGATGTGACCACTTCTTAAGGGAATAGTTCTACCAAGAGGCATCCATTTTCTAGTGGGCATTATCGATTAGTCTTATGACCAACGGTATCCAATAAAAGCCTATTTTCTTTGAATGTTCTTCCTGTGGGTTTCCATTGTTTTCTAACTCTCTTCGCTTTTGCCTATTAGCCTTTTTAGCATGAATTTTAGCATTAACAAGATTAACTAGGCAATTAACATCATTATGCGAACATTAACATCACATCCAAGATTAGAAAGCGAATTCAAGCAATCATCGGTACAAGGTTTGCAAATAGTATCGAATTGAATTAATTACATGACGCCTATGGCTAATACTAGAATCAACACGATTCGCTTTATTCGATTCAAACTTAAGGTTCCTAGATTGTTCTTCTACTCTCTTCCAAAGTGCACATTCATAGCTTGAGAGGTCCTATCATTCCTTGTATTGTCTTGAGACTTTGACCGCTCCCTTTAGTGTCACCTGATTACTCTGTAGAGGAATGGGAACATTAGTTTGTTTTACTACTCTTTGCACCACTGTTTAGATGTCTTTGGGATCGAACTACATGCAGTGCACTATGGTTCACTTTCTTAAAGCTAGATGTCTTGAGATTAGTACTCCTAGAAGGCACATTTGAGTTCTCTTTCCTAGCATTGATGATCTAGAATCGAACTACTCAATGGTACACTACTCCTCACATTCAAACCATTGGGAATTGAGTGTATATCATGTTTGGCCTTAGGCATTGAGCATGGAATCAAAGGTTAACTCTCTCACCTAATGTCTTTGGGCATATTGTGATCAAACATTCTAAGATTTCTTGAGATCGTTTGGCATATAAGCATGCATGTCCAATTGCATTATCATGAGGTTTCTCTAGCTTATCCTCTTCAACAATCTCACGCAGGCATTCTAAGCACTCCTTAAGGGATGAGAAATATGTTTGAATGGCAAGTTTGTTGTTCCTTAGGTGAGGGGGGACATATGTCACAGATAAAGCAGATTTATTGCCAGGGTGAACCTTAGATACAACATTCTCCTCATTGATCATTGGCATTTTCCTTTTACACGACTCTTGATTCTCAATTTCCTTTTGCAATGAAGTTATTTGTTCGTTGTTTTTGTTACGAGTGACTTTAATTGATTCAAACAACTCATTGAAATGACGTTTAACCTTTTCATTCTCTTCTAGAAAACTTTCGTTTTCCTTTTGTAAAGCATTTACTATGTTTAGAAGATGAAACGTTTGAGAGTTACGAGAATCTAAAGAAGGAGGCATTTGGGAGCTGTCATATTGTTCGTTTGACCCTTTAATTGAGAGATTTGGGCTTTCAACTTTCTCGATCGTGTTACATCGAGCTTGAATCTGTTCATCTCGTTTGTTAATTTGAAAAGCGCATCAAACTCGGAGCATCCGAAGATGTCTTGATATTTGAAGTTTTGACATTTTCTTTGAGATGTTGATATTTTAGTTGTAGATTAAAATACTCAACTTCTAGTTTAGAAAAATGTTTAACCAAATTGTCATGATCATCCAGTTCAATTTTCTCATTTAGTTTAGAATTAGTTTTTCAAGCTCAATGACACGATCATGGGAGACTTTCGAGGCCACAGATAATTCATGAAATTTGGAAGCATTAATAGAGCAATTTGAGCGTTGAAAAACACATCTTGAGCAACACATTTAGTAATAAGATTCTCATTTAACGATGCAAGTTCTTTCTCTCAATCTCATTATATTTTAGTGCACGCTCATAATCACTAACTTCAAAGAACCATTGCATCAAATTCCTTTTCCATACCTTTAATATCGCCTTCTACCCTTTTTAAGACTCTCAAAGTGATCTTTTAGAAGTTTAAAGAAGGGCATGACCTCGCTTAAATAACATTCTTTCATTTGTTCAAAACCTCTTTCACCTTGATTATACCGGTGGGAGTGATCCTTTTCTTGCAAGTTTTCTCAAAATCAACAAATAGTTGGAATATAACGATTGGCTAATTAATGTCTTGCTTTTAGTGGCAATTGTTCTAGGTACAAGATGCATAGGTGTATTAGGAGGATACACAGTTGCTCTAGGCATTTTCGAAGGGAGGTTTGTTTCTACAATATTTTCGACTTTTCG
Organism: Chrysanthemum lavandulifolium; assembly: GCA_022545495.1. Lineage (NCBI taxonomy): Eukaryota > Viridiplantae > Streptophyta > Magnoliopsida > Asterales > Asteraceae > Chrysanthemum > Chrysanthemum lavandulifolium. Next base: position 204,046,794 of record CM040240.1, on the reverse strand, counting down.
CTTATCTAAATCCATTTTCGTAAGACTTGTTCGGAGTCAACAAAGTCGAGGCTTAAACTTGTTCAAGGCAATCCAGGTTTTCCTTACGGTAATCATGAGGAGAGAAGATTATGTTTTCTCTTTGCATTTGGGATCATCTTGCTTCTTATTCATCTTTTCCTAGTGATTTCATTTAAAATCTTATCTTCCTCGGTGCACTCAACGCAACTAGGTTTACGCCTAGGCTTAAGGACTTCATTACCATCATAAATTACCTTATGAGCATTTCTAGCCTTTTAATTACCTCTGGATTTGGTTCCTCTACAAGGGGAACGCTATGCTTATCGCTAGAACTCTATGCTTAGTGATCATGTGAGCGATCGAATGGTGTTTCCTTGTAAATACAACTTGTTTTCAAGTTTTTTTCAAAGTTTTGATTAGAAAAATCTCTCAAGAGTTTTGATTCCTTTGCATTAAATTCTTGCTTAAGCATTTTCACATTTTCTTGAAGTTCTTGTTTTGCTTATTTGTTTTAGAAAATTTTTCTTGTGGAATTTAATTCTTGTTTCAATACTTCTCTAAACTTACTTTTCTAATAATTGTACTCACTTGGACATCCATTTCACGCTCACGAGTGGTCAACTCAAATTTTGCCCGTTGTTCATAAATAGCAACACGTTCCTTATAGGCATTTAGTTCGTAAATTATGGAATCATTAGAGCACATGCGGTGTATTCATCAAAGACATAGTCATTGTTGATGCAGAAGATGCATCACTTGGTACAACTTCACTTTCACTTTGTTTCACGTATTGATCGTATGGGACAATATTGATATTACCCATATTTTCAACATTTGATTCAATAGTTTCAGTTGGTTGTACTTTGTCATGCATCATTGCACATCAACATCATCGTATAGCTTTAATACCTCGAGATGAGTTTGTCCTTGGATGGGCCAGCTAGTGGTGAAGAAGAGATCTTGGGAGAAACCATTGGAGAGATGCTAGCCATAAAGATTGTGTGTGCGATGGGTCCATCATCTACATCAGTCGTATGCATCACAACAAGAACTTGAAAGGCGTTCGATGATTATGACCTATCTCACGAATAGGTTGCTCATCCACATCTCGCATCATAGGTCTTGGCATTACCCTCGGAAGAAGCAAACAATTCCTCTTCATCCAACGCAGCACCATTGTCCCGAGCTTGTGCGGTAACATCTTATCTCTCAAGTAATCGGCGATTCGTGGGCGCTTTGGAGATGTGCGGTGCAATGTGTCCCTCACCACCACGGTTATAGCATTTGATCGGCTTAGCTTGACCTTGGTTACCATTCCTTCCTCGATTCGATTGCCCACATATCCTCTACCAAAGACCACCCCTTCCCCGATCATCTTGTCTTTCTGAGCGGTTGCACCACAATCCTTCCATCTTTAACGGTGGCTTGATTATGTGGGTTAGATGCGATTCGAAGGTTGTTGTTGGTTTGTGGAGAGAATTCATGTTTTGACTAATGAGTAGAGCTAGTTGATTAACGATGTTATCCACGCGTGCATCAAACATCGACTTGTTTGAACATAGGATCGGGAATGAGTTTGTGATTACCATTACCCAAGGAATGACTTGTGATGCTTTGGTTGTGATTCCAATGTTTGAGTAGAAAGTTTGTTGAGTCATTAGGCGAACTTGTCTCTCCCCTGGTTGGTTTTGAACCGATTGAGAATCAATTTTTCAAACATGGCATGTCTCTCATTACGAAGGAGGAAGGCATAGAGTTGCTCATAGTTTGTGTTCTTCAATCCTTTAGTAAGCTTCACAATGGTAACAAACTTGTGCCATTCGGGATTCATGTTGTTCACAAATTTTGAATTCAAGCGAATGTTAGGCATAGTCATTCGATGTTCCTCATGTCATTAACTAACTTATGAAATCTCACATAGTACTCATAGACACTCTCATCGGGTTTCATCTTGAAGTGCTCAAATTCGTCATAGAGTTGGGATTCTCTGTCTTCCATAGTTAGTTCGAACACGAGAGAAGCATCTTAACATTATCCCAAACCGCCTTTGCTTGATGTTATGATTGATCGACTTGTAGATGTCTTTAGGAAGACCTTGAAGAACAATGTTTGAAGCCACGATATCGCATCAAATCTCTTTTCTCCTTATCATCAAGCTCATCATACATCTTAGGTCCATCCATTCCGTAAATAGAGTACCATCTTCATTAGTATCAAGTATGTCTCTAGTCGTTTCAACTCGATATGGTCCTTCATCAATGGATTTTAGAATATTGACACCATTTTCCTTTCCAAGGCAATACAATCGATTCGTTGAGCCCAAGAATCGTAGTCGATTCATCAAGCATGGGTGGGCGAGTATCGATCCATTGCTTGTACATCCTCGGCAATGATGGAGATGACGATGTAGGGACGTTGGTGGACATGTTATCGATTATACGGATTTTATAACTCAATGATTAAACCGGGAAATAGATTCTTTCACGGGATTTTACTAAATCAAGAGAAAACCGTAAACAATCACTCAAATCGCTAGATGATAAAGCTCTAAGTCGCTAGACACAAATCCACTAAGTCGCTACCAATTAATTCGCTAGACACCCAAGTCGCTAGAATCCCAAGTTGCTAACAGAAAAACAAGTCGCTAAGTAGTAACTCGCTACGGACCAAGTCGCTAACCAAATTTTGGCAGCAATTCGCTACACAAGTCGCTAGAAACACAAGTCGCTAAAGAGCAACTCACATCGACCAAGTCGCTACCACAAGTCGCTACCCGTGGTGGAGATTCCACTACTTGTACTTTAACTCGCTAGATCTAACTCGCTAGATTTAACACCGTAACTCGATACAATTTAATGAAGCAAGTCGCTATGAAGAAAGGTTATCCGTGAACTAACTCGCTACCATGAAAACCATATAAACATCACTTTTCAATCCAAAACAACCCAACCAAGATGATTCAAGCTTACCAAATGAAAACCTAAACACTTATGATGATTCTAAACACAAAAGTACCAACAAAATTCAAACTTTAACACAAGAAATCAACCAAATGATGCAAAACCACTAAACTTTTTCAAACTCAAAACCACCTAAAACCACTATAAATCCAAAGATGTGCAAGATATGATCTAACCATGGCTCTTGATACCAATTGTAAGATATAACTTTTCACATACACATCAAACCATAACACAAGGTGGCGTATAAGATGGAATTCTAGAGAGAAAGTTAGAGGTTTAGGAACTTAGTGAGAGAAAGTGAAAGATATTATTATGAGCTCCAACTCTACCTTGGAAGGTAGAGAGTATTTATAGTCTTACATAAATCGCCACACTTTGGGTGTGGATCGTGCATACAGGTGGGTAAAGACCCGTCCGTCCTCCACGGTGTTACTTAACTAAATTACTACTTAACTTAAAAGAACTACGACTACGAGCTTTCTAACGATTACATATACTTGAGGTGACCGACTCTTTAATACCGGGAATTTCTAATTCCTAACAAACTAAATGACGAAACAAGTTAAAGTAGTGATTGACCATAACTTTTGAGCTAATGAAGTGGATAATTTAAAAGCTAGATAAAAAACAGAAAAGAAAACCGAAACCGAAACTGAAACCAATTTAATGAAAAAACCGAAAATACGAAACCGAAAAAACGGATACAAAACAGTTTGCAATTTTTTGGTTTTACTCAAAAACCGCCCAAAACCATGCTCGCCCGTTGTACTAGTTTAATTGTAATATATCGTTTAGCTGACGTTTCAATACTGCAATATAAAGGATACTCAGACGCAATATTTTTAACTCAATTATATGCGGCTTGACCGTTTCTGACATTTTTGGGTCATCCCAAAGACATGTACCTGAAAACAGAGTGACCACTAGCCCACCATATTAGTAGTTGAGGAAAGTTCAATACGGAACAAGAAAAAACTAAAGAACAAATCGCTCTATATGAGCCATTGATCTTTTATGCATCCAACGTTCGGATGTCACGTCATTTAATTTCACACCGGGGTAGGTTGGTCTACACACTTTCATTCACTCAGACACACTCTATAGTCACTCTCTCACCTTCTCCTCTCATTCACCTAACTCTCCAATTCTCTCTCATAATAGAGTTTGCCGTTGAAATGATGACTTCTGGCCTTTCCGAAGGTTGAAATGCTAGCCGCCAAAGTTCTAGTGCTACTGCTCTGCCTCAAAATATCTTGAATGGCCTCTGCCAACACGGAGGCCGCTCCTCTTTAACATAATTCTCTCTCACCATACATTCATTCATCTTCATCACATTTAATCTTTTTCAAACCCAATAATAACCGAATTTTTACTAAATATTTTGATTTTTTGTGGTTTGGTGATGGGGATTCGTCGGAGAATCCACAGATCTACAATGCACATCGATGACGTGGCGATGGTTTGGTGACGATAACATCAAATAGTCCTGAATATTAAGGGGGTGTTTGGGGTTGCTTATTGAAAATAGATTATTCGTTTTGAAAATGGATAATCAGATAATCAGCGGTTACAAAACGTGATTCTGAAACAAAGTGTTTGGATTTGATTATGCTGTTTGATATCGCAATAATCAGATAATCAAATTTTTAGTGTTTGGCAAATCAGATTATTTCTTAAGTTAATATGCCAAAATGACCAAAATAGACACTTATTTATATATAATCAAGTTTAACATATAATTATAAAAAGTGTTTGAAAAAACTTATCAACGTTATACAAATGATAAAAATCTATACTATACTTACCCTTACCCTCATTTTTTTCATTGGGCTGATAAGAATAAGAGATATGGGCTTGAGCAAAATTTATGAAAATAATACTCCGTAATATTTAGGGTATACATTCATTTCTTACGCCGCTCTATCAAAACAAAATGGATCTCTTCACTCTCTTCTTTCATTTTCTTAGTCACTCTCATGAATGTCACTGTCTTCTGCCATCTGTTTGCAATGGAGCAAGATTTTGGATAAAGGATTATGCAACGTTTTTCATACGGTAACAAGTAAAATGATTTTGGGTGATAAATGTGGGTGGTTTGGTAATTTACCCCCAAATCCAAAATCACGTTTGCAAAAAGCATGAGGGGAGCTACTTTACAAAACTGCGTTTTGAGGCTTTGAAAACGCAGAAAATCGATTTTTGGTTCTTTCTACCCAAACACTCATTTTAGATTATATGCGTTCTAAAAACGCAATAATCAGATAATCTGATTAAAAACGCACAGCCAAACACCCCCTAAGTATCAATGTCCCCCGATAATGCTTGTAATTTATATCATTTATATGGATTTACGCTTGTTTTCCATTGTTTTCCACTTTCAGGTAAATTACGAGCATTGGAGCTAAAGACACGCGGAATTGGAGAAATATCAAAGATTTATCATAGTATGCCGACTTTGAAGAAGTTACGGCGTAACTCATCTCTCACATTACCGTAACTAAAGCGTGACTCGTAAAACCAACTCATCGAAGGTTACGCGTAACTCTCCCCAAAGACTACGACGTAACTATATTAGGTCAAATGAGGTTCCACGTCGCGATAACTACGTCGTAACTATTTCATCAACTACGACGTAACTAAGTAATATTGAAGATACGGCGTAACCACTCATAAGGTTACGCCGTAACCAGCAGATCTAGTGTAAATTACGAAAGAATTGAAGATTACGGCAGTAACTCTTATATTAGTTCTGCCAGTAACCCGGATCCGCCTATAAATACCCCACGATTTCCAACATTTCAAATCATCCCATTCCACACACCACAACCAAATAACGTGGGAAGAAGCCAAAGGCATGTCTAGAGGAGCATACGGAGTCGTCTCCAGGAGAAATCACTCCCTACGATAAGCATTAGCATTTTATCTTTTCTTTACTTTCGATTCATGTATTTCAGTAACTTTGAATATTGAATTGATTTGTATGGTTAATATGAGCTGCTAAGCACCTCTTGGTCTTGGCCTAGTTATGATTCCTTAATTATTTTGTTTGCGTTTACATTACTTCCGTATAATTATTTCTAAATGTATGCATGCATAGTTTATTGGTAGCTACCCTTGTTTGGTAGTTTTGAATGGCGGTAGAGGCTAGTTGCTTAGGAGATATGACCAATGACCCTAAGTGAGTAGGCGAGACCAAGGGTAAGATATGACCAACCGACGACCCTTTCTACTTGTGCGATTTGACCAACCGATCACCTACCGTTTGGATGAACTTAAGAATTAGGGGTGAGTGTTTAAGTTGCTAACGCCCGGCACTCACTATTATAAATCTAGCATGTAGCGGTACTTAATGACTTGGCTTAGGGACCGGGAACAACTGGACTTATGAAGGACACCGACTTCTCCAGTGGTGGCATCTTTGCTGATAGGTTAGGGCGAATTGACCTAATGTTGTCCTCTCGAATTTGACCCCACCTGAAGTAATTGGAAGTAAGTAGACGTAGACATTACTAGTTAGGAGGATTAACTAGGTTAGCACCACTCTCCTCTATTGATTAAACCTTTGCCTTTTATCTGCTTTAGTAGTTAATTAATTCCTTATCGAAATTATTATTAAAATCTGTGACACCTAGACTTAGTAATAATCCAACACATATAGCTCTTGGGACGACCTCGGTTTTACCAAATACTACATTACACGCGACCGGGTACACTGCCCGTTAGTGCATTAGGGTAGACCATAGGTATAACGAGACTATATAAATATTAAAACACAGTCGATAAAACACGCATCAAGTTTTTGGGGCACTTGGGAGAGTTATATTAGGATTGTTATTAAGTCTTTCATTTTCATTTTGTTTTAAACTTTTCTATATTTCTCACGATCATTATTCGAGTTTTCAGGTACCATGGAATTTGTTAACATCGATGACCTCACTCTTGAGGAATATTTGGCGTTAACGAGAGCAGAACAAGGGTCGGGTCTCGTAATACCGGCGATTGGAGCGGATGTCCGTTTTGAAATTAAAGACCAATTTATGAGGGAGCTTCGTGCTAACCCTTTTTCAGGAAACAGGGACGAGGATGCATATGAGCACGTCGAAAATGTCCTACACATCGCAAGCCTTTTCAACATTCCGGGCGTATCTCATGATGCCGTTATGCTAAGGGTATTCCCCATGACTCTTACTGGGGCTGCCGGAATATGGATTGAAAGATTACCCGCCGGGGCAATTAATACCTGGGCTCTACTAAAAAAGCACTTCATTCAGAGGTATTGTCCGCCGTCAAAGATTTCTAACCAGCTTTTGGAGATCCATAATTTCAAACAAGAAGACGGTGAAACATTGTACCAAGCCTGGGATAGATACAACGATCTCCTTTACAAGTGTCCTACTCATGATCTGAACAACCAGCAAAAGGTCAACATCTTTTACAAGGGAATCAACGTGACTACAAGACAGATGCTGGACTATCAAGGACCTATCCCGAACATGACTCCTACTCTAGCCCTTGAAGCCATTCAGAAACTTTCCGATCACTCTAAAAAAGGGCATAATGGGGGACACAACCAAAGCCTTGAAAAAGGTTCAATAATTATTGCCACCATTTCAAGCAAATTGGAAAACCTTGGAAGAGACATGAAGAAGCTCCAGGAAAATGTTCATGCTATTCGGATTGGATGCAATAAAAGTGAAGACTGGGGCCCAACCGGAGATTTACCTAAGAAAAATATGAACCCCCGGGTCGAAAAGGTAATGTATGGAGAAGGGAAACCCTTCTATCAAGATTCTTTCAAAACAAGAAATTCTTCACTCGAGGAATCAATAAATAAGTATCTGGAAGAAGATGATAAGCGGCAAGCCAACAGGAACGCATTGTTCAAAAAATTCCAGGATACTAGAACCACTCTCCTTCAACAGCATAAGGATCTAGAGGACAACGAAAAAATGATTGAGGAAAATGAAATTAATCATGACAATTCATTTGACGATAGTTTCTGTAATGCCATATACTCCAGCAATGGAAAACCCCTCTATACCCCTTTCAGATACGATGAAGAGGAGCTCTCTAGATTACAAAAACAAGTTGAAATCATGTGTAACATGACGAGCTTCAAAAGGGATGAATTACAGACGGAAAATGAAGTAAAATTAAACGCCAGGTGCTCTGCAGTCATCCTAAATAAAATCCCTCTTAAGGAAAAAGACCTAGGAAGTTTCATTCTCCCTTGCTCTATTAATAATTTACATAATATCAATGCTTTAGCTGACTTAGGGGCTAGTATTAGTATCATGCCATTTTTTATGTGTAAGAGATTGAATCTAGGCCCCATCAAACCCCTTTGTATGACTATAGAAATGGCTGATAGAACAGTTAGCATACCCAGAGGAATAGTTGAGAATGTGCTCATCAAAATCAATAATTTCACTCTTCCAGTCGACTTTGTTATTTTAGACATGGAAGAAGACCTCGACATTCCATTAATTTTGGGAAGGCCCCTTCTGGCTACTGCTCGTGCTAAGATTAATGTTTTCGAAAAAATCATCACTTTGTAAATAAACGATAGAAAGCTTACACTGAATATGGATGACGTTGGAAAATGTCACCCAGTCGAAACTGTTTGTGTTATCAACAAACACTGTTCCTCCCACCATCACACACAAGCACTACGCTACTAATGATCGTAACATGCAGGGAAGGAAAACCAAGGAACACAACAAAGGAGGAGTACAACGCGATCACACCTCAAAAACTCTGGAAAACGAGTCTGACGAAATATGGCATGAAATTCAGAAAATTGATTACAAGCACTTTGCCAAATTAAAATATCATTGGTGTAAGGTTATCCCTATTGACCACGATAAAGGATATGATCTATGGGATTCATGCAACCCTTACTTGGACGTCTGTGACGGGGGACACGACAAGGAAAGAGTGAAAAACAACAAATACTTATGGTTCTCAACCAATGACAAGGAGATAACACTCGAATTTTGGGTACGGATTAGGTATGGAGAGGTTGGCAATGATGATAAAAGAAAAATATGTACTGATATTTGTCTCAGCAAACCCAATGAGAATAATCATGAAACAACAACAACGTGCCAGGGGCTCGTTGGTCGAAAGCATTGGTGCGAAATGATAAAGACAATTGATGGGGATTCTTGGGCCTCGTGTGATCCTTACGATGACAGCTGTAATGGAGGAAGTAGTGCCAAAAGAGTAGGAGCCGACGAATTTCGATGGAATTCAACAACTGACAATAAACGAACCGAGTTACAATGGTCAGGGGGATTAAGGTTTAACGATTGGGTAAAGATTAAATACGGAAAAGTTGATACGTCCACTAAAAATAAAATTTGGAAGGACTGCATGAATGAAGATAATCCTGATGAAGAGACTCCTCAAGATACGGGTAACTCAACAGATGATGACAAGACAGACACGAGAGAAGATTGCAAATATGGGCATTCGGATAATTCAAATAAAACTAAGGACTACAACATAAAGGGAATCATAAACCAGGAGCCACGGTATAAAGTAAGTATAACTGACCTTGAAGATGAGGGTTACGCACGAAGCAGGTGCAAACTTCTTGGGATACAATATAAAAAACCACCACCAATTTTTGCCGAAAGATTCGAATTCACTAGGTATCATTTGAGGCCAGATGAAAAAAATTGCAAAGCTAGGAAAGTGGGAATCAAAGAATACCTTCGCACAGCTTCCAATGTCGCTTGGATCAAGAATAACTTAATGAAGGATGTGGAGGAAGTCGGACAAGTCCTAAGGCCCCCATAAAGCCCCACGGCTCTGAGTCTAACTGAAAGACTCGTAAATAAAGAAAAGTGCTCTTTCGGGAGACAACCCGAATTATCCATTTCTTTTGTTTTGTTTCCATTTCTGTAGGGTTTTGTGTTTTTAACCATTTTTGAAGGAAACGAGGAAGTGATTGCTGTTGCAGTTTGCTGATCTGATCCTAGTTACGGCGTAACTCATCTCTGTGATTACGCCGTAACCAACCCTTTGCAGCATATTTTAGACGATTACCACTTACGGCGTAATACCATCTCGGTGGTTACGCCAGTAGCCACTCGCTTTGACTTATGTCGGGTTTTGCCGATTCTGGCGTAACTCCTCAAAGAGTTACGACGTAACCTTCATCTGCTTTACTTCTTTCATTTTAAAACGCAATAACCTTGTATTAGTATTTTAAATGAACTTTGTGGGTGTGTTCCTGTAAACCCTCACGAGAATTCACTCGTCCACTTGGGACACCAAGTGGTTTAAAAACTTGTTGCATATGCTAAATGCAACCGTGATTCCTACAAAAGTGAGTTAGGTTTGTTTTATTTTTTTTTTTTTTTTTTTTTTTTTTTTTTTTAAGAATTAAGCTTGTCGGTAGTGTGATTTCAGGGATTGAACTTTTTTCATTATGCTTATACGAAGGCACGTCTCTTTTCGTGGGCCTTCTTTCTTTTTGGAGCAAATTTCAGGGAAGTTCTCGCTCTAATTCTACTATTCTCTTCACCTTTATTTAAACGATTAGTACAAAAGGGACTTTGTACAATTCAAGTGGGGGGACGGGAGTAGAATTATCTCTTGAACTTTATTTTGCCCTCGTTTTTCTAGTTTATTTTGAAAAATTATGCCATTTTTAAAATTTTGACACGTTTTTCTTAACCTAACTAGATTAGACCTTAGCCGAGCACATACAACCCTTGATATTATATGGTGAGATTAGCCTTATCCGTTTCTAATATTTTACCCCAAATTCACTAAATTATGAGTGTGTCGGTAGCTTGTAAACTTTAGAACTTGGCCTTTGCATCATTTCGAGACCATAGACGAGGTATGTTGAGTTAGCTCGATGTATTTGGACTTTTCAGTTTTAGAAGGCAATATTATAGGATTATCACCCAAATAGCCTACCATTGTGTGTCTATCGATTAGTCACCTCGACTTCTCGACCCCCATGTGAAACCCTTTTGTTGCACTCACCTTTAGTGCAAGATACCCCTAGATACACCCATCTGAGCCATTCCTTTCATTTTGTTAACCCAATATATTGTTTCGATACACATATACACCTTAGCCTACCCTGTAGTCTTTATTTGTGATTGGGAAGTCATCATTTGCCTAAGTTCAAGGTTCAAGTGTAAAGGTTCGGAAATCACACTTTTGTCGACGACATATTTTTGAAGATCATTGAAGACCCCCCGAATTCCCGTTGTTCATCTCAAGTGGGGGGATATTATGTTTAGTTGATTATTGTTATGTTGAAAAAAAATATATTGTTATGTCATTTAGTTATTGTAAAAGTGCATTGTTATAAGCACTATGAGCTTAATAGATTTAGTATCGAGGAGGTCACCTCGGTCACATTCGAAGATTGGAGTTAGTAATTATGCCAACAGTTGGAGAAAAGGTAGTGTGCCCATCACGACGTCCTCTAATGACACATCTACCTAGTATTTTATGATCCGGTTTCTTGACTTCAAAACTTGAACTTTGGGCGGACAGTAAGTGGTGATGACTTGGTTATAGATTTAGACTACCTGCTTGATTTTTATTTTACACCATTTATATATCCCATGTCTTATCCTACCCTTTAGTCATGAAGCGTGTCTAGGTGATGCAGCGAGCAATCTTTGGTGTCTTGGCCATGGATTTGGTCATGTAGCATTGATTTTGTCCACTTTGTCGTGACATGTTAGTAATGACGAGTCACCCCTTAACCCTTGTCGTGTCTACCCATATTTCCTTCGAGAATTGTTTAGCCCTTAACTCTAGTGGTGGAGATTTGTGTAACCGCCAAGCTTATGATAGAATACATGCTATGATCGCATGATTGAGTGATCACCCGAAATTAACACTTAGAATAGTTGAGAGATTTGAGTGTTTCATTCCCATTTCTTGAGGTGTTCGGCTTTGTTTTATTCTAGCATAAGGATTTGTAAACTTATATTTTCCAGTTATCGGAGATATCTTTTAGGAATTTTTCTAATAAGGTCTACTTGAGGGCAAGTAGAGTTCAGTGGGGATATTTGATAACATCAAATAGTCCTAAATATTAAGTGTCAATTTCCGATAATGCTTGTAATTTATATCATTTATATGGATTTACGCATGTTTTCCATTGTTTTCCACTTTCAGGTAAATTACGAGCATTGGAGCTAAAGACACGCGGAATTGGAGAAATATAAAGATTTATCATAGTATGCTGACTTTGAAGAAGTTACAGCGTAACTCATCTCTCACATTACGCCGTAACTAAAGCGTGACTCAGAAAACCAACTCATCAGAAGGTTACGGCGTAACTCTCCCCAAAGACTACGACGTAACTATATTAGGTCAAATGAGGTTTCACGCCGCTGATAACTACGCCGTAACTATTTCATCAACTACGGCGTAACTAAGTAATATTGAAGATACGGCGTAACCACTCATAAGGTTACGCCGTAACCAGCAGATCTAGTGCAAATTACGAAGGAATTGAAGATTACGGCGTAACTCTTATATTAGTTACGCCGTAACCCAGATCTGGCCTATAAATACCCCGCGATTTCCAGAATTTCAAATCATCCCATTCCACACACCACAACCAAAGAACGTGGGAAGAAGCCAAAGACAGGTCTAGAGGAGCATACGGAGTTGTCTCCAAGGGAGAAATCACTCCCCTACGATAAGCATTAACATTTTATCTTTTTTTTTACTTTCGATTCACGTATTTCGTAACTTTGAATATTGAATTGATGTGTATGGTTAATATGAGCGGCTAAGCACCTCTTGGTGCTGGCCTAGTTATGATTCCTTAATTATTTTGTTTGCGTTTACATTACTTCCGTATAATTATTTCTAAATGTATGCATGCATAGTTTATTGGTAGCTACCCTTGTTTCGGTAGTTTTGAATGGCGGTAGAGGCTAGTTGCTTAGGAGATATGACCAACCGACCTTAAGTGAGTAGATCGAGACGGAAGGGTAAGATATGACCAACCGACGACCCTTTCTACTTGTGCGATTTGACCAACCGATCACCCACCGCTTTGATGAACTTAAGAATTAGGGGTGAGTGTTTAAGTTGCTAACGCCCGCACTCACTATTATAAATCTAGCATGTAGCGGTACTTAATGACTTGGCTTAGGGACCGGGAACAACTGGACTTATGAAGGACACCGACTTCTCCAATGGTGGCATCTTTGTCGATAGGTTAGGACGAATTGACCAAATGTTGTCCTCTCGAATTTGACCCCACCAAGTAATTGGAAGTAAGTAGACGTAGAAATTACTAGTTAGGAGGATTAACTAGGTTAGCACCACTCTCCTCTATTGATTAAACCTTTGCCTTTTATCTGCTTTTATCTGCTTTAGTAGTTAATTAATTCCTTATCGAAATCATTATTAAAATCTGTGACACCTAGACTTAGTAATAATCTAACACACATAGCTCTTGGGACGACCTCGGTTTTACCAAATACTACACTACACGCGACCGGATACACTGCCCGTTAGTGCATTAGGGTAGACCATAGGTATAACGAGACTATATAAATATTAAAACCTGTCAGTAAAACCTGCATCAATAAATAAATAAAAACTTTACCACTTTTACAACATTATAAATACCAACCTTAAACACATTTTTAAAAACACAATTTCAAACACAATTCAAACAACTTCTCATCAATATTCATCATGTCACAAAGAAAGACTCCCACATCAAAAAACCGACGATCCCGACTTCCCCAAAATTCCCCGAATTTGAATTTCTCACCGGATCCACCGTTTGAATTAACCGGTGTAACACCACCACAAAATCGGGGTATTCCTTTTCGAGCACCCGGTTTTGAATATCAAACACGACTACCACAACCCAACCAAAATCAAAACCCATTTTACGTCAATCGTCCATATTTCCCACCGGGTCGTCCTAATATCAATCAAAACCAATCACCAAGCGGGTCGTCCTATCATCCTAACATGGATTTATCCCAATCTTCCCAACCAAATCAATCTTTTTCACCGCTTCATGGTGTTAATCTTGATATGGATTTTGATAATTTTATGGAATTCCCTCCTCAAAACTTTACGTCTCAACAATACCCGACTCAAGATGCTTCGATGGGCCAAGGTTCGGGGCACGATTCATACCACGGTTCTATTCGTATTGAAGACGATGTCGAAGAGACGTCACCCGTCAAATCAAAGAAGGGTTCAAAACGGGCTACAAAGGAGAAGGGCAAGAATGTTGAAAACAAAAAGGCCGAACCATGGACAAAAGAGGAAGAGGTCACGCTTTGTAAAGCTTGGATACATGTGTCGGAAAATTTGGCTAGAGGGAACGCTATCAACCGAATGGGTTTTGGGATGAGGTGATATTGTACGTTGAACAATAAACTGGTTCAACAAGAACCTACGACTCCATCACGACCAAATGGAAGGGTAGGATTCGTTCTAGGGTTGGTTTCTTTTGTGAAGTTATGGATAATATCAAGAAGAATCGCGGAAGTGGTGAGAATGACGAAGACGACTATGAAAAGGCTTGTAACGAATACCGTGTGATTTACAAGCATGAGTTTACGTTGAAGGAGTGTTAGAAAGTTTTGAGGAAGCATTCTGCTTGGAAAACTGTTGAGGTGCCTTCTTTCACCCCGAATAGTCGGAAGAAATCCAAGACTTCGGAAACCACCTCGGGGTCGGCAAGAGGTCCTTTTAATCCCCAAGATGTGGATGATTCTGAAGAGGACGAGACTCGAGAATCACGACCAAAAGGTCGTGATGCAGCCAAGAAGAAAGAACCCGAGCCACCTAAATCATTTGTTACTGCGATGGCCAAGAACTTTAAAAAAGAGTTGGAGCTTGCAGAGGCAACGGCAAGGCGAGCCGAGGAATTCAAAAGGGAGAAACTTGAGCTCCAACGTCAGCAACTTGCATTGACAGCACAATCAAACCGGACACAAGATTTAATTTTCCACAACACACCCCTCGACCAAGGTATGCCCGCACGACAACTACAAGAACTTCAACAACTTAAGGCAGCAATCAAAGAACGTTACAACTTAGATTATTAGTTTCAGTTTTTAATAAGTATTGTAATGTCTACGTTTTATTAGTTTAAGTTTTTAATTATTGTTGTAATGTTAAGTATTTTTATTAATGAAGTTTAATTTTGTTTTTAAAAATATTTGAATTAAAAAAAATTAAAAAAAAATCACAGGTCACCGCTGCGTCGTCAGGTCGTCGGAGAAAGAAAGCTGATGTGGCAAGGTCGACCCAGGTTACCACTGTGACTAGCCTTAATAGTGGGTCGGTTGATTCTTGTGAAAATGAAGATATCACAACCAACAAGGCTTTAAGTATTTTATTTTTGTAAAGGCTTTTAAGTATTTTATGACAATGAAAAAGAGTAATTTATTTTTGCAAAGACTTTTATATTTTCAATGTGGTCTACTAAAGAATCACATGAAATTTTGGGCAAATCACATGTGATTTATCGCAAATCACATGTGATTTTACCTCAATTTTTTTTTTAAGTAAATTACATGTGATTTACACACGAATCACAGCAAAAAAACAGAATCACGTTTGATTACATATTTTTATATTAACATAGAATCACATGTGTTTCAGTTTATAACAGCAAAGAGTAAATCACACATAATTTAAATTTTTTCATAACAGAACAAAAAATAACATAATCACACGTGATTTCATTATTTTGTTTAATAAAAGAAAAAAAATAAGTTGTTTGATATTTGAGATCACATGTGATTTACTACTTTAAAGATTACATTATGAATCACATGTGATTTTTTTTGTAAGCTGCGTTTCTGACTCGATATTGCGAGCCAGGTAAAATCACATGTGATTTTGTGATTTATAAAATCACACGTGATTTTTAAAATAACAAATCACCAGTGATTTTACTAATCACGTGTGATTTTTCTGGTTGGAAGTTTTGAAAAAAAAAATCGTCGAAAGTATATAAAAGTGCATATCTATAGAAAGATAATTTAATTCTCGTCGCAATGATGTATTTTTGTCAGGCGAAGATTTCATCGTTTGCAAGATATGTTGAAAAAAAAAAAAAAAAAAAAAAAAGTGTAAAATGAGTTTTTTTATAATTACATTTATGTCCTTCCTTTGTTATTTTTTGCTTTCATCTCTGCCATTGAATGTGAGAAGATGGATAGTTGGGATCTTTGATTTGTTCTTTAGATATTATTGGTTATAGATGTCACCTCGTTGGTGGTTTTGTATTATAACAGCTACTTAAAACATGACTGTGTCTTTAAATAACGTTTTAAAGTTCAAATCTTGAGGTGCTCATCGATTTCTCCGAAGCATTATACCCCAAGCCACAGCGACACAGCCCAGTCGTATATGAAAAAACAGCTTTTATATGTTCTAGTAAAAAGCCATAAAATGATAACCACTTTTTACAGTAGCAGGGTGGTCAAAATATTTAAGTCTCGAATTAGATTTCGAGAAGTGTAAGAATATTTTATCTAAATTTCCATCACAAAACACCAAACTATTCTCCTTAACAAAAAATGATAGCAATAAATTTATGCATGTTTGCAGCTATAAGTTTCCTTCTAATGTCATATAAGACTACTTTTAAGGTAAAAAAATAATAATAATAAACAAACCAATCATGAATTACTTCCCTTTCATACATCAAATATGACCATTTAAGGAAAGAGGAGAAATTTTAACTCAGATAAAATTAACAATTATTTCTTCAAGATGTACCCAAGAATCAACCCAATCAAGGCAACAAGGATGACAACGATCAAAGAGGCACCACCCCCTTGGTTTTTGTTGCTTCCACGCTTCAAGAGTTCCTATATATTCCAACCAAAGTGATTAGTTCACTAAGTAAAAAAGGGTACAAGTAGAGGTCAAAATGGGCATCTTATGATATGGTTGCGTTGTGTTGACCCTATATAATTTTACTCCGAAACAATAATTAATTTATAACATTGGGGTCAAAATTGTTCACCTTTAGGTACTAGGGAAAATGAGTCAAAATTGTCATCTCTACGTACAAGTAAAAAGGGTGTCTTACTAATTCTTGTCGGATTCTGTTACTTTGTTCAATAGCAGCATTCTTCTCTTCCGTCAACTTTGTAAGAAGAGATCTCACCTAGAAAACCACGAGCATAATTTATTCAACTCGTTCCTTTACAATTTTAGGGTCATTTTGTTGGGTCCCAATAATGTAAATGTGACCCTCGGTATGCATGTAGAACTCATAAGATGAAAAACATTAGTTGTCTAAAGGGATAGATGACAACTAACAGGCATACTAAGAAGTAATGAAACTACCAATACCACGTTGCAGCAAACAACATATGATTAACTCACCTCTGAGGATTTGTCATAAGAATCCACAAAACTTCGCATAACCTATCAATAAGCATTAGTGAAAAGGAACAATCATTGTTATAGCATGATTAGAGACAATAAAAAAGAATTAAGAATAATGATAATACTCAAAAAAATTATGAAGTAAAAGCAACCTCAGGGGCACTCAAATTTCCTTTATCTGTCCCTGTTGCTTTCGGTGAAAACATTTCCTCTGTTGCTTGTGCTTGTGTAATAGCTGAGATTGACGGGTTTGCAGCAATATATACGACTCTCAATTTGCACTCTTCAACCATATTCCCTGAATCCTTAGTAAACTGTTACAGAAAAGATAAAATATACTCAAACTGATCAAAATAAAGAGAAGAGCATATAGCAACAAATAGTCAAATAGCAACGCACATTTACAGTTTACTTGATTCCTAATACACTAACCTGACTTTATAAATCATTAATATATTTATAAGTGGATCCACTACAACAACAAATATTTATTTCCTTTACGCTACAAAAAGAAATTACAGTGTATGTATGTGGCTTATATGTACGTCCACAATTGAATATAACTTGGAGTTATAAATAATCATGAATTAACTGATTCGAGTTATTTTCAATAACTAAGGAAACATGTCAAAGTCGCTCAAATTTTATTTCAATAATAAAAACCTCCAAAACCGTTTTTTCAAGTTAGATTATTATTGATATAATACAACTTCGTATCCGTACTTGAAACGAAATTAATTTACAGAAGTAAACACACTAGTTATATATACGGGAAGTTAAATATTTTTAACAAAAAGTGTTTTGGGTCAACCCGTAACGTACCCATTTTGACACATCACCCAACCAGCCCAGTTTGCAACCAATAGTTTGTTTGTTTATTGATATCCTTTAAGCTAGCAAAACTTAGTTCCTTCAAGTCCGTATCATCACTTCCGTCCCTTACATCTCAAAAAAATGACCGTCAAACAAAGAAAAATATGCAAGATAGGAACTTGTTACCATTTCAGGGGTGATGTCCTTTGGGGTTGCTCCCGGGCTTGCGACCACACTCTGAAGGAGAAACTTGTCCTTACATTGCATGTCAGGAGGAGCATCCTTCTGAGCTTGCATTGTTACTGTAGCGAAATTTTGAAAAACAAATAATAAACATTTAAATCTCAAGAATTTAAATAACTTTAAGCATGACTAACAGTCGAGTGGCCTTGTAGCACTTGAGGTTAGACTCGGGCCCACCAACATAATCTAACCTCTAATAGGATTAAGTGAATGCTTAAACACACACATTAGAGTATTAGACCGTTCATCTTAAATATCTTGCAGTCGAATAGGTACGGTAACCGCTAAGTGTACCACGCCACTCCATTTGATCTACGTAATTCATAGCCTAAATTAAATCATACAATGAACCAGCTATTTATGTAACAACACTTTTAGGGGGTGTTTGGGAATGCTTATTAACATGAGTATCTGACTATTGCATTTTGATACCGTAGATATACACAATGCCGAGTTTTTGGATGGCGACAAGCTGATTATGATTATTCGAACTAATTATGAGATTCAATTTACATCCTAGATCATTAATCAATCAGAAATGCCAAACGCTCATTCAACTGATAGTTTCAACTTTCAACAACAAAAGCGTAAAGGGTGTATGGAAAAGAATCTATCCTTTTTCATCCAATCAAATACCAGTCTACGGAATAACTTTGCATAGGCAATCCGAAACACCATCATAAGTTTTAAACGTTGCATCAAAACGCAATAAACAATGCAACACATCCTAAACAAAAATACCAAATTAAGAAACATAAATGTACCTATAATTTCACATGTTGATTGAGGCAACACAACTCCCGTATTCGGACGAACACAATACTTTTTCGGATTTGTCGTTTTCACCTGAAAACAAAAAAACATCACATTTCACATCAAAATTTCCAAAAAAAAACATATTTCAAAATTTCAAATTTTAGATCATACCCATATCCACAAACATAAATTCAAAAAATCTATAAAAAAAAATGAAAAATGTTCATACCTTGAAACCAACATGATTATCAGTCTTATTAGTCAATTGCAAAGAGGAAGAGATCTGTTTGTTTAATTCAACTATCAAAACAAAAACAACAAAAAAGATCAAATTTATATAATCAAACAAATTATATAAAAAAAAGGTTGATATGATCAAGATTATATATTATAAAAACAAAACATACAAGGGAATTTGAGCTCAATTGGATCAACCGTAAGAAGTTCTCCTGTACTCATTTTTTTGGTTTCAAGAATTTGAATCTTGAAATGAAAATGAAAATGAAAACTGAAAAAAAGGGAAAAAAAATTTATATATTTAATAAAAAAAGTGTGAGATTGAAAATGGGTTGTTGTGAAAATGGCGTTTTTTAATGAGGAGTTTGTAAGTTATGAAAACGGAGAAATCTATGTTTTTGGTGTTTGACTTTTGGTTTTAAATGTAACTACTTTGACTTGTGCTGTTCGGTTTTTTCATACAACAAAGGGGTGTTTGGGATACTCTTTCTTCAAATATGAAAAATTGTTTGTGTTGTAAAAAAACAAAAAAAATAAAAATAACACTTTTATCGTCATATCAGTTCCACGTTAATTTTTTTCTAAACCATTAAAAAACTCAAAAATAAATAAACAAAACGGGTCGGCTTTCCCATGTGAACGCCTATCCCACCGTTGTGATGACGCCAATGCTATCACCCTGAGCTATAACACTTGCTCTTAAAGCGCTCGGTATCACTTGTGTCATAGACAAGTTATGGCACCTAACATGTCATGTTAAGGAAAAAAAAAAAAAAAAACTATTTTTCATAGCACTTATTTCACAAACAAAAAACATCATCCCTACACTTTTTATTTATTTTACGTCCAACCCCTTCCCTTTATAACAGTCGTTAACCATATGGCGCAAATACTATAACAAGCCTGTGACGCGGTCACGGGACCGTATAGTGCCGTTATAGGCTGTATAACGAGCTCTATGACGCACCATACTGAGTTGTGTGTAAAGCTATTTCAAATACCCTCTCAAATATAAATTTGTTGGATGGTTTTAAGTTTTAGCAAAATCAGATAATCTATAGTGTAATATTCAAAAGAGTATGCTTGACAACCAATTCGCAGCTAAAACTCACAACCAGAAATTTTGACCTTATAATGTAACAATAAATACGTTCATGTTCTTAACTTTTTCATTGATGAAGTTATAAATTTTCAAGCTGGCAGTTGCAAGAATGATATAAACTATTAATGCACTATCATGCTTTTAAGTCTGATGCATAGTTTAGCAACTTTGTCAATTGGAACAAGTTGGATAGAATCACATTCAAGTGTAGTACTATGCTTGGATTTTCCAGTAACTTTTTGTAAATTTCCTCAACTTTATGTTGCCAGTACAACTTTATATATCACACTTTTTGTCAATACAGCAAACAATTTTTTTACTTTTGAGTTTTGACCACCCATCACACTTCTTAGTAGAAGTGTCCATGTTTCTGTGGTGTGAGGCTATTATGGTAAAAAAAAAAAAAAAAAAAAAAAAAAAAACGAGGCGTTGAACAAACCACCCTACTCAATTCCATGATCAATATATCACAACTTTCACATAGAAAATAACACTTTGAACATAAGAAAACCCGTTGAAAATAATCTTCATCGGTTATTTCATTCCTCCATCAGGGTGTGTTTAAAGTCCGTAACCAAACGAAATAATCCACAAAAAAATACACAATAATTCTGCCAAGCCCATCAACAACCAAACCGCCGGAAAAACGTAACATGTCAAAATTACACTATAAACTTGTCTGTTTGTCTAGTTTCTCTATGGTACCTCTTATGCGTATGCAAAAATGGCAGAATGAACAGTAAAAAATCTGTCATGTTTGATCAGATTCTGTGTCCTTCCTGAGGTATTATGAGTTCTTGAAGATCGTCGACCTCCACCTGTATCATAATGTGGAGTTGGTTATGTGGTAGTATGAAAGACGGAAAGTAAAATGTAAACAATAGGTACATGTGACAATTTTGACCCATTTACTTATGGATTGATCAATTAGGGCCTTAGGGGTTATATTTGTTTCAAACTGCTCAAATGGGTATAAATCATAGATTAGCAAGAAAATAGATCAAATAACCCATTTCAACCCGTAAAAAAACTACCCGGTTTTGACCCATCACCACCAATCAGCCAGACCCACCCATAACCCATTGGTGCCATCTGACAGCGGATTTACCTCGTATCTGTTGCCTGCGTAAGTGTACTTGACGTATAGTTTCTTGGTTTCACCAGGACAAGGATCGCAAAAGCCCATAATTCCTGATTTCTTTACACCTTCATGTAACTACAACAACAAACGGCTAATCATTAAACTGGCATGAAAATTAAAAATTGAAAGATAGCCAACTTAACACTCGTTGACTTTTAAGGTCTAGCAAATGAACTCCAATATAAAGATTAATCTAGTGATCAGAAAGAATCAACAAAAAAATTCTCCGAATTCGTCAGTTTTAATATCAACCTCAAAACCGTTGAAAAAATTGTTTCAGCGACTCAAAAAGCAGTAACATTACCAATTACTTGTAATTTCATTCCTTATATTAGTGCAACACTCTATTATGTAAGTAACTTAATGTACCTTGAGTTGCCCAGCATCGCTGACTAGAAAATTAAGAGGTAAAATGACGTCCATCATTTGTGAAGCTAGTTCATTGTTATTCTCTTCAGGATTGTTGCTATTTTTCACTGCTTTAGGGTTACCATAAACAGCTTCGACAATCACCAATCCATTGCTCTCAGATTGTTTATTTTGTTTCCGAATAGCCACGTTTTTCAGCAACTGCTGAGCTTTCTCTGCTGCTGCTTTTGCTTCTTGAACCTACATAACACAATGTTAAGTTTGACATTGTGGTTTAACATTTTTTATTGGATACAAAACTAAAAGTTACCAAATTCTTCTGTAACTATGTTAAGTCAAACATCAAAATCTTTAGTATAGTCAAAATAGAGAAATTTTCAAACTCGATTAGGCGGACAACATACAAAAATCAAGCATGTACTCAACTCGGGAACAAAGGTGGTAATAACTTTCATCAGAGCATGAGGGCGGCCCACATTTTTCGACAGTTTATGGGGGATTTGGGTGCCTGTTTTGAAGCTCACTGTGTGAAAAGTATTATCGGTGTATAAAAAAGGGCAGAAACAATTATTTTGTTTTCCCATGTAATGATCATTTTGTTGCAACTGGTATTGATTATCTGAGCTATTTTTATCAGTTCCATTACAAAAAATTGACTAATAGTTCATAGTCAATTTATCCAAACGTAAAAAATAAATTCAGTTCATTACAGAAATCCATAAAACCCCCAGAACTGACTAAAACAGCATCTTTATTTACATCAGGTACCTGAGTACGAGTTTGTTCCATATTCTCGAGTGCCTGCTGCTGTTCTCGTCTACGAAAATAAGGTTTGAAGACAAGCGTCTGCATGCATATATAAAGGATCATTATGTGCAATACAAGTCAAAGATGATAAAGCGCTGCGCACTTCCTATGCATAGTCACATGGAACACGGTTCGCTTCGGTATGGGATCGTGGTTCGCTAAGTCCCTAAAATTTGGTAGGAAGGGGGTACGCTCATTTCCGTTCCTGTGACTATGTTCCTGGTCCCATGAGGTTATCAACGTTTTATGATTTTGACAAATAACTGTAGCAAAGTGTAAGACATTGTCAAATGTCTCACATGCCCTTTCGTACGTCTTATAATTTAGAAAAATATTTATAGAAACTAGAAAGTGTAAGACAATTGTCAAATATCTCATTTGACAGATAGTCACATGTTTTCCTAATACGGTCAAAAGTTGTAGTTATTATGGGACAGAAAGAGCACAATTAGAAGATACCTTGAGAGCAAAGTAAAGTGAGGTTGGAAGAAAGAACGCCCCCGCGGCAAAGCCAAGACTAATATGCCTCGATAGAAAAATCTGCATGTAATAGCTCATTATAAGCAGGATCTTTTACCAAAAAAAGGAAGTTTGGTAGCATGTTTACCATAAAATAGTCATAACAGCAAATCATTGAACCAAAAGAAATGATTTTGGATCGACTACAAAGCAATAGTTGCACTTACCGGAACAACCAACTTTTGGGGACCACGATGTAATTCTAGTTTCCAGTATATACCCTGCATGTATTAAGGAAAACAATTTAAAAGAGAGGATGTAGTTGGTGTGATTAAAAAAAAAGGACAACTTTTTTTATGTGGCAATTACCTGAATCCCAATTGTGTACAACATTCTGACGGTGCTTAACTCTGATATTTTTCTTCCTCCGCCTACTTCAAGTTCAAGTGCACCACTACAATAGTGGTAAAATTAAAGTTTAGTTCTCTTTTCTTTATAGAAATACATAAAACAAATCAAGGTTGTGGCTGTGCATGATTATTTAAGATGCAAGCACGCCTGTTGAGTCACTCAAATCAACAAAAAATAGGAACTTTAATATGTAAATATTACTCGTATTTAATAACTTAACTGAAACCATGTCCGTATAAAGTATCAAGTTACCCCAACAATATGCGCAGTCACGACAAAAAATTATTACAAAAATCTCAGCTGATTTTCAGAGAGAGTAGTCGAGTTGACAAGAGTATCACATGGAACTAAAGAAAAACAATAGCACAACGAAGTATTCAAAAAATACCTTCCTATTTTTCCAGTAATACGCCCATGGGACTTTGAGGAGAAGCGGTGGGTATAACGACCAACTGCACCGATTGCACTGGTGCCAATCTGTAATTTTAGGAAGTCATGTCAATACCCACGAAGATTAACATATTAAATATACATTTCTGACTCTCCAACAATAACTTTAGCACACAGAGACTCTAATTTCTACAATTTGTATAGCTTTATACCATAGCATTTTAAGTAACGTAAAACAACCTTTTTTAAAACATGTTAAGCAATGAGAACTGAAAATCAAAAAAATTATAAAAAAATAAAATCAAAAAAATTACCCTAATTTCTCCAGCTGCAGCCATTTTTTGGTTCTTTTTTCGCCATCCAACAGCAATTGAAGAGTCTGACCCTAAATTCAGCTCTATCTGAAAAGCAGAGGCAAAATTATATAAAATATTACTTCTAGCTAAAATATCAGATTCATACCAGTTGCAACATAACTATCTATCCAGGGGTAAATAGAATTACCAATCTTCCCCCTCTTTTAGCCTAACTCGAGACTTTTGCTCCATTTCATAAGGTGTCCCAAACTTTTACACAAAAATGTCAATTTGGTCACTTTTATATGTATTCATTTCCATGAATACTAGTAAGAATTTAAAAGTTTAAACATCTAATTACCGACTCTGCTTATATAATATCACATAATCACTTCCAACACACAATCAAACACACCCATAAATTTGAAGCAAAGAGCATCCATAAATTTGAAAAGGAGGATAACGTAAGAGCTTCTTACATTTGCACTTGTTGATGTGGATAGCTGGCGATTCCAAGCATTAGAAAGATTTATTGAACCATCTCTTAGTGACATAGCAAGTCCCATTGTTGCACGGGAATTACGAGACAGCTGGCTGAACCAACAAACCAATGAATCAAAAAGATGTCCGACAAAGAAATCAATCCATTTTGATAAATAAAAAAGATTAACATAATAATGAAACGGTTTATTTACCGATTTGTTTGTACACCTATTAATGCACGCAAACCAGCAGAAGCCATGATTTCAACGGAGGATACAGAAGATAATTGATGCCTAAAAACAGCATTAGCAGCTGCATCACCATCACTTCCTTTTACAGCAAGGGTGCCGCCAAAAGCAATCACATTGTTTTTCGATACTTGAGACTGGATTTCACTAGTCATTGACATTCTGCAAATTTTATCATTCATCATTTTGTTATCCCAAAAAGAGTTTACCAACCCTTTTTTTATCGTTTAACATTTCCATTTTGTAGTTCTTTTGGTCATACAAACAAAATGACATAAGATGGGCCGGTTATTCTATGTTAGTTCTGCAGGTTTAACTTAAAAAGTCAAGAATCAGGAGTCATACGCTCTCACTAAACCATGCCCGGCTAGGAAACTTGGAACTGATACTTGTGCAAGAATAACACCAGAAGGTTGAAAATGCGCAGCCTTTTTTTCTTCTTCTCTTCTGCGTTTTAGTCTTTCAAGCTCTTCCTTGATCTCTTCTGCTTTATTTAACGTTGGACCAAGTTCTAGACCTGAGGTTAACCCTTCCATACCATATATATCGTATATCTGTCTTTTAGTCTCATCACATAATATCTCATAAGCTTCACATATCCTCTGAAAATTCTCAGTAGCAACCTCCTTCATCTGAAAAAGCAAATTACAAAATGTTTAATAAAACGAAGAGTTAGTTTTATCACTAGACTAGACTCTCTTTCCTATTATCTTCATAAAGTATAATGAAAGTAGATACACTTAGTATCAGACACTTCGAAATCGTAATCCAATTAGTACTTGGCTACAATTCTTTAGACGCTCACGTTTCCTACCAAGTCACTCAATTAACATCTACCTCTTTGAGTTACAAAAAAATTACGTCCAATGATCCACAATCAGCTCACCAAACAAGGAAAACGGAAGTAAAAGCGTTCATATAGATGAACATCCTGATTCGCATTAGCATAGCACATTTTTCCCATAAGACGCAAACTCTCTAAATATACATATAACATTTCGTTAAAACACATCAAAACTAAAAACAAAATCACAAACGATTTATATCTCTGAACACTAGAAACAACAACCTAAACATAAATACCACGAACAAGAATCAACAAATCACATTATAACAACCCTTTCTGAACTAAATTTACAAAAATTTGAAACTCTTAATCCCAATCCCGCCTATGTTTACTTGCAAAAACACCATAAAATTTGAAAGCACATTTGGCAAGGGGCGTTTAGTGTTCCGTTTTTTTCTAGAAACACTACTTCATTTTAAACTTTTACCTATACAGCAAATATCATTACAATGTCACAAACCCATACAAAAATTATTGAAAAATGATAAAATCAAAAACCCAATTTAGCATTTAACTAATTACAAAAACCAATATCAAATAACTTAAAAAAAAAAAAAAAAAAAAAGGTCTACCTGCAAATCTTGATATTTATCAGGATGATAAACTTGAGCCCATTGGCGATAAGCTTTACGGATTTCTTCATCAGAAGCTTCTGGTGACACATGAAGCAAAGCATATAGCTTCTTATTATTCCCTTCATCTTCTGATGATTCCACCATTTTTATTTATTTTATAAAAATCACTTCTTTAGGGTTCTATAAGGTTGAAATCCAAAAGGGTATTTTCTTAACTGATTTATACATCAAATGCAATAATGGGTTTTGTGTTTTCTTGGTTAGGGGTTTAAGGGTTTTCTTATTTTGGGTGTGTTTGTGGGCGTGTGTGTGTTGCTGGTGATGATTCGGTGGAACTTGGGTCAGAAGAAATTCTTCTTTCAAGTGTTTGGAAATGGACCTTTGGGTTATTGTAAGTGTCGCTTTAAACCATGGATGTACAAAAGAACACATTGTACTTTCTCCTTTTAGAAATAAGAAGTTTTAAAAAAAAAAAAAAAAAAAAAAAACCTACAAGGCCGATTAATCGTCGTTTAGGCGCTAATCGGTCATCAACTCTTTTTTATTTATGTAAATCGGTCAACCACGGTTAACAGTGGTCAAACTTGTCGAAAACCTGCAAATCTTGCCCGAAATCTTGTCAGGAGATACCCAAAACTCGTCGGAAGTACTATTAACTTGGCGGAAATGTCAATCCGATTAATCACTGATTAATCCCGCCTAAACCGATTATAAGCTACATGGAGGTCGAACGACCAACTACTGATTAATGATTTTTGCAATCTTGGAAATAAGTATTCAATTTTACTATGTAAGATTCGTTTATGTTTAGTTAGAGAAAAAAAAAATCTTTAATTTTCTATTGTTATATTTGTAAATAAATGAGAATATTTAATTTTCTGCAAAAGATAGAAAATATGTTAATATGATAACGTTTTCTATTCTCAAAAAAACCAAGGAGGGTTAAAAGGGAAACAAGGAAAAAAAAGTTGTATTTTGTAGTTTCTTTTGTAAAATTAGGAAATGTAAATTTTCTGTTTTGTTATGAATTTGATAAGAAACATCTCATTAATCTCTATTTTCCTTGTTTTGTACAAAGTATTTTGTGGAACAGCTTCCGCCTCATACTGCTCCTCTAGGGATGGAGGTAGGCACAGTCCACGCTTGTGTAGGGTGTTTCATATCAACTAAATGCACCCTTAGCTTTTTTAGAAAAAATATTTACTTTTACTAGAAAATTAAAAAATCATATATAAGTTCTTCGTATAAAAGTATTTGCCATCTTTTTGTTTTGAGTAAACTGCAACATACATCCCAGTTTTATTTTGCACCAAAAAAGAACATACATCCCACTTTGCCAAATTTCACAATTTACATTTTCGTTAGATAAGTTGAGTCATTTACATCCTTCCGTCAACAAACGTTATACAATATACATATCTAGGGACGAACGATGCTAATGTTTCTCATGATATGTTGCACGTTGTTGATAACATCAAATGATATCATATTTCGGTTATCATTATTCTATGTTTATTGTCTTATTTTATATCATTTTATGTGATTATGTTACTTAATTGCTTCCTATTTGCATAATAAGATTAAACGGATTATTGGAACGGAAAGACGCGGAAATTGAATTTAGTTTGAAGGAAACTTGAAGAAATTCTATGATCAAGGCATCTACAGCACGGAGTGGCATTTTTTTCTACGACGTAGATAGTGGGAGAGTTTGAAGCCAAATATTCATAGCTCCTACACCGTATTGGTGTACACAATTCTACGACGTAGTGATGCATGATTTCTGACCAGGTTTTAATATTTATAATTGTCTCCTTTACCTATGGTCCACCTTATGCACTCACGGGCAGTGTACCCGGTCGTGTGTAGTGTAGTAATCGGTAAAACCGAGGTCGTCCCAAGAGCTATGTGAGCGGATTTTAATTAAGTCTACGTGTCACTGGTTTTCTGGTTTGAGGTTGAAATGATTAATTAACTAATAAACAAGAAATAAAAGCGTAAAATAAATAGAGGTTGTGATCAATAGAGAGAAAGTGTGCTAACCTAATTACTCATCCTATCGTGTAATGTTCATGTTTTATTACTTCCAATTGATTCAAGTGGGGGTTTAAGTCATTAGGACAACATTTGGTCAATTCATCTTTACCTATCAACAAAGGCTTCTACCCGACGTCAAAGGTTTACCCCTTGGGAGTCGAGTGGTTTTTAGTCGCCTAAGCCAAGTCATTAAGTAACCTACATGCAAGATTCGAAATAATGAGTGCCCGGGCGATAACATCTTAGACACTCATCCCTAACTTCTTAAGTTCATCCGGACGACCGGTGATCATTTGGTCAGTTCGCACAAGCGAGGAAGGGTCGTCAGTTGGTCAATTCTTACCCTTCCCAACACTACCTAATTACTTAGG
The DNA here is from genome assembly GCA_022545495.1 of Chrysanthemum lavandulifolium. Taxonomy (NCBI): domain Eukaryota; kingdom Viridiplantae; phylum Streptophyta; class Magnoliopsida; order Asterales; family Asteraceae; genus Chrysanthemum; species Chrysanthemum lavandulifolium. The sequence goes on along the minus strand of CM040240.1, from coordinate 204,017,867 downwards.
GTCAGTTGGTCAATTCTCCTAAGCAACTAGATACGACTGCATTTTAAAACTACCGAAGCTAGGGTAACTACCAACGAACTATGCATGTATACACTAGAAACAATTATACGGAAGCATGAAAACATATACAAAATATTCAAGGAATCATAACTAGGCTAGCACCAAAGGTGCTTAGCCGATCATATTAAAAGAAACAATGAATTCGATGTTTAACATAATGAAAGACATGAATCAAAAGTAAAAGATAGAACTGATCGCTAATGCTTATCGATATGGAGTGATTCCTCCCTTGGAGATGGCTCTGTATGCTCCGAATGATCTGCCTTTGGAACCCTCTTCACGTTCTCTGACTTTGAGTTGTGAGTGAATGATGTGAAATGCAGAAATTATGTCTTGTATTTATAGGCACGATCCTAGTTATGGCGTAACTTGAGTTGAGAGTTACGCCGTAACTTCAACAATCCTCCAAATAATACTCTCGTTAAGCAGGTTACGGCGTAACACTTGGGAAAGGTTACACCGTATCTTCAATACAGAACTCTTTTGGGTGGACTACGGCGTAATTATTGTGAGTTACGGCGTAGTTGATGGAGGCGCAACATATTTCTTGACCTAGATGATTACGGCGTAACCTTAGTTGGGAGTTAATCCGTAATTGCAGTTAAATTGATCTTCTGAGTCAAAACACTAGCTACGGCGTAATGTGATAGATTGAGTTACACCGTAGCTTCTTCACAGTTGGCATACTATCATAAATCGTTAGAAAAATCTCCAAATCCGCGTCTCATAAGCTCCAATGCTCATAATTTACCTGAAAGTGAAATATAAAGGAATACAAGCGTAAATCCATATAAATGATATAAAATATGAGCATTATCGGGGGAAATTAACCCTTAAAAGTCAGGACTATTTGATTTTATCACGTAGGCATTTTGAAGACTTTCTGGGCATTTATCAGATACAGCTTCTACACCGTAGACATGCACTCATCTCTACTCTGTAGATAATGATGAACCGATAACTAAAAGGAATGAAAAAATAGAGTCTTTTGGAGGATATTTGAGAAGAAATAGTCAAGGAAGAATAATTTTTTTATTAAAATTTAATTATGAAAGGCTCGTGAAATAATCAAGTGAAAAAACGAAGCCGAAAGTTGAAATAAAGTTTACGTGATATCTCAAAAAATTTGCTTTAGTATTTTGGCCATAACTACACACGAACTCCTTTTTAGGTGATTCAAGTTGCTCTAAAAAGAGTAAAGAGATATCTACAACTTTTCTGTTTTGAGCTAATCCTGAATCTCAACTGAAAAACACAATTTTGTGGCCTCTACTGCGTAGATGGATCTTTCCCTCTACGGTGTAGACAAGGCGTAACAGGTTGGTTTGGGTAAAATCCTAAAAATGCACACCTAAACTCAACCTAAAACGAACTATCACTTCCCCAAACGATTTCCAGAGGTTCCCAAGGGTTTTCTACCACTTTCAAGCTGCAATCCAAAGGAGAAGACATCATCATTCATCATCATCATTATCATTAAGTCGGTTTGATTATCGAACACCATGTTTAATACTTTCACTGTTTTTGAAATTCAAAATATGATTTTTGGCTAGACGCATCATGTGTTAGACTAACTATGATTCTTTGTTTCCAATGGTTTGATTCCTTTAGTTCAATTCTCGATCTTTGTGGATATCTTATTTGTTTATCATGGATCCTTACGTTTTTGGTATAGATTATGATTATTTAGCGGATAATACACTAGGAAGTATGTCACAACCTGAAAAGTAGGGTATTTGAATGACTAATGGATGACCATTCTTTCTTAGTTGCTAGATTATGACCATTAACATGGCCTAGATTAAGAATAATATATTAAAAAGTGCAACACAACACTTATAATTGGCAACTATAGGAGTTGTATGTTAAGTAACTAACATAGATAAATCAAATAGGATAGTTTGTGGTCTTAATGACTAAAATCCGAATAAGCTAATTGCTATAATATCATGACAGATATTTGGAGATCATAAGTTTATATTGCGAGGACCAATCGGATCTTTATGATATTAGAGCCTCTACTATGATCGTGATGAGACATTGCACCTAGGATTGAGTCATTTGGAATCATAAATATTAACTAGGTTGACAAAGCTTTCTCCCCTTCATTGATTTCCAATTATTTCTATTTTTGTTTATATCTATTCTTTAAGTTTTAATTAGTCTTTAAGTAATTTATCGCGTGGATATAAAGAACGGTTTGGGTTATTTAATTGCTTTCATAGGTTTAGTAATAAATTTCTTATTATCGATCAAATAACCTGCTCTTAGGGTTCGACACTGATGGGGATTAATTTCATACGCTTTAAAGGGGTCATTTAGCCTCTAAATCCATATATATTTGATCCTTTGTGTTGGAATCACTCCTAAACCTTAATCAAGTGTTAGTAATTCACATGTAATAGTTAGCTTAATTATGGCCTTTATGTTTGTTATTAGCCTTAAGCTTATGTAGAAGGCCCATGAGCTTAGGCTTAGGCCCAATAAGAAAAGGATGGGAAGTAGGAGTGTTGCCCTAGCTTCCCACCTATAAATACTCTTGTATAACCCTCACTTGAGGGTTGGTTGTTCAAGTTATTCTCTTCATTACACTCTACGCCTAAACCGTTCAAGTATATCGTGTGTGTGTGTGTGAATCTTGTTCAATCGCCTCTCTATCTCTTTCTATATTGCTTGTGTTGTAAAACTAGTGACCTAACAGTGGTATCAATCGCCTACTAGTTGGGTGAATCGTATTGTTCTTGAAGTGGGTTTTGGTCCTACGCGTAGAACATACGTGCGTGTTTGATACTTTGGTTCGCTCAAAAACACATTTTTTACACGTTTGAATCCAAGATTCTTGTACTTTCAACGTTATAAGGTGTTAAAATAACTGTTTTTGGCAAAAAGTCTCAACCTTTACGCGTGGATTTACGTTTTTAAGCTTGGTTTTTAACGAGGGTTTCATTCTACGCGTAACCATTTTAGGAGTTTTGGTTCATCAAGTTTCACACTTTTTTGTTATTTTGGTGATATTGAAGCTATCTCATCACAAAAATCTGGTTTAGAAACATCTTTGGGCAAAATCATTTTTACGAGTAAAGCTACGCGTATGAAAACCCTAGTTCTACGCGTAACTTTATCCTTGGTTTGATCTTCAGTTTCGTGGTTTACTCCGTGTTCTCTTGCTTGGATAAGCCTGAAAATACGTCGACTTTGGATATCTTTTGCACCGTGATAGTGTAAAGATCACTTGGGATAAAACCCTAAAATTACGCATAAGCATTAAGCTTACGCGTAGAAAATCCTACGCATAAGATTCATCTTACGCGTAAGCCTAGTCTTACGCATAAGGTAATCCTACGCCTAAGTTTCTACGCCTAACTTTGTGTCTACACATAACTTTAGTGTCTTTTTCCTACTTACGCGTAAGCTAAAACCTATGCGTAACTCTTGATTGTTACGCGTAACTTTGGTGTTTTTACGCATAAGTGGTACTTGGTTTTCTGTGATTTCTACGCCTAAGGATACTTCATCAACATCGTTTCATTCGACTACAAAGATCCATTTTTATAACACAAGTTTTCAACATGTCACAACCACCATACTCTAGCTGTTTCCCTTACACTTATCCTCAACAACAACAACTAAGTCCCCTACATCAACAATGGAATCATCAACAAGCAATTTATCAACAACTATTTAATCAACAACATACTCCACAACTTGCAGCAACTCCACAACCTCTAATGCCTCAACCACCAACAAGTCTTCAAGTACAACCTTACTCAAACGTCTACAATCAATCCAGGAGCTTTATGAAGGAACCGGCATGGTTTGGCAAGATGTGTGAAGCCTTGAGTAGCCAACAATCAATTCATGAAGCTGGCTTACTAGATAGACCTCCAATGCTCACTCCCGGGAATTATGATCAATGGGTGATTCGGTTCTTTAGGTTTTGTGATCTAAAGAAGCCACATGGAAAGTTTCTAAAGAAGGTCATTATGGAAGGTCCATTTCAAATGCCTACTATTGTTACACCAGGAGATCCAGATGTTGTTCCACCAAGAGATGATGTCACCGAAATTGCAACTTTTGCACAACTGACGGGTGATCAACTTCTACACTTTGAAGCTGACGAACTTGCAATGCAATACATCCTTTTAGGACTACCAAATCTAATTCTTCGAAGTGTTGATGCTCAAAAAACTGCAAAAGCAATGTGGGAACAGATTCATCTTCTTATCCAAGGAACAACACTCAATCAGGAAGATATGGAATCCAAAATCTACTTGACTTATGAACACTTCATGATTGAACCAGGAGAGTCATTAGAATCTTATCATCATCGCTTTTCAGACATCATTAATGATTTGGACAAACACAATATCATCATGCCACGAATTGCTGTCAACACAAAGTTCCTAAGTAGTCTTGGTCCAGAATGGGAGAAGTATGTCATCTTTCTCCGTCAAGCTAAGGATATGCATCATGCTACCTACGGATTGTTGTACGACTATCTGAAGCCTCACCAAAAAAGAAGTTGATAAGGAAAGAATTCTCCGTGGTCAAACCGTTTCACCATCACTTCCGGACAATCAACAACTTGCTTTGTGGGCTCAAACTAATATTCCTCCTCAACAAGCTCCTCAACCCGCCCCTCAAACAACTGCAGCCAACAAACCTCCTGATCCGTCACAACAACAACCTCAACAAAATCAATTGGTTCCTTACAACAACAACCCTGCTCAAGCTCTTTACAGTCAAGCTGATGAGGACTCCGATGCATTCGATGATTTGCAACAAGGATTTGTTATGATAGCTAAAGCATTTGGCCGTTATACAAACAAATCCAACAATCGCATTCGTTCTTCATCTAATACAAGAAATCAGGCTGTTGTGAACAATGGACGCGTTGAAGTTCAAAATCGGGGTTATGGTCGTCAGATGGGAGGTGGTCAAGGGTTCAATGCTATGGGAAGGAATAACATGGGTGCTCCGCAGCAGCAAAGGGCTCAATTAGTTGAACAGGGGAATGCTCAGAATGGGGTTAATGGTCTTCGATGCTATAACTGTAATGAGAAAGGTCATCGCTAATGCATGTCCTAAACCGAGGACAAGAGGGTGCTTATTTCAAAGAGGCCTTGCTCTTGGCTCTTAAGGATGAAGTGGTGGATCTCTTACCAACAAGGAACGAGCTTTATGGCGATGCGATTCGATGATGATATGGAGGACTTGCAGGCTAATGCAAAGAATGATGTTAATGGCACAAATGCAAGCTCTACACATGAGTGACACAGGCCCAGTGTATGACACTGATGGCTTGTCTCAAGTACCTGAACAAACCATTATTGTTAAATCCAAGATCCGGACTCAACTAGAGTATATAATAACGATGATTGAATGTGCACAGCGGAATAATAAGAACACAATCAAAGTTACCAACAAGGTTTTTCTATTAAAACTAATGATCCTCTATGGATCTTTACACCCTCTCTATAGAGGTTTTTCTTGAATGTTTTTCTGAAAAAGTTCTCCTTAATACATAAGACCTATGTTCCTTTTATAGACAAGGAACCCTAATACTTTTCTTGGGAAACGTCTAAGCATGCAAGCATGCAACTAAATATTTGTTTTACCCATACAGAATAAACATGGGAAAACTCTAAACAAGCTCATGCTAACCTTGGGCAGTACAATAATAAATATGGGCTAACATATAAATAATAAAACTCATGCGTACAACTTCAGCAGAATCCTTCAGTAGATACTAATATTGCTTCAGCAGAATCCTTACTTCAGCATACTCACGGCTTCTTTACTTCAGCAGACTTATATCTCCACTACTTCAGTGGAATAACTTCAGCATAGTTCCTACTTTGTACGTTTATATTACTTCAGCAGAAACTCTTCTTCAGCAGAAACCATTGTTTCTCGATCGTGTAATCAACTGCTTCACGAATTCCCAACAATCCTCCCTAAACCGGAATTGAAATGATATCGATTGTAGAATCCAAGAGGATTTGTATCATTTAAGTTCCAGTCACGAGCACTCAATCATATATCTTTAATATTTCAGAACTAGAGGATTGTATCATTTAACGACAAAACTTCCCAACAATCCTTCCCAACAATCTTTAACATTTCAGAACCAGAGGATTGTACTCAAATATCAGCAACAAAGAACCAAAACAATGACATCTCTATGATGACACATCTCTAAAACTCCAGATCTTTGCAGCAACAAATGACATAATGTACATCAAAACATATGAGTTTTCAGACTATTCTCATCACATCCGGTGTGTTAACTCGTGAGAGGTGAATCATTGAAAATAATGGATTTGATGTCTCTTTACCAATAGCCATCACTACTTGGAGTAGCCAAATGTTTAAGTTCGAAAACTATGGTACACCGATAACCATCGATTTATTGGCAAACCAAAGAACCATATAACGGATTTGATATGTCTTTACCGTAGTCGTTTGCTCAGGACTAGCCAACTCTTTGATGGAATGCCGTCATCATCATGGTGAGTTGATTACCATTCATGGATTTCCGCAGCCTTTACCACAAGCCATAATCTTGTGGGCTAGTCAACTCTTGTGTCAGAAAGACATGGTGAGATGAAAACCATTAGGTGTGGTAATTAACCAACACCAAAACCTGCAAGTTTGAGAAGAAACTGAACACAGGCAGGTTAGAGATTTTTTTTTTTTTTTAATCACTAAACACAAGACATAACACGGGTCTTTTTTTTTTTTTTTTTTTTTTTTTTTTAATATAAAATTAAGAAGGAATAAAATAACCAAAACAAGTAAAAGATACCATCAAAGCAGCAGAAACCAAGTACGGTTGTAGTGTCACCAAACACTAAGCCTCCCTTAGCGTATGAGGATCCAACAACCGCAAAATGGTTAGAAAACAAAAATACAACAATAAGCCTCCCTTAGGCTTATGCCTCCCTCAATCAATGCACCGACAAAGACGTTGTTCTTGGGTACCCGAATGAACCTTTTCTTTGAGTTTTTCAAGAATAACTTTGTTGAGGGCTTAATGTTAGTTGCCACTCTAACTCCACCATGTGCCATATTCATATGAGATACATAAGGTGTATATGACTGAAAATAAAACTTTTAGGTCTATAGGGCATAAGCCTAGCATTCTTGCTCCACCAACCAACGAGAATCGGTGAAGAATATCCTCCACCAAATGGAACCGGAAAGGCCTATTAAGCCTGCTGTCAGTAAACAGATGCATACACCTTTGGTTTACCAGAAGGAACTGGTTTACCTGCTTTCACATGAGCAACTTTGGGAACAAATGGAGGAATACTAGCAACATTAGTCCATGTGGGTCTAGAAGTCTTATGGCCAGAGGAAACACCCATCTTTTTCTCATGGTAATCACAGTCTATAATAAGATGGAGTTTACTACCACACACAAAACAAGATTTCTTCTTAAAAGGCTTATCCTTAACACAACTTTGTTTATTACATTTAAACTTATCAGGAACAAAACTAGAAGCAAAAGTGTGTTTAATGTAATAAGTAACTGTCTTTGTTTTGGGCTCATCATCGCCTACTTTGGACTTGGGTGTAGTCTTGGGTGTGTGTCTAGGTGAGTCGGACTTTTCACTTGAATCACATGAGGCATAGACAGTGGACTTTAGTTCGACGACTTGTCACTTTTAGAGCAAGAGACCGAGTCATTAGTTTGTCCACTAAGGTCTGGCAAGTCACTTGACTTTTTGCCATATAAATGGTGTGATCCATCAAAGTCAACAGGAATGGACAGGTCAATAGGCATGAATTCACCTCTAATAGGTCCACGAACAGCATGTAAATCACCTTCTTTAACAAAATTAGCTAATCCTGCTGGTGTTGATTTACGACCATCATTCCTAGCTTCCAATCCTACATACTTTTGAAAACCTAGACCTAATGTAGAGGTCACTGGTTGACTACTATAGATTTCTCTAGCTAGATTGTCACCTGATATTAACCATTGTTTATGTCTAGCTATTTCCTCATCTAGTTTCTCTTTTAGCACTTTGTTTTCAGAAATTATATCAGCTTTCTCTTTCTCAGTGCGTTTCAAGTCAATTTTGGTAAATTCTAGATCACTTTCTAGCACCCTTATTTTCTCATCATAAGCCAATTGATTCTTTTGAAACCAAACTGTTTGTCTTTCTAATGTTTTTAATGACAGTTTATAAGCTTCATTATCAACATAGCATGCATTGTACTTAGGTTTCATTTCATCATAGGCTTCCTTAAGTTCATTATATCTCTCCTTACAACCAAAAACACAAGTATGTACCGAGAGATGCCCATGAAAGCAATTGACTTGATCGGCAAATTCTTCAAGATAACCTTCAAAGATCAACTTCCTTGCTCATCTTCTTGAAATCACCTTTTCACCATACCTTGCTTTGAGTGCATTCCATATAAGACTTGCATCATCCATATAGCTAAAATCGCTACATGATCGCAGGAATAGATTTAAACAAGATAGTTACGCCTTTGACTCTTTTCTACAAAGAATGTGTTCATCCGCAATCGTTGGAGGACGAATAATGATGTTACCATCACGATCATTTCCAATCCTTTTTAAACTGTTGCCATTTTGGATCACCTTCCAGATATTCATATCATTATTCATGATCCAGTGTTCCATCTTCTTAGCCCAGACCTCATACTCATCATTCATCAAATAAGGAAACATAACTTCATCCCTATTATTATCAAATTCTGCCATTCTAAAAGTACCAAGATAGAAACCAAACAGCAGTAAAGTTATGTGATAGCACGAATGTCAGCAGTAAAGTTCCAGCAAAAACCTTACGAGGTTCAGTAGAAACAATAAAATAGTGGGGACCAAAATTTTGTTGACCTCACGTAAACCTTCAGAAGAATCAACATGTGCTTCAGTAGCAATACTTCAATGTGAATGTGGGAATAAACTTATCATGCCCCACGTGAAAGCCACCAATGTATGTTGGACAAGTACAGTTGGCCAGTACTCCTTAAAAATATGCTCCGACCAATTATCACATGAGATCTTAAAGAAACACGTCACCGACAAAATAAAATATTCCTTCTCACCAAAAAGCGTGCCTCTATAGCTTTATTTGAGTATAATACCTTTGACCAAGATCACAATCAGTATGATAATGTATTGAGCCAATAAATTCACTTGATATGTGACCCTTCCGACACTTTATCTTGGACCAATCAAACATGTGAGGGACCAGCAGTACAGACTGAATCAGTAAATGCACGAGTATCACAAAAGATGGTCCCACACAAGATTTGACCAATAAACTGCGCCGACCAATCAATGGGATGAATTTAATCTTGGTACCAAGTAAAATACCATGTACTGCCAAATAACTCTACAGCAGGAATTAATAAAATACCAATTCACCAATAAGTGCGCATTAATCAACCACGTGATATCCCAATCAATACTTATGAACTGTACCGAATCACAAGTATCACAAATATATTAAAGTCAATCAATTGATTAAAGTGAATAAATCTTGTACTGTGATATCCACTTGTTACAAGGTAACCATGTGAATCAAGAATGAGCCCCACAAGTATCACAAACCCACGTGATCATCAAGAGAAGAATATTGATATCAAAACAATAATAGAGAACCAATTAAAAGTAGGGATATCACAATACCTCTTCAAACTTGTTCGACCAATCAGAGACCGTTTGATCACTTGACCCCCTACCTGCTTCACGCCAATAAACTGATCCGAATAACAACCCCTTATTCCTGCTGCTTCATTTCTTTTTCAAAGTGTGTCTGCATCAGTTTTCTAGACCTTATAACTTTCTGACAGAGACTCAGATCAACGATCCCTCCGGTGGAAACCTTCCTTGGTATACCAAGAACTTCCCGTCCAAATTTTATGCCGATCCAACGGTTAACGAAAAAGTTATGACTGTTTCAAAACAGTGTTGTAGTAACCTTACGGAACTTTTTCAGCAGACTTTGACGGCTTATAACTTTTGATTGTGAGCTCTAATCGACAATCCCTCCGGTGACACTTTAGATTACTATCTAGAGATGCGCCAGAAAAAATTGTAGCTCGATCCAACGGTTCAAGAAAAGTTATTCTTTGTTTCAAAAAAATTAAACAGTAAACAATACGAAAACTATTACCGACTTGAATTTTGTATCTTTTCTTCGAAAAACCTTGTAAACTCAAGATCGAGAGCCACCCGCTCTGATACCAATTGTTAAATCCAAGATCCGGACTCAACTAGAGTATATAATAACGATGATTGAATGTGCACAGCGGAATAATAAGAACACAATCAAAGTTACCAACAAGGTTTTTCTATTAAAACTAATGATCCTCTATGGATCTTTACACCCTGTTAGGAATTAGAAATTCCAGGTATTAAAGAGTCGGTCACCTCAAGTATATGTAATCGTTAGAAAGCTCGTAGTCGTAGTTCTTTTAAGTTAAGTAGTATTTAGTTAAGTAACACCGTGGAGGACTGGACGGTCTTTACCCACCGTATGCCCGATCCACCCGATGTGTGACGATTTATCTAAGACTATAAATACTCTACCTTCCAAGGTAGAGTTGGAGCTCATAATAATATCTTTCACTTTCTCTCACCAAGTTCCCAAACCTCTAACTTTCTCTCTAGAACTTCATTCATACGCCACTTTGTGTTATGGTTTGATGTGTATGTGAAAACCAATATCTTACACACCTTTCTATAGAACTTTTAGAAAAACATTCAAGAAAAACCTCTATAGAGAGGTGTAAGATCCATAGAGGATCATTAGTTTTAATATAAAAACCTTGTTGGTAACTTTGATTGTGTTCTTATTCACATTTTGCACATTCAATCATCGTTATTATATACTCTAGTTGAGTCCGGATCTTGGATTTAACAATCTAAATCCAAGATCCGGACTCATTAGAGTATATAATAACGATGATTGAATGTGCACAGCGGAATAATAAGAACACAATCAAAGTTACCAACAAGGTTTTTCTATTAAAACTAATGATCCTCTATGGATCTTTACACCCTCTCTATAGAGGTTTTTCTTGAATGTTTTTCTGAAAAAGTTCTCCTTAATACATAAGACCTATGTTCCTTTTATAGACAAGGAACCCTAATACTTTTCTTGGGAAACGTCTAAGCATGCAAGCATGCAACTAAATATTTGTTTTACCCATACAGAATAAACATGGGAAAACTCTAAACAAGCCCATGCTAACCTTGGGCAGTACAATAATAAATATGGGCTAACATATAAATAATAAAACTCATGCGCATAACTTGGTGAGAATCCTTCAAGAGATACTAATATTGCTTCAACAGAATCCTTACTTCAAAGATACCACGGCTTCTTTACTCAAAGAGACTTATATCTCCACTACTTCAGTGGAATAACTTCAGCATAGTTCCTACTTTGTACGTTTATATTACTTCAGCAGAAACTATTCTTCAGCAGAAACCATTGTTTCTCGATCAGCAGAATCACTGTTTCACAGAATTCCCAACAATTATCATTAATGAACTGATATCTCCGCCAACATCTGCATCCGACACGAATCAGAGTGTTCAACATGAGCCATCTACATCTCATTCCGACGATTTTCAACTAGACCCCGTAGTTACATTTGATGATCAAGATGACCTTATGGTTACCATTGATGATCAAGTTGACTCCGTGGTTATACTTGAGGATCTAAATAATGACTATGTTGAGGCTCACGTTGAACAAAATGATCCTATGTCGGATCTAATTTTTGAGCTCCAGACCTTAGTTAAAGACCAACAATCCCGAGTGGAACGTTATAATGCTGATAATATTAAACTCAAAGCTCAAAATGCACTGTTAACCAGGGATAATGATTGCTTAATTCGACAACTCGAATTTTTTAAAACTCAAGAAAAATGGGAAAAAGGTTTTGAAGTCGCGTTTTCTAAATCTTATCAAAACAAAAAATATTTAGAACGACAGATATGTGATCTAGCCGCATCGAAGAATGCCTTGTTGTCTCAAATAGAAAAAACTGAAACATGAACATAAACAGCAACTTAACGCTCTTACTTTGGAAAATGAAAAAACCAAGGCTGAGTTGTTAACTTGTCAAAAACAGTTCTCTGAGTACAAAAAGCATTCCGCAAAACGAATAGATAACTATCTTGAAGAAATTGTCGACTTACAACACAAAATCAAAGAGTTTCGAAATGTCGTTTATAAACATGGTGAGTCAATCACAACTATTCAAAAGTTTACTTTTAAACCAAATCCAAATGGATATGGACCAATTCTTGCGATTATAAACCTAAGTTTTCAAACGAGCATTAAAACCAAATCAAGTTTACAAAAGTAACATAGAATTGATGATTCGATTATGACTGTTGTTGAATATAATCGTCAAGAGGAATTCGATGCAGATGACGAGAGTCGGTCAAAAATGGAAAATGTCATTTATAACAAACCATTTGACTATTCGAAAGCCGTAACTTTTGTCACACAACAAGATAAGTCAAACACACCTTTGGTTGTCACACCAGTTTCTGAAGTTAGTCCCCAACACAATGGTGCACAAATAAATGGTCCTTTACCTTCACTTAGTGAAGTAAAAACTAAAGCCGAAAGTTGTCGTATTATCAAATATTTTGACACTTTCTTATCTGAAATCAAACTTTTGGAACGGGCAATTGAAATTCATTCTGAAATAAAAGTTGACCATTTTATCTCGCCATTGGCAAGAGAACAACGAGAAATTTTCGCACTGCAATTTTACCCCATGTCAAAAATTTGAAAATCTGCACTATATTGGGAAAGGGATTTTCACAAGGAACTTGGTCTCATGAAAAGTTTGAGAAAATGTAAACATCAATTTCAAATACTAAACGGAAAAAGAAATTATTGAGAAAAGTTGTTGATCGACTCTTGAAAGATGTTATCTGTGCTGATATCCATAATGTCGTGTTGTTGTATACTCTTGATACTGCATCTGATTATATCTCTGCTGATTCTGTTGATACTGTTGAAATTGTTGAGAACACTGATAATGTGCTTCAGATCGAGTCTTTAAAAGTTGAAAATGAACGATTGTCAAACGAACTTTCCAATGTAATACGTCGTCTTAATTGGTGTCAAAAAGATATTCATAATCAACAACTTGCTTTTCAAACCAAAATCACCCAGTTGCGTTCACACAATTCTAAACTTGAGCAACTGGATGATCAAAACGTGTCTGTTAAGAGTCAAATCTCAAAATATGAACAAGAACTTTCAAAAGTCAAAAAGGAGAATGGTGTCATATCCGATTTACTCAAACAGACTCGTGATGAAGCATCTAACGAACTTGATCATTTTCTTGCACACACAAAAGAAGTCATGAATTTTGCTGGAAATCTTCGTTCTGAAAATCAAGATCTGATTCACACTATCTTTAAGTTAAGAGAAATGTTAGGAAAGTATGAACAACTTTCACCTACTGTGATTAAGAGAATAGCACCAGTAACACTCAGTAATCGTGAACCTAGAATCCCTACTGCAAAATCACAAGTTGCTAACGTGCCTCCTTCTACTGAAACAGGAATAGTTGCCTCTTTTCCAAACATCCGCACTTCACAGCCTAGGAGCAATACAAGGAAGAATAGGAAGTTGCGACCTAAGAAAAGACAAATAAAGATTGCTGAAGTAGAAGAACACCCTAGGACTATGAATAAGACTCAAGTTGCTTCCACTATAAATATTGCACTTGGCAAATGTAATAGTAATAGTGATGTAACGAATGCTAAACCTTTAAGTACTTTTGATATTCAGTCTGATGCACCTTGTGTTATTTGTCGTTAAAGTATGAATTCTGATTGTCATGACAAATGTGTTGCTAAAGCTATCATCTCTCGTTTAAGGAATCCTAAGACTCGGAATACCTCTAGGCCCACTAATCAGTCTAAGTCTGTGCTTGGTAGACCGCCCTCTTTAGATTCTAAGAAACCCATTGATGTACCTGTAGTTCCAGTATCACCTCCAAGAAATGTAGTATCACCTAGTGCATTCACTAAGACTAAAGCTAAGACTAGTTGGAGATGGCAGAAATGGATACATAATACACTAGGATTTAAATGGATGCCTAAAATCATTGATGTGTGTATTTCAACTATAATCGCTTGAACCCTCTAACTCATCGGGTTCCACATCTACTTCTATTCCATATGTGTCATCTGTGTAATGCGGTGATACGATCATTCTTTGATTGTTGATACGGATGTTCCCGACATATGACGAGCAACCTTAAGCTGTTATCAAACTTTGTTGCAAAGTTCATTGGCACCGCCGATTCGGAATGATCACTTGACTATCATGGGCTACGGAGACTACATTAATGGCAACATCGAAATTAGCGAGGTTTATTATGTGGAAGGCCTCGGTCATATAACTGTTCTCGCTGGTCAATTTTGTGATGGAGATTTGGAAGTCGCTTTCGTGGAGAAAACTTGTTTCATTCGTGATCTACAAGGAAACGATCTTATGTCCGTCAACGCCATCCGCCTATACACTATCTCTATGCAAGACATGATTGCTTCATCTCCCATATGTTTACTCTCAAAGGCTACATCAACAAAATCTTGGCTATGGCACCGTCGTCTCTCACATCTAAACTTTCAAACCATAACCAACCTTGCTCGACACAAACTTGTCAAGGTCTCCGCGATTCCGGTATTCTAAAGATCACCTTTGCTCGACTTGTGAACAAGGGAAAAGCACTCGTGCTCATTTTCCTTCAAAGGTGGAACACTCTTAGCATGTGCTTCATCTTCTTCACATGGATTTGTGTGCCCGATCTTGCCGCATGCACGATAAATGGCAAACGCTACATCTTGGTAATTGTTGATGACTACTCAAGATGGACTTGGGTTTACTTTCTTCAAGTAAAGATCAAGCTCCAAATATGATCATCACCTTCTCACGAAAATTCAAGTTCACTCGGAACACCGTCCGACAAATTCGCATGCAGAAAGGAACCGAATTTGTGAATCAAACCTTCGGATTATTATGAGAAAGTGGGAATTGACATCAAACATATATTGCACGCACACCGTAACAAAACGGAGTTGTTGAAAGACGAAACCATACGTTAGTGGGCGGCGAACGATGTTAATCAATGCTAAACTTCCAGTTACTTGTGGGTCAAGTCGTCTCGATTGCATGCTACACTCGTAATCGTTCTATGATTACAAACGCCACAACAAAACACCATTTGAGCTTCCACAACCGTAAACCGAATCTCAAACACTTTCATGTATTTGGATCCTCTCGCTATCCGAATAATGATCGTGATGACTTTGGAAAGCTCAAAGCCAAAGTCGACATTGGAGTCTTTATTGGATATTGTGAGAATTCTAAAGGATACCGGATCCGAATCGTCGTACAAAGCAAAGGTTATGGAAACGATACATGCTCATTTTGATGAACTTCTTGAAATGGCTTCGAGTATAACAACTTGGAACCCGGTCACAACCGCTTAAACTTCCCCAAACCCCATCATCACCGAACAAAGCCCTCACTTACTCGTCAACAAATGGAAAGGCTATTTGCTCACTGCTCAAATGACAATATTGATGAGCGTGCTCGGTGTATCCATTGTTTCACGCTCAACCCGATAATACTCCTATACCGATACACTGCTACAACAACCTTTGTTGAAGAAGCACCACTAGTTGACTCCACAACAACAGTTGAACAAGCGCTTCCAATGATTGAACAGCCGATGATGTTCTTAACAATGAAGTACCCGCACCGCAGATTTTGATCCAAATCGTTCTTTAACCCGTTTGCTAATGAGAGGCTGCACACGATGTCGCGAAATCATCTACAAGCCATTTGAATCCTCGAATCGCACAATGTATACCAACATCAACCTCTACACATTGATGGACAAAATACCATCCTCGGAAAAATTATTGGCAACCCAAACCAACCAATCGTTACGAGACAACGTCTTCACACAGACGGTGAACACGCATTTATGCTCTCACCGCTCGCCAAACCGAACCCAAAACATTAAGGATGCAATGACAAAAGATAACTGGATTGAATCCATGCAAGAAGAACTCAACCAATTCAAGCGTCTTGAAGTATGGAGGCGGTTGAAAGACCAACAGGGGTCTACGTCATTGGTCTCAAATGGATTTGGAAAAACAAATTGGATGCTGAAGGGAATGTTATCCGAAATAAGTCACGTCTGGTAGCTAAGGCTTATCATCAGGAAGAGGGTATTGACTTTGAAGAATCATTTGCTCCGGTTGCTCGGCTTGAGGCTGTTCGGATATTTCTCGCGTTCGCGGCTCATATAAATATAACGGTCTTTCAGATGAATGTCAAAACTGCGTTTCTCAATGGACAACTTAAAGAAACGGTTTATGTCAGCCAACAAGAAGGATTCGTTGATCCCGAGTTCCCGAACCATGTCTACAAACTGAACAAAGCTCTGTATGGTCTCAAACAAGCTCCTTGGGCGTGGTACGATAAGTTATCATCTTTCCTCATTGCCAATAATTTTACCAAAGGTTCGGTCGACCCAACTCTTTTCATACAATAACACGGGGAACATATTTTAATTGTTCAAATTTACGTGGATGACATCATTTTTGGGTCAACACATAAAAAGTACTCAATCGCTTTTGCAAAACTAATGAAGAAACATTTTGAAATGTCAATGATGGGTGAACTTACGTTCTTTCTAGGATTGCAAGTTCATCAATCACCTCGTGGTATTTTCTTGAGTCAGTCCAAATATGCCCTTGAAATTCTGAACAAATTTGGGATGAATACTTGTGATACTTATGCCACACCTATGTCACATACCAAGAAGCTAGATGCTGATTTACATGGGAAACTGGTTGACCCTACAAAATACCGTAGTCTTATTGGGTCTCTCATGTATCTAACAGCTAGCAGACCTGATATTGTCTTTGTCGTATATCTTTGCTCCCGCTATCAGTCATGACCAACTGAAACCCACCTCTGAGAGGCTAAAAGAATCCTCTGATACATCAAGGGAACTATTAATTTGGGAATCTGGTATCCGAAGGATTCTGGTTTTGAACTAATAGCTTTTTGAGATCTTCGATCACGCAGGATGCTTAGACTCCGGAAAAGTACTGTGAGCACTACAATTTTTGGTGACAAACGGTGTCTTGGCAATCGAAGAAGCGAGGATTGTACATCGCTCTCATCAAGCAAGCGAATATGTAGTCATGTCGGCGTGTTGTGCTCAAGTCATTTGGATGAGAACACAACTCAAAGACTATGGTTACGATTTGATGAATCCCGATGTATTGTGACAATCGGTGCCATTGCTATCTCGTGCAACTCGATTCAAAGACTCGAAATCAAAGCACATCGATCTTGGTATCACTTCATCAAGGACCACGTGGAGCAGGTACCGTTGAATTATACTTTATGGGTACAGAATACCAATTGGCAGATCTTCTCACCAAAGCCTTAGCTCCTGCTAGGTTTAATGAGTTGGTCCACCGGATTGGTATGCGGTGTTTGACTCAAGAGGAACTCGATGAACTCTTAAAACATTCTTAAAAACCAGTCAAACACCAAAATCTCTTTTGTAACTATTTTTCAAAAACGAAATACAAAATTATAAAATCTGATAAAACAACAAAAATATTCTTCTATCTAATTTTCTTTCAACATGGCAAGTACATTTCTTCCGTCAACACTCAAATCTTTCAAAATTCAATATTTTTCCGATCAAGTGTTGAGGGGGAGAAAATAAATACTTAACTGTTTCAAAATAACTGTGTACTTGCATGTTATACTATCCCGGTTGTTTCTTTTTATCAATGGTGGTAAATTTTCTGGCTCACTGACACTCCTCGTACTAAAATTTATAACCTTTAATTATTTCTTAAGTCGAGGGGGAATGTCGTCAAGTTTCCTTACTAAAATTCTTGTTTGATAACCAAAATGGAAGTTAAAAGGCTTTGGATGAAAATGGAAAAGGTGGAGGGACTAAAACTGCCAAAATCTCAAAGTCATTTTAATAAAAACATCTCCACCTAACTTATCCTTCACATTTAATACTTACACCTAAAACATCCTACGCCTAAGAATCGTTCATCAAATCTGTGTTTTGGATCATCATTTTGTAAGTTGTTTCATAATCTTAACGTGTTTTTAAACATTGGTTTTGATTTTTACATGAATCCAACGGTCAAAACGTTGAATAATCTTGTTTTTGTGTTCTACGCGTATGCGTATGAACACATGATCAAGATTGTGTGTTTATGGTTAAAAGGACAGTGTCAAAACATTTCTAATACATCAATGATACCGTTTTAATCATCAAAACTCACCCAGAATCACGAATTAAATGATTTGTGAAATTAGGGTTTATGCGTGGTTTTGGGTATTTTCAAATGTGAATGTTTGTGGTCAAAAAGATTGTTGTGTGATGATGCTCTTATGATGAATTGATCATATCTATGCTTTAAAACAACCCAGAAACACTAATTGATGATAAATTAGTAACTAGGGTTTAATGTTCTTGAGTTTTGAGTATTATTGATTCTCTGCGAATTAAATGTTAAAACTTGGTTAACACTTTCACATAACATCTAAGAACTACCAGAAAACGTTTGGTGCAATTTCCATGGCTAGAATTGTTAAGCGTAATTCTTGAATTTAGGGTTTAAGTTTTATGCGTAAGCCTTTCTACGCGTAAACTGTTTGAGAGAATTTTATGCCATGATCTGTTATATAATGAATGATAATGTTGAAATTGATGCTATGATGATGTTATTTCAGGTTTGCTACTCATAACATTCAGAATCAAGGTTGTTAGTACTTCTACGCATAAGGATCACCTTACGCGTAGAAAGTTATGCGTAAGAGAAATCTTACGGCAGAATCGTACGCCGTGAAGGTTCTACAAAGGGACTACGCGTATCCTGTGAAGGATATGCATAAACAGTGACCTCTACGCATAAGGTCTACTCTTACGAGTAAGCCTTACGCGTAAGGTTTATATACGCCTACGCGTAAGCTTTACGCATAAGGTCCTCCTGTTCCTACGCGTAATATTTCTTACGCGTAAGTCAGAATCCTACGCATAAGTTTGCGTCTACGCGTATACTTATCTTGTTTACGCATAAGCTACCAATTCTACGCATAAGCCTTGATCAAACCTTCATTATGAATTGTTCCGCGTGCAAACTTGTAAATAAATGAATCATAACGTCACGAAACCAATACCGTCACTAATAAGCTTAAATGTATAATGTGTTGTGAAAATATGTGATAACATAAACTTTAAAACCTAAAGTTAACTAACTCACGAAACTTTTCTCGACGTCATTAGACTATTGGACAAACAAGTGACTTTGGACTCGTAACAATCATTGACATTATACATTTAATAACTAGACAACAAAACCTTCTGTTGACTAACATTATGTCTTTCGATATGTTGGTTCTTTTGGCTAATGTTATTTCAGATCACGACATGGCTGCTCAAATGAATGTGGATGCACCTGAGGTTCTCACAATTGCCAATATCTTCCCTAATGGGTATCCGAGGAAGATTGTAAAGAACAATCTCAGAGTTGACTTTGAAACCCTCACATGCTCAGAATCTTCTTGCTTGATCGCTGTGGATATTCTAAAGAATCATCCCTACCAGAACATGCTCTCACACTCTGCTACAGTCCCGGAGATCTACACACAACAATTCTGGAATTCAATGCAAAGGATCAAAGGTCAAAGTGTGGTGACAAAGTGACACTCAATCACAAACAAGTCACCATCACACATGCGGACTTACTGGTCGCTCTTTTCATTCCGAAATCGAGCCAACCGACTTCTATGCCACACCCATCAAGAGACAGTTCGCAATTCACGATTGATATTGGCTATGATGAAGCTTCAGAGTTATCACTAAGCATTCTCATGTGGAGCTTAAGAACATTCCTCAACCGTGGAGAACCTCTACATCATCATCGCCAAGTCGGGTCTCGGTCGTGACGGTGGCTATGAGCATCCCAAGCTCATGGAGCCGCAAATATTTTGGTCATTAATCAACAAGAAGGACATCAAAATTGAAGCTCGATATGGGATGACATGATGTCATTCTCAAAAGCTTGGCTCAAAGATTCCTATGTCGATACACTAAGTCGTTGATCCAGAGAGCACTTGGACTTCATCCTGATATCCCCAAGAGGCTCAATGACCCCGACAATCACGACATGTTGACTGAACCTATCCTATCAGTCAGAATGAAGGAATCTTCAACAAAGAAACAGGGTGCTGTGTTACCTGATCACCTTCTGACTAATGAAATCAAAAAGCTCGAGACATACAAAAGGTATCGGGTAGCAGTGAAAGAAGGCAAAGTTGGTCATCTTGATGAGCAATCTTCTGGTACACCTTTACGGAGATCCAGAAGAGGCAGTGCAGGAAGTGCTGTGAGCACTGAAAGTCAGAGGAAGTACCCCAAGAGGAATCCTTCACTTAAAAGGACTGTTCCCTCTAAGGAAGCTATTCCCATTCCCAAACCTGAAGCGCAAAGAGAGCTTGTGGATGAAAGCTCTGAAGATACACAATCAGACGAAGAGATCTTCTACTCTGAATCTGCAACCGAAGCACCTCCTTCAGCAGTTAAACCTCCAAGTCCTCCAGCAGACAAAGGCAAAGGGAAGACTCCAGTACTTGTACCTTATGAAGAAAGCTCAAGTTCAGAAGAAGAGCAACTGGATACTACTTACAGGAAACAATACAAATTCCTTAGACTCCAACACGTAGCAAAAGAATTTGCTAAGGATCAATTGGGTGGCCCCGGAGGGTCAAGTGGTGCAGCTCAACCTTCACCAGATCCTGATGCGGTTAATCAACCCGATAAGGGATCTGGTGCCACCACTTTGGAACAACAACAAACGCGTGTGGAGGACACTACTAAGTATGAATTTGAGGAATCTGATAAAGAAAAGTCCGAGAAAGATGAGGGTGACAAAGAAAAGACTGAGACAGAAAAGACTGAAGAGAAAGAAAAGTCTGAAGATGATGCTGATTATGATAAGTTTCTACTAGACAGTCCTGCTCGCCCAGTGGAGAAAACCTCTAAACCTCCAAAGGACCCAGAGTCTCCTCATGTCTCTTCATCATCAGATTCGTCTTCTCATTCTTCACCACCACCATCTAAAAGATCAACCAAATCAACATCCAAATCAGTGAAGAAGCCACCTCGATCTTGGATTTCTCATACTCATAAAAGAATTGTGAATGCCGTCAAACAGGTTAGAAAGAAAGACATGCTTTACAAAAAGCTAAATTTTATTCTTGACCGTTAACGTACCTTCATAGCGAGAATGACAAGAGAATAGCGAGAAAGGAGTACATGCGGTTGAAACAAGATCTGCAAGGGGAATTGAACAAAATGATCGAAGGGTACACTCACAAGCACCTTCTTGACATTGTTCCTAAAGTTACAAAGGAGTTATTCACTAAACAACTCTATCCGAATCTACTTCATCTGGCTAAGCAAACCATGAAATCAACTCCAATGCATGTTAACATCAATCCAGTTGATCCCATAATCTTCTCTGATGCTGAATTAGTTGACCGGTTGGTCACTCAAATGTCCAAACGATCTGCATCACTTGCTTCTCACGAAAGCAAATTGTTGGAAGCATTGCTGGAATACCAACTCAAATCTGCATGCAGAGAAGAAGCTGAAAGACCAAAACGTCCAAGAGACGATGATGACAAGGATAAGGATAAGGACATCGAGCCCAAACGCCCGAAGAAGTCTGGTGAATCATCTTCAATGCAACCTCCACCCTAACAGACTCCAGCACAACAAAGGTCTCCTCCTCGTTCTTCTACAGATAAACCTCAGGATTCTGAGTTACCGCCCCAGACTCAGAAAACCGGTGATCACTTTGAGTATACGGGTGGTGACGATGAGGAATACCATGAGCCCCAACAACAACCCGCCTCTCCCGACAAAGTACAGAAACCAGAATCCTCATCTAGGCCTAAGAAAAAGAAGAAGAAGGCGCCCAAGGTTGACGTCGTATCATGGCTAGATGATGATAAAACAGAAGAATTTGAATGGTTTTCTACTCTTGTTAATTCCACTCCCTACCCAGCTGAAGGTCAAGAGGTTATAGAATGTAGTACATTGGAGCATGCAAAATTTCTACAAGAAAAATTCCGGGTGAAGAAGATGACGAAATCCGAGTTGAAGCGAATAAAGAATGAAGCATTTCAACTTCTAAAAGACAGCTCGGAAAGTGCCATCGAGGTCGAATATCACCTTGATAATATTGCACGAGCCATGTCTAACAACATGGATTAGCTCAACCCAGAAGCAAACATCGACTTCACCAAACGGGACAACCCTCCATATTACACAGACTGGTCTAAACCTCTCCCTACAATTGGCCAACCTGATCAGCATCCCATTCCGATATTTCTTCAACAAAGACTTGGAATTTCTTCTACATGGTGGCTATGGCTCATGGAAATACGCTACATCTCTGACACTTCCATTCCCAGCAGCCGAATACTCAAACTGCATAGCTATCGAGGAAAGAACTAATCACTTGTTCTCCAACAACGTGGCTGAGTATGACCGTGATGCAATGTATGGGATTCACCATTGGCCGGAACGCCGAAGAATCTACTACTGAGTCGCCGGTCCGTAAGTCTCAACATGCGAGATTCAATACTAAGAGTATCGTTGCCATACAACACGTTGATCTTTCGTCTAAATGGGACTACACCTTTCTCAAGAATATTGTGGTCAAAAGACAAGATGAAAGGGATTATGCATTCTCTGAAGCTGACTTTGAGAATTTGTCTATCAACGACATTGAAGACATGTACCTTGCCAAAGTACAGGGTCGCATGAGACAATTTTCAACCGAAGTACAACGTGAATGCATCAAGTCATTGCTCATCTTCATCAAACGCATAGTCATCAAAGAACATGTTAAAGATCTCCAGCTTGCAGTTGAATCATATCAGACCCGTGTCAACTTCACTCCACCTCAGCTTGATCTTCCCGACATTAACCAGCTTTCACAATATACACTCATCAGCAAACCATTCGGCGTCATTTACCGCAGTGAACTTCAAAGAAATTGCTTGATGGCGTGTAGAGATCTTCACAAGTTTGGGGATCACACTTTGAAGATGGTTAGGGACGGATTAGCTTACAGATTGAAGGATATACGTCAAAAGATTGGGTCTCCTAAGCGATGGAATTCTCAGGATCGAAGGGATGTGAGGAGGATCATCACAATGATTGATGAACAGTTGTATCGAAGGGATCAGTTCAGAAGATTGGAAAGCTTTGTTGGTGGTCGACCCAGGATTAATATCACCAGCTTTCAACGCCCGGTTCACACTCCTGGCAACATTACTGGACTACCTGGTACCCCTTGAACTGCTTCTTTCATGATACTTTTGGATGTGTGATTTTCTATGTCTATGGCTTGTGCACACATAACAGTGTACAACCCGTACTTGTCAAGAAAGGACCCTGTGGTACGCTTCAGTGCCACAATCCTATAAAAGGAGCGTAAGCTTCTTATTTTTGAGTAAAACCTATCAAACCTTTCATTTTTCAAGGTTTTGCTCAAAAGCACAAGTACTTCCCCTTATGACTTTCAAAACCTCAACCGTTTATATCACTTGTTGAGGGGGAGTATTTGACTTTAAATCTTTGTTCACAAAATTGTTCTCAGTGGTTCTCTTCCCACAAAACTCAAAATGGACATATTCAATATCAACATTTCTTCAAAAATAACATTTATATATGCCATTTTTGAGGGGGAGAAAAATATGTGATAAGAAATATGTTGTGTTTTGCTATAAGAATTCTCGTGTGAAAAGACTTAACCCATGAATTGACGAAAACTGAACAGTCTTACATTGAAAAGATTTGTCTTCCAAGACTTATCCAAGTAAATTGTACCCATTCGAGAAGCTCTTGATAGACATGAACTTTGACGGGGTTGACAACCTTTCGGGGTTGTCCACATCTTCAAGGTAGTTATTAGAGCTAGTTGTCACCTTAAAGCTGACAATGTACCTCTTTAACTATACAACGTAATCGTGTCCCGCAAGGAATTGTCTATCTTGAGTCGATCAATTCAAAAAGTGCGCGCTCTTTCCTCACTGTGCAAATTTCCGTTAAAACTATTAAGCACATGTTGAGGGGGAGTATTTCGAAAATCTAAAACTCTTGGAGTGTTCAAACATGTTTTCATTCACAAACACTTGAGAGATTTTCATGAAAATGGTTTTATGGCAATGGAGTTATAAGGTGATTAAGGTTAGGAATAACAGTCTATGATCCGCCAGAGTCGGAGGGATCTACCCAAGGACATCACAAATAGTTAGAATTTAGAAGTCCTCGAGTGCGATTATAAAAGGAGATAATGAGAATTGGAGAAAGAAGGAGTTGAAGAATTAAAAGAAATGCAAAGAAAAGGGTGAAAAGAAATAGCCCTCCAAATTATTCAACATAGGCGGACAAGGGTTCAATTCATATACTCTTGGTTGTCACTAGATGACACCAATATTGAAGATTAAAAGTCGTCATGGACCCGATGGCGCATGCACTAAACCTTCTTAGCCACTCAAGTTTCTCTCAGCGAGCTTGTTTCATTCTCACAGAAACCCTACGTAAACTATTGGCTTTCTCTTAGAGATCGTTGGTATTGAAGAAGGAGACCCTCTCCCTAGTCTCCGCTCAGAAACCAAAGCACTATTGAGTCTAGAGCCACGAGATTCATCAAAGATCTCTTAGGTACACTTGACATTTCATCACTTGACGTTCAACAATAAGAATTTCGGTGGTACATTATCGAGTCCTACACAAATCTTAGCAACTGTCGAGAACATTTATGAGAGGTTCACATCGTGATCCTCGGTGATTGAATGGAAACTCACGCTGGGCCAACATCAAACGACCACGACAATAGTCACGGCAACTCCCCATGGATTGCGCTTAGTGGTCTCAAACGGTCTCTGATCGTGAGGTGATGCTTCGTGTACCTCCGCGACTCATCCGAATCGTAGATGTACTTGGTACATTGTGTTATCTCACTTGTGGGACTCCGGTTCGGGAATGGCCTTTGTGAGAATTAGAGTTGTGTTTTCACACTATGCTGTTAACACTCTCGAAGTTCAAACTTGTAAGTGCCGGAATCCGCTTATTACTAAACGTTTTAATGTTTTCTTCTTATGGAAGCTCTGGAGCGGAATGATCGTGCATATTCTCCACATGTTCACACCAACAACATCATCAAAGAAGTTCTATATTAAAGCAACACAAAAGTCAGAATGATTCTTCATCAAATCAAAGAATCTACAAAGTTAAAGACTTAAAGAACTTCATCATTATTGAATTCCAACGTCAAAGAGCGTGTGAACTTGTTGGAGAAAGACGTGGAGACATCAAGCAACAAGGCACTGAAAGCGGCACTCAAGGCACAACAACATACTATCACTTTCATCACAAAGAACAAAGTACAAAAGAACAAAGATAAAGATGACGTCAAAGCAAAACTGTTCAAAGAAAACTATCTCTCTACGCTGGGGAGATTGTTCAAATCAAGGCAATTCTTCTCACAAGAAAGAAGAATGTCAGAAGACGTCAAAGCTACTATTACTACTACACCTTCACCGTTTATTCATCACTAACACTTAGGGGGAGATTTTTGGAATCACTCCTAAACCTTAATCAAGTGTTAGTAATTCACATGTAATAGTTAGCTTAATTATGGCCTTTATGTTTGTTATTAGCCTTAAGCTTATGTAGAAGGCCCATGAGCTTAGGCTTAGGCCCAATAAGAAAAGGATGGGAAGTAGGAGTGTTGCCCTAGCTTCCCACCTATAAATACTCTTGTATAACCCTCACTTGAGGGTTGGTTGTTCAAGTTATTCTCTTCATTACACTCTACGCCTAAACCGTTCAAGTATATCGTGTGTGTGTGTGTGAATCTTGTTCAATCGCCTCTCTATCTCTTTCTATATTGCTTGTGTTGTAAAACTAGTGACCTAACACTTTATTGCACTAAATCATTTCTATTTGAGTTTTAGGTACTTGGGACGCAAATGCTGGAAAAGGACGTGTTTCGAGCTCGGTTGGATGGAAAAACGAAAAAAATGACAACAACTGAAAAACTGTCACGAAAAGACCTTGTGATAGCGTCATAGCCACAAATACTATTATATGATTTTTTTTAATTGATTCTCTTTTTCATTACCATGCTAGGCTAGATTAATTAGTATTGCTTAGGATTTCATGAAACCTAGTTATTGATTGTTATGTTGTTATTTCTTGTTTATTGGTGTGTGCGTTAGGAGTTGGAAAATTGGCTATGGAAAAATATACTAGCTTGAACGTCCACTAAAACGTGACTAGTTAATAACTTATGTCTTAGGTTGTTGGAAGTAAGTATTTATTGTGTAGGCTAGTTGGAAGGTGTGCTTGACAATTTAGATATGCGTCGTACACTGAGAATAGTCTACAGACGTGAGGACTGACCAACCCACAACAGGAAATCAAGAATACCACCAGATTACATTAGACAAGGACCTGACAATTCGACAACACAATAGGATATAACTAGGGAGTAATGAGATTCTAGGTAAAAATATTCTTCCTCTGATAATAAGTTCACCATCAGTTTACTTTTATTGTTATTTTATTTTATGTTTTGTAGTTTAATTAGTATTTTAAAACCAACATCTTCCAATACATGAGATTTTACTTGCTTTCTAAAAAAACATAAAACTACCAAAAATAATCTTCCCTCAACCCTTAGACTTATTCCGTCATACACGTCGAACCTACCTCATTATTCCTCTAGAGAATGATCAATCCCCCGAGTCTTGCGTATACTACACTACAATGGTTAGGTACTCTGTCTAGGAGGATTGTAAAACTTAGTGGTTTTGTAAAATTCCGCAACAAGTTTTTGGCATCGTTGTTGGGGAACAGTCTAGGTTTCGATTTCTATTTCGTTTAAGTCTACCCACTAGATTCCTATCAAGTAAGTTTTTTCTTTTTATTTTATAGCTTTCTGGTAGTCTATCTTTTCTTTTTTCTATTTGTTCATAAATCTTGTCATTTGCCATCATGGTGAATGATGTCCCACTTAATCAACCTGACCCACAAAACCCACCAAACCAACCTTTCATCAAAACCCGCCTAGAGCCCGTACTCTTGGTGAGTACTCTCGTCCTAGCCACAAAGGCTATCGAAACACCATTTAGCTTCCCCAAGAAGCCAATGTGTCTACCTTGCGATCTGACACCATCCGGTTGGTGCAAAATGAATGTGCATTCCGTGGAATTCATTCCGAAGATCCAAATCAACACCTTAACAACTTTCTTAAAATCGCATATTCCATAGACCTTAACGGTGCTACCAGGAGACGACGAGCTTGCGTCTTTTTTAATTCTCTTCATGTGATCAAGCTAGCAGTTGGCTTGAGCATTTACCTGCAGGATCCATCTCAACTTAGGATGATCTTACTTCTCGTTTTCTCGCACAATGTTTCCCATCAGGGAGAACTACCAAGCTAAGGAATGACATTTTGATGTTCCAACAACATCAAGGTGAGACTCTTTACTATGCGTGGACTCATTTTAAGGACTTACTCCAAAAAGTTCCTCATCATGGCATTGATATTTGGCTCCAAGTCCAAATTTTCTATGATCATGTTAACAGCTCCACAAATCAAGCCATTGACCATGGGGGTGGTGGTAAGCTTCGTGAAAAAAATGCGGAAGACTCTTAGGCCATTATATAGGACCTTGCTCTCTTTGACATTGAAAGTTGGAATGACCCTCGTGAACTTACAAGCAAGACGGTCAAGGAAATATCCTTGCCTTCCCATGTCTCTAGCATTACTGATCGTATGCTCATTGAAGTAGAAGATCAAGTGAACTTCTTGATGAGTTAAACCTTCACATCAAGTGATCAAAATCACTTTTTCATGTGAATTATGTAGTGGTCCTCATGACCCTCATGATTGCATAGAAAATCCCGAGCAAGCTTTTGCGGATTATACCTTCTCGCATACCAATGAAGTGGGAGGTAAGTGGTTTACTTCCAATCCCGCTCCTAGAAACTTCAAAGAAGCTTATAAATCTTGGAAGCACCAACTGAATTAAATGGAGTCAAACTCGAACCATTTCGACAAATGACTCTCAACCAACCAATGGGCCTCAATACTACGGTTCATCTAACCGTGCTTTTTATAACCCTTCTTAAAATCAACAACGTGTAGAAGGATTAATGTCTAACTTTATGTCATCTTAAGAAGCTCATCTGTCCAAATTTGAAACCGATTTCAAATAACAACAAAGCGAGATGACTAATAAAATTGGCTACCTTTTAAATACACTTAACAATCGAATGATGAATGATTCCACTAGTAATCTCTCCAGAGACACGAATAAAGTTAATATTGTTTTATCCGATCCTTTAACTAATGAAACACCATCTAATCAAACAATAAAGGGCCCTAACAAACTCTTTTTGCATTCATCATCTAAGGGAAAAGAAATTCAAGATCCATCTTCTTCAAAACATGTTCATTTTCTTAACACTATCACTTTAATCTCACCATCTAAGAATGACGAAAAAGAGAAGCATGCGGTTTTAGAAGAATTATGTAAAGAAGAAGAAATAGAGGGTGAGGAGGCTGATGAAATAGAGTTCACCATGGATCTGATTGATGAGTCAAATTATGATAGGATAATTAGTGAATTTGAGGAGTTTGAGTTAAGATATTCTTATAGGGTAAAGAGGTATGATCTACATAACTAAAAATACCTTGCATGATTGGCCACAAGGTATTCTTACAATGCTTATATAGACGTAGATTTACCTATACATGTTATGTCACTATTTCCCCACAATACGATTTGTTCTTGGGGATTTGAGTATAAAGGATTAAACTTTGTTGGCAAAGGCAAAGACATGCACGTGTTTGTAGGAAATATAGTGTTTTTGATGGATTTTACACTTTTGGAAGACATTGAGGATATTATTGACCCTAGGTTGTCACAAGTAGTTTTTGGGAGACCTTTTGTTGAAATTACCAACTTAATTATGGATGAAGAAAAAGGTATGATGACTATCACGATTGGAATTAAGAAAGTTAGCTATCAAACACAATATAAGTCCCCTGATTTTATAGAGTTAACCCGTGATGCTCAAGATAGATTAGGATCACAAGTTGTGCTTATCGATTTTGATATTCAAAGAAGATGTGAAAGCCTTCTCGATTGGCACTTGGGGTTTTCAAAGATGTTTCTAAGTTAAGTTCTGAGTATAGGAAAATGATTTAACACTTCTCGATCCAAAATACTTACACTTTGGAGGTGATTTCGAAATAGAAAGGGAAAAAAGTGAGAACGTGACGAAGGTTGATATCATGTAATAGGATTGACTTTGAGTCTAGCTATAAGACTCGTAAATAAAGAAAAGCGCTTCGTGGGAAGCAACCCATTTATATATGTTTTATGTTTTTCATTTTAGGATTTTTGTGTCATATATGTTAATACAAATAAGCCGTAAAAACGTTTATTTATATTTTACGATCTTTTAATGTTTTGTTGATAACAAACGTAAAATCATTTAAATGAAACAAATAAAATACGTAAATGGTTTGAGCCAATAGTTTACTAACACACTTACGTTTTCATATAAAACACTAAACAAGTAATAGTGCTTTCATGATTTAGTAATGCATATGTACAACAACTAGCGTTTACATATTAGGTAGACATATACATACTTAGTATGTATTATAATGGGTAACAGAATGGGTAGAAGTTTAAGTATTTAACCCATTGACTTAATACATTGAATGTAGTTGGGTAAAACCCAAAATCCATGACCCATAGCCATGAAGCATAATCCATAACCCATGACCCATTGCATGACATCATGCATAAGTCATAATGGGTATTATCCATGACCCATGGAGCTAACCCATAACCCATTGACTAGATGCATTGCATCTTCTAGATACATTGTATCTACTTGGATACCCATGATCCAAAGTCTAGGACCCATGACCCATAACCCATGACCCATAACCTATGGGTAATGAGGAGCGTCTCACAAATCTCTAGTATTACACTATACAGATCCCTCAAGTAAGGGATCTGTGGGATCCGTGGAACAGTAACATATTTTGTCTATAAATAGTGAGCCATTTCTTCATTGTAACTCACGAGATCACCACCTCTTGAAGTCGAGCAAGCTCAAGTCCATGGGTTGCCTAACTTCATCATCATCAAGACTATTGATGGTATCTTGTTGATAGTTCTTTTCTTTCTCCTTAGAAGTGTTGTGTCGAAGACATACGTGAAAGATGTCTAAAGGGTCAAGACGAAGACATTAGTGAAAGGTGTCAAAGAGTCATATTGAAGGCATTAGTGAAAGGTGCCAAAGATTCGTGTCAAAGGCATTAGTGAAGGGTGTCGAAAGTCCGTGTCAAAGGCATTAGTGAAGGGTGCCGAAAGTCCGTGTTGAAGGCATTAGTGAAGGGTGCCTAGAAGTCGAGTCAAAGGCATTAGTGAAAGGTGCCTAAGGTGTACATTCGATATGGTGTGTCGATGTACAAGATAGATTTGTATTGGGTCAAAGGATATTGGTATCCTTGTTGATGTTGTCATAAGGAGTGGATCTCCTTTGGGATAGGTGTTGTGTAGTGTTGGGTAGTAGTTCCTCCTTTGTAATGGAACTCGGTATCTAGCCTTGTACCGGATAAAGTGTAGGCGACGTTGTGATAGGTTTGGTTCTACCTCGTGGAAGAACCCGGTGTCTAGCCTTGTACCGGATAAAGAGTATGCGACGTTGTGAACGCTTCTCCGCCACAAGGATTTTGTGTTGTGTAGTGATTACGAACTCTCGAGTAGGTGACTCGGGGAGTGGAGTAGGGCAAGTAAGGTGTCCTTGTAGCCGAACCACTATAAATACTCGCGTTGTGGTTTTGTGCTTCTTACTCTTTATCTTAGTTTTATTTATCTATATGCTTGTCTATCAACATCCAACACACACGTTCAAATAGATTGACATAAGTCGATCTAAATAGTTTAAAACCAATATTTAATCGGTAAAACTATTCAACCCCCCCTTCTAGTTTTCCACAATTGGCATCAGAGCTTCGTTACCGAGTTTTTAGAGTATATTGTACCTTAAAAACTTGACACGATCCGTGTATAATTGAAAACTACAAAGAAGGTCTTTTACAAAAATAAACACCATGTTTTAAAAATACTTTTGTAGGATGTTGATTGGATGACAACATTATATTATTCTTTATTTTACTAAAATTGCACTAACCACTCTTGTCATTTTGCTTAACTAAAGCTCATTTTTATCAAGCCATAGGAATTCCTTGGTAACAAGATTACCTTTCCTAAGAAGGTATCTTAACTACCATCTATATCACGAAGGAACCGGAGTTGTCTATTGACATTTTTCTTGTCAAAAGAAAAGGACACTCATAGTTGCATTAGAGGTATGAATTTCTTAAAACTTATCTCTAAATAACATTAGCTTAGAATAAGTATGCTTGCATAGGAATCTATATGGTTATTTTTCTTTCTAGTTTTATCATATGCTTTAGTAATATACGTGGCATTTTTAGAAAACCATCCCTTTATACGTATTCCTCTTCCGTATAAAATCTAGGTATATAAACTTATATTATCCTAACCTAAAATACCAAACCTTTCTAATAAAACAAAAAACAAATCTCAAAAATTCCTTCTTCCCCATAAAAATCCCTTCCGCTCGTCAACTCCACCCAAATCTCACTTTTCAAATCTTCCACTTTCAAAATACCTCTCATTCAAACTCCATCTTCCTCCTCACATCATTTCGAAAAATCAAAACCAAAGAAGATCTTCATCATCATGGTTTACATCACCTTCGTTATTATCGTCTTGACACTCATCGCTCTCGTGTACCCCATGATCAAGTTTTCTCATGGAGACATGTACTTTGTGTTGTTAATTTACATTGGTGTTATATATCCAATCCTTTGTATCGCTCTTAGCATTGAAATGAAATATTACTAATGTCTTAGTTTATCTCGTTTATTTTTCATAATGTGTTTGTCATTTCTTTTATTTTTTCATTCGTACTTTTGGTCTTGACATACCTTAGAAACCTACAATGCATGCTTAACTAAGTAAATATTGGCTAAAATACACTTCCTTTTATAAACCAAAAAGTTGCAAAAATCTATTTTACATCAAGATCATTTTTCTGTCATTACAGATCCACGGATCCTTAAGGTTCAACTAGCCGGATCCCTCTTGGGAGGGAACCGTGAGAACCGTGGAATTGGAAAACAGAATCTCATGCAACATAAAAACCATTTCATAAAAATCCACCATAAAAGGAAAAATCCCAGTAGAATGTTAAGTACTAAGTAAGTTAATTGTCATTGTTAATAGAAATCAAGTAAAAACGTTAGGAGATCATCTTTTTGCTTTGATGCATCTCATCATATTAACTTTTCACTTCCATAGGTCTCGTCATGACTCATGAGTATGAATTCGACTTTCAACTCACCCATGTCTACATTCCTAATATCTCCCTTGAGCCCAACACACATGGCAATCATGTCCGTGGGTTCAATAATCTCGAAACTCGTCACTTCTATGAAGGAAGTATTGTTGACACACCTCTACTATACGAAGAAGGTATCAATACCTCTTTCTGAACCATAGGACTAGAAGGCCTTCTCGGAATTAACGAGAAAATCTGTCCACGGTTTGTATTGGAATTCTTCCGTCAAGTTGAACTCGTTCGTAATGAGGATCGATCTCTATCACTTTGGTTTTGGATCAAAAACCAAAAGTTTGTCTTAACCCTTGGGCAATTTGCTCACATTCTCCGAATTCCAAATCATGGACAATGTGCCTTCACTGAAGATTGGTCTCTTGATTCTCTCTTCAACCATCGTGAAGAAAATAGTCCATATTGTTCACACATACCTTCCCTCAAGAATTAACTCGCATGTTATGCAAACCTTGACCCTATTACTCTGATCCAAACATAATCTATACACGTGATATCCGAGATGATCTTAAACCTCCCGTAGTCATTCTATGTGAAAATGTTTGGAGTCTTAGAGGAAATCGAGAAATTCTTCCCGCTTGTTGTGCTCACATAATGTATTGTTGGCTAACCCAACAACCATACAATCTCGCCTATTTCTTCGCAAGACGAATTGTACACCTTCAAGGCAACAAGAACACGCTAATCCCTTATGGAATGTTCCTGACACGCCTTTATCATCATATCATGTACTTCCATCCTCAATTTCAAAGTCCGTTGTACGTACTTGTGAATAAGATGATAGAACCTCTAAACACATCTCACATCAAGTCTTTCTTCATTCCTGAATCGGCAAATACTCATCATCCATTTGACGATCCATCTAGCTAAAATGCTCAAGAAACTTAGTTTCCCTTCCAAATAGGTTCAATCCTTAGATTTCATCTTTTATCATTGTAATGTGATCATTATCATGAAATAAAACATTTAACGTTTGATGTCTCGCTTATATAGTTGTTCAAATCTGTTAATACAAATAAGCCGTAAAAACGTTTATTTATATTTTACGATCTTCTAATGTTTTGTCGACAACAAACATAAAATCATTTTAACGAAACAAATAAAATACGTAAATGGTTTGAGCCAATAGTTTTCTAACACACTTACGTTTTCACATAAAACACTAAAACAAGTATAAGTGATTTTATGATTTAGTAATACATATGTACAACAACTAGTGTTTACATATTGGGTAAATATATACATAACTAGTATGTATTATAATGGGTAATATAAATGGGTAGAAGTTTAAGTATTTGACCCATTGACCAAATACATTGAATGTAGTTGGGTATAACCTAAAGTCCATGACCCATACCCATGGAGCATAACCCATAACCCATTGCATGACATCATGCATAAGTCATAAATGGGTATTATCCATGACCCATGGTTTTAACCCATGACCCATGGACTAGATGCATTGCATCTTGTAGATACATTGTACCTACTTGGATACCCATGGTCCAAAGTCTAGGACCAATGACCCATAACCCATGACCCATGACCCAAAACCCATGGGCAAGAGGGCGTCCACGGATCCCGAGGAATACATCGGACGGATCCTCCAGTGAGGATCCGTGGGATCCGTGGAGCGATGCTAATTTTCTTCTATAAATAGTGAGCCATTTTTTCATTTTGGGTTGCCACTCCCACACATACTTTCTCCTAGTATTGTAAACCTTCTAACCTCATATCCTAAGGATCTCTCTATATAGTTTGTGTTTTGTTTTTGTGTGATTATCTAGGTTCCTCTTAAAGGCGAGATCACCACCTCTTGAAGTCAAGCAAGCTCAAGTCCATGAGTTGCCATGCTTTGTCATCATCAAGACTACTGAGGTTCTCTTGTTGATAGTTCTTTCTTCCTCCATATAAGTGTTGTGTCAAAGGCATTAGTGAAGGATGCCGAAAGAGTCAAGACTAATGCATTAGTGAAAGGTGCTTAACGTTCATGTCAAAGGCATTAGTGAAGAATGCCAAAGGATTCAAGACAAAGGCATTAGTGAAAGGTGCCAAACGTCCGTGTCAAGGGCATTAGTGAAGGGTGCCTAGATGTCAAGTCAAGTGGCATTAGTGAAAGATGCCAAGGGTGTATAATCGATGAGGTGCATCGATGTACAAATAGAGATAGGTTGTATCCAAGGATATTGATATCCTTGATGATGTTGTAATAAGGAGTGGGTCTCCTTTGGGTTAGGTGTTGTGTAGTGTTAGGTATTAGTTCCTCAATTGTAATGGAACTCGGTATCTAGCCTAGTACCAGATAAAGGGTAGGCGACGTTGTGATAGGTGTGGTTCTACCTTGTGGAAGAACCCGGTGTCTAGCCTAGTACCGGAAAAAGAGTAGGCGACGTTGTGAAGGCTTCTCCGCCATAAGAAGTTGGTGTCGTGTAGTGATTACGAACTCTCGAGTAGGTGACTATGGGAGTGGAGTAGGGCAAGGAAGGTGTCCTTGTAGCCGAACCACTATAAATACTCGTGTCGTGGTTATGTGCTTCTTACTCTTTATCTTTCATTACAAATTTATATACCTATCTATCAATGTCCAACATACACATCCAAATGGATTGACATAAGTCGATCTAAATATTTTAAACTGAAGTTTTAATTGGTAAAACTATTCAACCCCCCCTTCTAGTTTTCCACAATTGGCATCAGAGCTTCGTTACCAAGTTTTTTAGAGTATGTTGTACTTTAAAAACTTGATACGATCCGTGTATGTTTGAAAACTACAAAGAAGGATTTTTTTAAGTCATGTTTTAAAAATCATCATATTGTTTAATGTTGGACAATGATAGAACGTTCTAATATTTTCCTTGTTAAGAATTCTCCATACTTGGATTTGGGGATCCTAAGAAGATCATAAAGAATTTCTCTAAATATTTCGTTCCTTAAAAAGAATATTTAGCAAAGGTATGATCTTTAATAATTTATATATTTTTATTATTAAAGTCTTAGTAGTATGTTACACTTTCTTAGTAATTACTAAAGTAGTTATTTATATTGAAATCATCATCAAGAATGGTATTCTTCGTTGATTTATATAGACTACACTACAAACCTGTAATAATGATATCTCGGCTATTCGAGAGCCTTGATCATTATTCCCCACAAAAGGACTATTGACATTTCATCTATGTCAATGAGTATCCATGTGAAATTTCTTATATTATGATAAAATGTGATTTTATCATAATTTTTGAAAAACCTCCCAAAGAATTATGACTTATTCATATAAAGGGAACCTCGTCAAATAGGATTAGTATTAAACCGTCAAAAACCCCAAACCACAAGTTATAGAGCTTAAACATCAACTCTAGGCAATTTAGAACTCCTAAACCAAAGTTATCAAGGAATGCTTAAACTAAACTTTCGCTGTCATGCCGGATCCCTGAGTTTGAACTAGCCGGATCCCTAATGCAAGGGATCCGTGCAACAGAAGACATCATAAGTTAGAAATGATCACTGTGGAAGTTCCACTATCACTTTCCCTTATCAAAGACTCACGAACAAAAACCTAGTTACTGTTCACAGGAGCAAATTAATCATTTCCTTCAAGCAAAACAATCTCTTGTGTAAGTATAATCTTCACTACATTGTTAATTTTATTCCTTGATTCCTAGGATTACAATTTTCATCTTTAGAAGTTGGGTTCAAATGGGTTTGTCATAATTTTTTACCACATTGTTTTCTAAGATAATCTAAATCAAAGAATTAACATTGTTAATACAAATTAAACTCATTTCTTGAATTCAATGAAGATGTTTTGAGCAAAATTGTGATCAAACCCTTTAGGCTACTATTCACAATTAACACCACATTGTGGTTTTGTTGTATAGGAACAATCATGCCTAGTAACCGCCAAGAAGATTATCATTATAGCGCCCACTACATCCCAATATCATCGAAAGGATGGACTTAGCCCGGAGGATAGGAAAGCTTTCAAGTTGCTCGAAAAGAGGCTTTTTCATGAAGGTCGTGTGGTAGAACCATCATTCCTTGCTAACACCAACATCCGAGAGGTTTTTGGAACAATTGGCTTTGATTGTCTTTTAGACATAAACGAACAAATTTGCCCGGTGTTCGTGCTTGAATTCTACAAAACAATGAGAATAGTTAGGAATGAGAACGGGACCATCTCAATTTTCTTCATCATAAATGAGCATGAGTACACCCTTTCACTTGTAGAATTTGGAAGAATACTACGTGTTCCATATCAAGGAGTTTGCATGTATTCCAATGAATGGTGTTTGGCGGAGCTACACGACATGGTAGATCATCATGAAGTCTACCACATGAGAATCCCGGAAGCAACCACAGTAAGGGATACCGTGTTCATGCAAAGGGCATCCCCATCGAGGGTCACTCGAAATTCCAAAGTGATCTATAGGGATCTATTTCAAATGGAGCTTTCCGAGATGTTCCCGTTGTATAAGAAATAGGAAGTCGTGGTAAGGGAGAATGTGCTTTACTTGGGAGGGAACAAGGATCACCCCAATGCGTGCTTGAGCTTCATGATTTATTGCCTTGTGACCGAGACTCGCTTCAACCTTGCATATTACATGATTAAGAGAATGACGAGTGTGAAAAGCATGGAAAAAATGGTGCTCCCTTATGCAATGCTCCTATCCCGTCTTGCAAGCTTCATCTTTGCTTTAGATCCTTCTCCGTATTCCTTTGATCATAGCTTTTGCAACAAAGTCATGGTGTCGTTATCCGAGGGAAAAACTACAAGGTTCATGGTGGATGGCAAAAGACCTCACCCACCAATGGATTCATCGGATGAGCGGGAGAGACAAAGAGAAGGAGAAGGAAGTAGCAACCCCCTTGGCAACACCGATCTCGACCCTTTGGACTACATCAATCAATTGTCGGACATTCCTATCCCATCACAAGAATGGCAACAAACCAAGGGATCTTCAAGTGTTTCGCTAACTTCTTGAAGAAAAAGAAGTAGAGATGGTAGGATGAAGAGTGGAGGGGAGGATGAAGACGGGGAGTGATATGGAAGGAGTTAGGGATGAAAGGTAAGGTCATAGGACCTTAGTTTGTGAAAACAATTTAAAACAATGGTTTGTAACATCTTAACAATACTTATGTAGAGTAGGAAGTAGTGTGTAGGAATTGCCATGATTTGGCATTGAACAATTAACTTAGGAACGAGTAGGATGAGATTTTATGACATCTTAAATTCATTCAAGTAGTCGTCGTCACTCATCTTTAGCTACCTTTAGTTCCCCCACACTCGCTATGCGTTATACTTGTTGTGTTCTTGCATTTAATCGTTGTAGAAATGACTAGGAGAAGCATTTTCTAAGAGTGCAAGAATTGCACAATTGCTGAAAGCCTTCTAATCTGCAGTAGCCGGATCCCCGAACTATAACTAGCCGAATCCCTCCAATGAGGGAACCGTGGGATCCAGGCAGACAGATACCAGATACAGATCATTATACATCAATGTTATCCCCTTGATCACATCATGTTGGCTAAACATGATTCTTTAATACCACTTAAGGCTTCCTCAAGCATAGTAGGTCTCACATTCATCCGTAGCTAACTTAGGATTAATTTCAAAGTGCTTTTGATTTATCAAACTCACCAATACCCACCATATTTCCGCTTCAACACTCACACATTATTCCTCACATCTCAAAACACTTAGTTTGATATTTCAATAAATTTTAGTAAATTGATTTTTAGTCACTCTTACCTCAAAATAGGCTTAAAACTAGTTTTTCATTTTTCTTTATTTTTTTAGGATTTTCTCAAATTTCTCTTGAGTCATCATCTGATTTCTAGGACTAATTGTTATCATTTTTCCATTCCCAAATCAAATGGTATCTTCCTCAAGCACATAGTTAGACTCTCAAAAGTCCACTTTCCTAGCCAAAACCATCGTTAAGTATCCTCACTCCTTATGGTTGAGCATTTAAGACATCCACCACTTAAGACATCTAAGGAAAGTCAAATCCTCAAGATTCATAGGTACTAGACCTTACAAAAAGCATGATCATTTCATCACATCTTTGTCTGACAGACGGATCCCTGGTTTATAACCAGACGGATCCCTAGTGAGAGGGATCTGTGGGATCCGTGTCTACAGAAAGCCTTTAATCAGCTTTTCCTTCAAATTTAAGCCATCTTTGGTAAACTAAACACTTTTAGTTACCATTTAATGATTTCCTAGAGCTAAACAACTCCTTAGTTGACCTTGGTGAATGCCTAATTCCCTTAGTGGTCATGAATTTAATTCCTTAATTCAAATTCACCCTTTACAAATCAAACACTCTTGAGAGGTTAAGTCATCACTATTATCACATTATTAAAAATCAATAGTTAGAGACTTCTATTACATCCTCACCATGACCAAAGCACTTAGCAACAACTCTTCAACCAAGGGTTCATCCAAAAGGAATGGTCATTTGGTTCATGAGATTTCATCCACCGAATCATCACCCGTAAGAGATAATGGTGCTAGAATCCCACCTCAACAAACCCAATCAACAATTGCCAAGAGAACCGCAAGAATTAGCATTAGACCTTTTGGGTTAGAAAAGGGAAACGCACCTAATTCTAGTAAAACGCCTAAGTCCTCATTCCTAGAACATAGACACCATTCCTTCACCGAACCTGTCTCTCATCCAAATCTCTATTCATTAGAGCACTCACCACCGAGAAACTCCCACTCACCAACTGATAACATCAAATAGTCCTGAATATTAAGTGTCAATTTCCCCCGATAATGCTCGTTATTTATATCATTTATATGGATTTACGCTTGTTTTCCATTGTTTTCCACTTTCAGGTAAATTACGAGCATTGGAGCTAAAGAGACGCGGAATTGGAAACATTACTAAAGATTTATCACATTATGCCTATTTTGAAGAAGTTACGGCGTAACTCATCTCTCACATTCTGTAGTAACTATTCGTGACCCGAATACCAACTTATCAAGAGGTTATGGCGTAACTCTTCCAAAAGGTTCTGACGTAACTCCATTAGGTCAAAAGAGGTTCCACACATTGTTATTTACGCCGTAACTACTACATCACTTACGGCGTAACCGAGTTTATTGAAGACTATGGCGTAACCACTTATAAGGTTCTGCCGTAACTAGAGATCTAGTGCATTTACGAAGAAATAGAAGGTTACGGCGTAACTCACGCATCGACTACGCCATAACCCGGACACGGCCTATAAATACCCCACGATTCGCATTTTATATCATCTCATCTCCTCCTCTCAAAGGGGACGATTAGGGAAAATCATCCCATTCCACACACAACACTGAGAGCGTGGGAAAAAGCTCAAGGCAGGTCTGGGGAGCATCTGTTGTTTCCAAGGAGAAGTCACACCATTACGATAAGCTTTAGCATTTTATATTTCTTTTACTTTCAATTCATGTATTTCGTACCTTTGAATATTGAATTGATTTGCATGATTAATATGAGCTGCTAAGCACCCTTTGGTGCTATCCTAGTTATGATTCCTTAATTGTTTTGTTTGCGTTTACCTTTACTTCCGTACAATTATTTCTAAGTGTATGCATGCATAGTTCTTTGGTAGTCACCATTGGTTCGGTAGTTTTGAATGGCGGTGAGGCCAATTGCCTAGGAGATATGACCAGCCGACCCTAGGTGAGCGGATGAGGACAGGAAGGGTAAGATATGACCAACCCGGCGACCCTTTCTACTTGTGCGATTTGACCAACCGATCACCTATCGTTTGGATGAACTTAAGAATTGGGGTGTAGTGTCTAAGTTCCTAACGGCCGGGCACTCACTATTTAGAATCTAGCATGTAGCGGTACTTAATGACTTGGCTTAGGGACCGGGAACAACGGGACTTATGATGCAATGCGTCGATTTCTCTGTGGTGGCATCTTTCTTCGATAGGTTAGGCGAATTGACCAAATGATGTCCTCTCAAATTTGACCCCACCAAGTAATTGGAAGTAGGTAGGCGTAGACATAACTAGCTAGGAGGATTGACTAGGTTAGCACCACTATTCCTCTTTGATTTCCTTTTACCATTTATTTGCTTTTATTCTATTACGCATTAGTAGTTTAATTAATTAAATCCTATCGAAACCATCATTATTCGTGACAATTAGACTTAGTAATAATCCAACACACATAGCTCTTGGGACGACCTCGGCTTTACCATTTACTACACTACACACGACCGGGTACTTTGCCCGTTAGTGCATTAGGGTCGACCATAGGTATAGCGAGACACTATAAATATTAAGACCTGGTCAGTAAAACATGCATCAAGTTTTTGGCGCCGCTGCCGGGGAGTTATATTAGGATTGATAATAAGTCTTTCATTTCGTTTTTAAAAATTTCTCACGACCTCTTTTCAAGTTTCAGATTCTATGGAAGTTGTTAACATTAATGACCTCACTCTTGAGGAATATTTGGCGTTGACAAGAGATGATAATGGGTCGGGGCTCGTAAGACCGGCAATTGGTGTGGATGTCCAGTTTGAAATCAGCTGTTAGTTCATGAGGGAACTGAGGCAAAAGCTTTTTGCAGGAACTAATGATGATGATGCCCACTTACATGTACGAAGAGTTTTGGAGATAGCCGATCTTTTTCACATTCCAGGGATCACTCATGATGCTCTTATGCTCAGGATATTTCCAATTACACTCACTGGTGCAACCAGAAGATGGATGAAGATGCTTCCTGCTGGGTCGATCAATACATGGAATCTTTTGATGAAAGCATTCATTCGGAGATATTGTCCTCCTTCAAGGATTGCCAAGAAGATGGACGAAATAAGGAGGTTCAGGCAAGAGGTGGATGAAATGCTAGATGTAGCTTGGGAAAGATATAATGACCTTCTATACAATTGCCCAATGCATGATCTCAACAACTATCAGAAAGTCCTTATTTTCTACAACGGGTTAAAAATCCCTTCCCGCCAAATGCTTGACTCTCAAGGGCCGATCCCTATGATCATTCACGAAACTGGTACGATGAAGCTACCACTTGGGCCACTAATAGCAACAGCCTGGACGATTTTGGTGATATCACTAAAGGAATT
Source organism: Chrysanthemum lavandulifolium (assembly GCA_022545495.1). NCBI lineage: Eukaryota > Viridiplantae > Streptophyta > Magnoliopsida > Asterales > Asteraceae > Chrysanthemum > Chrysanthemum lavandulifolium. The sequence goes on along the minus strand of CM040240.1, from coordinate 203,976,081 downwards.
GATAAGCTCGGATGTGATATAAAGATGGTTAAGGAAGACGTTCATTCCCTCTAAGAAGAATGCAAAGAATATGAGCAAGTCAGGTATATTGAGTCATTGGAGGAAGCTGTCAAGAAATATTCAGAAAATTTAAAAAGGATGCATGACTCAAATGACGAAATGATTATGAAGTTCAAGGAGGGCGCGGACCTGAATTTAAAGAAGCTTGACAATAAGAGGAAAAGCTTGGAGGCTAAGCTTGAAGAATTAAATCAAAAGGTCCTGGAAAGTAAAAAGAATGCGGTTGGAACTATCAAAGCAACAGTGGGAAAGATGAAAGAAGTCAACAAGGAGCCGGTTCCTCATGATTTACCTTTTATCAGACCCTATGTACCACCTATCCCATTTCCAGGACGTTTGAAGACTGTGAGAAGAGAAGAAACAAGCGGCGATCAATTGAAGAAAATGGAAGCAAAGAACTTACAGAGTGATGAAGCAACGCCACAAGCTAATGAGGAATTAAACACTACACAAAACGGTATAACTTCTAACTCTTCTTTTATTCCTAACAATCTTGCTTGTTTTTCTATTCAGGATGCTGAAATTATGGATGAAATCATGCAACCTATCACATCACCCGATACTGGTTATGTAGCTTCGGCTACTGAACCAATTCTAGTTGGATCTTAAAAAGAAATTATAAGACAAAATCTTGGACACCTCAGTGATTAACAAGGAGACATATGAGCCGATTAATCAGCCACATCACAAGGTGAACCAATCATCAATGCCATCAACTAAAATGGGTAAAGTATGGAGGGAAATTTCATCTCCTTTCAGGTATGATCATAATTTATCATTTCCCCATCCCATAGCAAATTCACACCCTCATGGTGTTTATTGCTATTTTCACCCACACTTGATTTCAAGTGAGGGGATGAGCACCATTTTACGTAGTAAATAAGGGTGGAGTCAAGCTCGTGACTCGAACAAAAACAAGCGCTTCGTGGGAGGCACCCCATGCCTATCTTTCCTTTTCTGTTTGTTTTATTTCCTTTCTGTTTGGTTTTGTGTTTTCTAACCATTTTTGCAGGAAACGAGGCGATTCTTCTTTGCGATTCTTTGGTGAGCGAGTTCTGGCGTAACTCATCTTGGTGATTCGCCGTAACCAACATTTTAGCGAAATTCTTGACGCATTACCAATTACGCGTAGTACCATCTCGGTGGTTCGCCAGTAACTACTCGCTTTATAGCTCATACCGGGTTTTGCGATTCTGGCGTAACTCCTCATAGGAGTTCTGACGCAACTCTCTCTGCTTTAATTCTTTCATTTTAAAACACGGTAACCTTGTATTAGTTTTAAATGAACTTTGTGGGTGTGTTCCTGTAAACCCTCACGAGACTTCACTCGTCCACTTGGGACACCAAGTGGTTTAAAACTTGTTGCATTCGCTAAATGTAACCGTGATTCCTACGAAAGTAAGTTAGGTTTGTTTTCATTTTATTTTTTCTTTTAGAATTATGCTTGTCGGTATTGTGATTTCAAGGATTGAAGTTTGTTCATGGCGCTTAAGCGAAGGCACGGTTCTTTCTTGTGGGCCTTCTTCTTTTGGAGCAAATTTGGAAGTTCTCGCTCTAATTCTACCTTTCTCTTCACCTTTATATTAATGCCTAGTACAAAGGGACTTTGTACAATTCAAGTGGGGGACGGGAGTAGAATTATCTCTTGAACTTTATTTAGCCCTCATTTTTCTAGTTTATTTTGAAAAATTATGCCATTTTAAAATTTTGACATGTTTTTCCGAACCTAACTAGATTAGACCTTAGCCGAGCACATACAACCCTTGACATTACATGGTGAGATTAGCCTTATCCGTTTCCTATATTTTACCCCAAATCCACCAAATTATGAGTGTCTTGGGTAGCTTGTAAACTTTAGAACTTGGCCTTTGCATCATTTCGAGACCATAGACGAGGTATGTTGAGTTAGCTCGATGTATTTGGACTTTTCAGTTTTAGAAGGCAATATTATAGGATTATCACCCAAACAACCTACCATTGTGAGTCTATCGATTAGTCACCTCGACTTTTCGACCCCCATGTGAAACCCTTTTGTTGCACTCCCCTTTAGTGCAAGATACCCCTAGATACACCCTTCTGAGCCATTCCTTTCATTTTGTCAACCCAATAAATTATTTCGTTACACCTATACACCTTAGCCTGCCCTGTAGTCTTTATTTGTGATTGGGAAGTCATCATTTGCCTAAGTTCAAGGTTCGAGTGGAAAGGTTTGGAAATCACGCTTTCATCGACGAAGTTTATGAAGATCATTGAAGACCCCCCGAATTCCCATTGTTCATCTCAAGTGGGGGGATGTTATGTTATTATGTTATGTTGAAAAAAAAAGTTGATTGAGTTATGATATTGTAAAGTGCGATGTTATAAGCACTGTAGTATGAGTTTTATTGATTAGTATCGAGGAGGCCACCTCGGTCACATTTGAAGATTGAGTTGGTATCTATGCCAATAGAAGAAGAAAAGGTAGTGTGCCCATCACGACGTCCTCTAATGACACATCTACCTTGCATTTCATGATCCGGTCTCTAGACTTCTAAGCTTGAACTTTGGGCGGACGGTAAGTGGTGATGACTTGGTTATAGATTTAGACTACCTGCTTGTTTTTCATTTTACACCAATTATATATCCCATGTCTTATCCTACCTTTTAGTCATGAAGCGTGTCTAGGTGATGCAGCGAGCAATCTTTGGTGTCTTGGCCAAGGATTTGGTCATGTATCATTGATTTTGTCCACTTCGCCGTGACATGTTAGTAATGACGAGTCACCCCTTAACCTTTGTCATGTCTACCGATATTGCCTTTGAGAATTGTTTAGCCCTTAACTCTAGTGGTGGAGATTTGTGTAACCGCCAAGCTTATGATAGAATACATGCTATGACTGTGCGATTGAGTGATCAACCCGAAATTGACACTTAGAATAGTTGAGAGATTTGAGTGTTTGTTCCCCTTTCGTGAGGTGTTCGGCTTTGTTTTATTCTAGCATAAGGGATTTGTAAACTCATATTTTCCGGTTTTGGGAGATATCTTTTAGGAATCTATCTAATAAGGTCTACTTGAGGGCAAGTAGAGTTCAAGTGGGGGATATTTGATAACATCAAATAGTCACGAATATTAAGTGTCAATTTCCCTCGATAATGCTCGTTATTTATATCATTTACATGGATTTACGCTTGTTTTCCATTGTTTTCCATTTTCAGGTAAATTATGAGCATTGGAGCTAAAGAGACGCGGAAATAGAAACATTACTAAAGATTTATCACAGTATGCCTATTTTGAAGAAGTTACGGCGTAACTCATCTCTCACATTACGCCGTAACTATTGCGTGACCCAGAATACCAACTTATCAAGAGGTTACGGCGTAACTCTTTCAAAAGGTTCTGACGTAACTCCATCAGTCAAAGAGGTTCCACGCCGCTATTATTTACGCCGTAACTCATCGCATCACTTACGGCGTGGCGGAGTTTATTGAAGACTACTGACATAACCACTTATAAGGTTCGCCGTAACTAGCGAGATCTAGTGCATTTACGAAGAAATAGAAGGTTACTGGCGTAACTCTGCATCGATTCTGCCGTAACCCGGACACAGCCTATAAATACCCCACAAATTCGCATTTTATATCATCTCTTCTCCTCCCTCTCAAAGGCGATTAGGCAAATCATCCCATTCCACACAACACTTTGAGCGTGGGAAAAGATCAAGGCGGTCTAGGGAGCATACGGAGCTATTTCCAAGGAGAAGTCACACCATTACGATAAGCTTTAGCATTTTATATTTCTTTTACTTTCAATTCATGTATTTCGTACCTTTTAATATTGAATTGATTTGCATGATTAATATGAGCGACTAAGCACCCTTGATTGCTAGCCTAAGTTATGATTCCTTAATTGTTTTGTTTGCGTTTACCTTTACTTCGTACAATTATTTCTAAGTGTATGCATGCATAGTTCTTTGGTAGTCACCTTGGTTCGGTAGTTTTGAATGGCGGTGAGGCCAATTGCCTAGGAGATATGACCAATGACCCTAGGTGAGCGGATGAGGCAGGAAGGGTAAGATATGACCAAGCGACGACCCTTTCTACTTGTGCGATTTGACCAAGCGATCACGTGTAGTGTCTAAGTTCCTAACAATAGGGCACTCACTATTTAGAATCTAGCATGTAGCGGTACTTAATGACTTGGCAGGGGACCGAAACAACGGGACTTATGACGGTGTGCACGATTTCTCTGTGGTGGCATCTTTCTTGATAGGTTAGGCGAATTGACCAAATCTTGTCCTCTCGAATTTGACCCCACAAGTAATTGGAAGTAGGTGAGCGTAGACATAACTAGCTAGGAGGATTGACTAGGTTAGCACCACTATTCCTCTATTGATTTCCCTTTACCATTTATTTTCTTTTATTCTATTCTGCATTAGTAGTTTAATTAATTAAATCCCTATCGAAACCATCATTATTCTGTGACAATTAGACTTAGTAATAATCCAACACACATAGCTCTTGGGACGACCTCGGCTTTACCATTTACTACACTATACACGACCGGGTACAGTGCCCGTTAGTGCATTAGGGTAGACCATAGGTATAACGAGACACTATAAATATTAAGACCTGGTCAGTAAAACCTGCATCACCAACATTCTCATTAAATAGGGAACCACCTAAAACACCAACTAGTCCACCGTTGGAAACAAGGAACAACCAAGGACTTGATCATATGGAGGAATTTCCTTTACCACCACCCTCGTTCTTAGTAGAACCTCATCCTACATTGCTTAATGTAACCCCACCATCATTTGTAGAGCCTCCTCAAAACATCCAATCTCCTCCGGTTCCTAATCAAGACAATAATTGCTCTAATTGTCTAATCACCCAAGGACTTGCTCAAGAAGTACGAAATGAGTTGCATTTCATGTTTAATCATCTTCTTGAAAGATTGGACCAAATCAACAAGTCTACTCATCCTTAGACTCAAGCACATTGATGCTTTTTAAGTTTTGGTCACTTATTAGTATTAGTAGAATATGTATTACATGGCTAAATCATTCTCTTAGTTTTTAGAGATCTGTAGATCATCTCTTATGTTTTATTGAATGATAGCTTATATGCCATATTGCTTTGAGTATATGATTGTTGCTTGAATACATATCTAACTTTGATGTTAACATTATTTGTTACATCACCATTGCTGAATTATGTTATTAGATAGACGGATCCCTGAGTTTTGTCTAGACGGATCCCTCCAAGGAAGGAACCGTGGGATCCGTGCAACAGAAGACATGTTTTCTACTAACTTGAGTCTTATTTGCAGGAAATTATGCATTATATACTTGTTTTCTAACCTTTGTTTTGTAGATTTTCAAAATACACATGAAGACTTTGACACACTAAGCTAGGAGGAGCTTTGTGTCAAACAATACATTGCAAAACCATTTGCAATATAATCCACATTTGGATTACATTTCATGGCGTCCCTTTGCAAAGTTGCAATCATCAAGGGGAGCATTATCGTCACTAAGGCGAAACCATTTGCAAACATAGTTGCAATGCATTAGCTTAGTAGTTTTATTTACTTGGCGCCTCACAAAGGGATGGACTCGTCAAGGGGAGTTAAAACGAGAACTCTTCCCGTCACTTGCTCTCTATATTTCTTTTCTTTTACACGTTTTTTCTTAAAAACAATGTGTTGGTTTCTTTTCGACACTCTTTTTGTTTCGACAAAAAGGGGGAGAAGAGAGTGAAAACTCTAATTCGAACTTTTACAAATTTTTAGTTTTTCCTTAAAATAATTTTATGTTTTGTCATCAACAAAAAGGGGGACATTGTTAATACAAATAAGCCGTAAAAACGTTTATTTATATTTTACGATCTTCTAATGTTTTGTCGACAACAAACGTAAAATCATTTTAACGAAACAAATAAAATACGTAAATGGTTTGAGCCAATAGTTTTCTAACACACTTACGTTTTCACATAAAACACTAAAACAAGTATAAGTGATTTTATGATTTAGTAATACATATGTACAACAACTAGTGTTTACATATTGGGTAAATATATACATAACTAGTATGTATTATAATGGGTAATATAAATGGGTAGAAGTTTAAGTATTTGACCCATTGACCAAATACATTGAATGTAGTTGGGTATAACCCAAAGTCCATGACCCATACCCATGGAGCATAACCCATAACCCATTGCATGACGTCATGCTTATGTCATATATAGACAATATCCATGACCCATGGTTTTAATCCATGGCCCATAGTTTAATCCATGAACCATGGACTAGATGCATTGCATCTTGAAGGTATTATCCATGACCCATGGACTAGATGCATTGCATCTTGTAGATACATTGTACCTACTTGGATACCTATGGTCCAAAGTCTAGGACCCATGACCCATGACCCAAAACCCATGGGCAAGAGGCGCCCCACGGATCCCAGAATACCTGGACGGATCCTCAGTGAGGATCCGTGGAGCGATAACTAATTTTCTTCTATAAATAGTGAGCCATTTCTTCATTTTGGGTTGCCACTCCCACACATACTCTCTCCTAGTATTGTAAACCTTTTAACCTCAGATCCTAAGGATCTCTCTATGTAGTTTGTGTTTTGTTTTTGTGTGATTCTCTAGGTTCCTCTTAAAGGCGAGATCACCACCTCTTGAAGTCAAGCAAGCTCAAGTCCATGAGTTGCCATGCTTTGTCATCATCAAGACTACTGAGGTTCTCTTGCTGATAGTTCTTTCTTCCTCCATAGAAGTGTTGTGTCAAAGGCATTAGTGAATGATGCCGAAAGAGTCAAGACGAAAGCATTAGTAAAAGGTGCTTAATATCCGTGTCAAAGGCATTAGTGAAGAATGCCAAAGGAGTCAAGACGAAGGCATTAGTGAAAGGTGCCAAACGTCTGTGTCAAGGTTATTAGTGAAGGGTGCCTAGAAGTCAAGTCAAGTGGCATTAGTGAAAGATGCCAAGGGTGTATAATCGATGAGGTGCATCGATGTACAAATAGAGATAGGTTGTATCCAAGGATATTGATATCCTTGATGATGTTGTAATAAGGATTGGGTCTCTTTTGGGTTAGGTGTTGTGTAGTGTTGGGTAGTAGTTCCTCCATTGTAATGGAACTCGGTATCTAGCCTAGTCTTAGGATAAAGGGTAAGCGACGTTGTGATAGGTGTGGTTCTAACTTGTGGAAGAACCGGTGTCTAGCCTAGTACCGAAAAAGCGATGGGTGACGTTGTGAAGGCTTCTCCGCCATAAGGAGTTGGTGTCGTGTAGTGATTACGAACTCTCGAGTAGGTGACTCGGGGAGTGGAGTAGGGCAAGGAAGGTGTCCTTGTAGCCGAACCACTATAAATACTCGTGTTGTGGTTATGTGCTTCTTACTATTTATCTTTCATTACACATTTATATATCTATCTATCAATGTCCAACATACACATCCAAATGGATTGACATAAGTCGATCCAAATATTTTAAAACGAAGTTTTAATTGGTAAAACTATTCAACCCCCTTCTAGTTTTCCACAAAATCCCTTAGAAAACACTGTCTTTGAAATACGATACCTGGTGCAAATTTTGCATACCTTATGTGAAGGTACTGTTTAGCAAGAGACGGATCCCTCACTTTGTACTAGACGGATCCCTCAACTTAGGGAACCGTGGGATCCGGGCAAACAAAAATGCAGTTGCAGATGTCTAAACATCAAACCATTACCTTATACCACTTCATGCTAGCTAAAGATAATGTCTTAGGACCACTTAAGTATTCCTCAAGCTCAGTAGGTATCACACTCACTCATAGCTAATCTAAGATCACACTGAAGGTGCTTTTTGATTTATCATTTCACCAAAACTCATCATCCTTCCGCTCCAATACTCACACATCATTTCTCACATGTCAACACATCTAGTTTTATAATTCTCCCGATTTTAGCAAATTGATTTTAGTCATCCTTACCTCAAAATTGGTCAAAAACTAGTTTTTCATTTCTTATATTTTTTAAGGAATTTTCCAAAATTATATTAAGTTACTATCTGGTCTCTAGGATCGTTTAGCACCACTTGACACTCTCAAATTTTCTAGTGTCATCTTTGATCATTCATTGGTACTTATAAAGTCCCATTTTCTTACATAAAAGGCAATCATTAGCTACCATCACTCATTGCCCTTGATCATTTAAGTCCTCTTTCATTTAAGACACTTAGGAAGACTGAAACACTCAAGATGTATAGATATTAGAACTTACAAACATCATTTTCCTCTTTTCTTGGCTGCTGAGAGCCGGATCCCTAGGATTAGCCTAAACGGATCCCTCATTGGAGGGAACCGTGGGAACCGGCTGAGAGATTCAGCTAACTCTAGCTAAAACAATCATTTCAAAGCTCTTCTTGCTAACTTGAGCATTCCATCTTGTCTTAATTAACCTCCTTGATCAGTGCAACTCTGAAGTTGACTCTTGTGCATGCAAATCATCACATTTCAAAGGATCTTAGTGGCTTAAGTCTTGAATGCACTTGCCAAATCCTTCTCTTTATAAACCATCTTGTTAGGATTTCTAAAGTCATCATCTAAAACCTCATTCTCAGCATTTAGAAACCTTTACATCACTAGTGGTAACTCATCCACCAAAGGACCACCCAAGAAACTTGCTCGTGTTGTTCACAAAATTTCTTCAACCGAATCATCTCCCGTTAAATCCACAAACGCTAGGATTTCCCCTCCACCAACTCAACCAATCAAACCAATCCCCAAAAGGATTGTTCCCATAAAACTACTAATGCCAAACACCACCATACCTCCTAAACCAAACACCCCTATTTCTACTAAACCATCACCCTTAGTACCTAGAGCCATATCATTCACCACTCCACTCTCATCACCACACCTCTACAATCTAGAGGACTTGCCTCCTAGGCCATCTCATCCACCACCATTGCCAACATTCTCTTCAATAGAAAGAATAGCGCAACAAAATCAAGGTGTTGAATCAACACTAGCACCGACATCTTTTTCTCCGTCACCCTCAAATAGTCCCTTTTGGATTATGAGGAATCATCAAAGTCAACCACCCAACCACATGGAAGTAGATACCTATCTACCACCATCCTCATCACATATTCCACCACCACCACCTTTGGTTGAATCACCTCCAAATATACCTCCACAGATTCCTCCTTCTTTTATGGAATCTCAACCAAACCTTCCATCTCAAGCCATTCCATTTCTACCACCACCATTTTCGAGCCATGATAAAGATTGTTATCATTGTCAACATGTTGAAAGCTTGATACATGAAGTACATGAAGATCAATGTTTCATGTTTTATCACCTCCTCGAATGTTTCGATGAGATCAACAAACCTAAAAAACCTTGAGCTTAAGGATTCAAGTGGTGTCCTAGTCTTAAGCTTAACTTAGATAGTTTAGGAATCATATTTAATGTTTAAATGATTCTCTTAGTTTTAGAGATATGTAGATCATTTCTCATATTTTTATTGAATGAAATTACATGTTATATGCCATATTGTCTTGAGAATATGTTTGGTGCCTTAATACATATCTCATTTTGATGTTAACATCACTTTTTACATCACCATTGCTGTCTTAAGCTTACAGACAGACGGATCCCTCAGTTTAGCTTAGGCGGATCCTCCAAAGAGGGAAGTGGGATCCGTGCAATGTAAGACTTGTTTATTACTAACTTAAGTCTTATTTGCAAGAAATTATGCATTATATACTTGTTTTCTAACCTTTGTTTTGTATATTTTCAAATATACACATGAAGACTTTGACACCCTTAGCTAGGGGGAGTTTCATGTCAAAGCAAAACATTGAAAAATCATTTGCAATATCATTCACATAGGATTACATTACTTAATGTCCTCCTTGCAAAGGTGCAATCATCAAGGGGGAGCATGCTCGTCAAAAAGGACGAAACCATTTGCAAACATAATTGCAATGCACTAGTTTAGTATTTCTACTTACTTGACGCCCTCACAAAGGGATGGACTCGTCAAGGGGGACCTAAGACGAGAAGAGTTCTCTCCACTTACTTTCTATTTTTCATATTTTCTTTCTTTTCACATGCTTTTCTTAAAACAATGTGTTAGTTTCTTTTCGACGCTCTTTTTGTTTTGACAAAAAGGGGGAGAAATGAGTAAAAACTCCAATTCAAACTTTTACGAATTTTAGTTTTTCTTTAAAATAATATTATGTTTTGTCATCAACAAAAAGGGGGAGATTGTTAATACAAATAAGCCGTAACAACGTTTATTTATATTTTATAATCTTCTAATGTTTTATCGATAACAAACCTAAAATCATTTTAACGAAACAAATAAAATAAGTAAATGGTTTGAGCCAATAGTTTACTAACACACTTACGTTTTCATATAAAACACTAAACAACTAATAGTGCTTTCATGATTTAGTAATACATATGTACAACAACTAGTGTTTACATATTGGGTAGACATATATATACTTAGTATGTATTATAATGGGTAATAAAATGGGTAGAAGTTTAAGTATTTAACTCATTGACTTAATACATTGAATGTAGTTGGGTAAAACCCAAAATCCATGACCCATACTCATGGAGCATAATCCATAACCCATGACCCATTGCATGATATCATGCATAAGTCATAATTGGTATTATCCATGACCCATGGAGCTAACCCATAACCCATTGACTAGATGCATTGCATCTTCTAGATACATTGTATCTACGTGGATACCCATGGTCCAAAGTCTAGGACCCATGACCCATAACCCATGACCCATGACCCGTAACCCATGGGTAATGAGGAGCGTCTCACGGATCCCTAGTATTACACTAGACGGATCCCTCAAGCAAGGGATTCGTAGGATTCGTGGAACAGTAGCATATTTTGTCTATAAATAGTAAGCCATTTCTTCATTGTAACTCACCCCTTTCAAACACATTTTCTCTTAGTGTTGTAAACTCTCTAACCTCAGATCCAAGGGATCTTTCTATGTAGTTTTGCATTTGTGTGATTCTATAGGTTCCTCTTAAAGGCGAGATCACCACCTCTTGAAGTCGAGCAAGCTCAAGTCCATGGGTTGCCTGATACGCGTACAATGCGTGTTCGGGGTCAAAGGAAAATTCCTTTTCTTCGAGCAAGTTTTTCAACCACCTAGGCAATGAACCTAATCATTGTAGTGTAGTATTAGGGTATGCCTCGGGATTGATATCGTTCTCTAGAGGAACAGGAATTCTAGTGAGAAATTACTACGCTAAGGTTGGGGTTGAGGAAGATTATTTTTTTTTATCTTTTTTTATGTTTTTTAGAAAATTGAAAAGTAAGAACCTCGGGGTATTGGATTTGGGGGGTGGTATTTCTACCGATTACTCTACTATTATCTATTCTAATTAACTAAGCTAAGGGGTAGTCTATGTCTAATTGATGTGTGCTCGTATGATGATTAAAAATGTGTTTACCTAGATATTATTACTTCCTAGTTATCTTTTATTAATGGTTGAATTGTCACGTCCTTATTCTTAATGCGTTGTGTCTTCTAAGGTCGTAGGGTATGCTTTTTTCCCTAACTCTTTGAGGATACCTTAAGGTTATTGCCTACAAAATCTCTAGGATTCATAAACTAACTCTAAGGTTATCTTTGGATTTTTAGCCTACAACAACTCTAGGCGATTATAAACTAATGTTCACAAAGATTACTCAAGCATTCAAAACACAACGATGGCCTATTGCAATCCTAGGCCAATTACAATTAAAATAAGAGACAACCAATCAATATTCAATACCTAGGTTTCATAGATCTAAGCAAACACATAAGTAAATTAGTCGGACATGGTAAACATGCAAGTATACACACATACAATTGAAGACATAATGAAATCAATGAAGTAAATTACTTATCTTGTTGTAAAATAGGGTATGAGAACCCTAAGATAATGCCAAGACAGCCATAGATCGTTTTTAGGTTTTACTCCACAATTCTACCCCTTTAAAAGTCCGAAAATCGAATTCTATATATAGAGTTACAACTGCGACGGCGTCACTCTTTAATTGTGACGCCGTCGGATCGCCGTCATTAGGGTTTCGTCTTGACCGAGTCAACTTTGTGACGGCGTCACGTTGAGGTTGTGACGCCGTCGGCTTCATCTTCGGCGCCGTCGAATGCGGATCTAGGCCGTGCGAGTTGTGACGCCTACTCTTTAAAGCTGGCCGTCGGTACAAAATAACAATTTCACTCTGAGCCGTCGCAATTAGAGGACGGCCGCCCTTTATCCGTGACGCCGTCGGTGCACTTCCAACAACTTGAGTGTCTTGATCTTGACTTTGGCCATTTTATTCACATATTCAAGCCTTTTCGTCCAAATAAGCATCATTCCAGCATTTTGCCTTCAAGAGACCTAAAAAGTGAAAAGGAACGAAATTAAGCAGTAACGGATATAAATGTGGTCGATTAAGGGCTTAAATTACCCCTCAAAAGTGTACCTTTTAAATCCTTATCATTGCCTAACTTCGTCATCATCAAGACTACTGATGGTATCATGTTGATAGTTCTTTTCTTTCTCATTAGAAGTGTTGTGTCGAAGACATGGGTGAAAGATGTCTAAAGGGTCAAGACGAAGACATTAGTGAAAGGTGTCGAAGAGTCATAGTGAAGGCATTAATGAAAGGTGCCAAAGATCCGTGTCAAAGGCATTAGTGAAGGGTGCCGAAAGTCCGTGTTGAAGGCATTAGTGAAGGGTGCCTATAAGTCGAGTCAAAGGCATTAGTGAAGGGTGCCTAGAAGTCGAGCCAAAGGCATTAGTGAAAGGTGCCTAAGGTGTACATTCGATATGGTGTGTTGATGTACAAGATAGATTTGTATTGGGTCAAAGGATATTGGTATCCTTGTTGATGTTGTCATAAGGAGTGGATCTCCTTTGGGATAGGTGTTATGTAGTGTTGGGTAGAGGTTCCTCCTTTGTAATGGAACTCGGTATCTAGCCTTGTACCGGATAAAGTGTAGGCGACGTTTTGATAGGTTTGGTTCTACCTCGCGGAAGAACCCGGTGTCTAGCCTTGTACCGGATAAAGAGTAGACGACGTTGTGAAGGCTTCTCCGCCACAAGGAGTTTGTGTTGTGTAGTGATTACGAACTCTCGAGTAGGTGACTCGGGGAGTGGATTAGGGCAAGGAAGGTGTCCTTGTAGCCGAACCACTATAAATACTCGCGTTGTGGTTTTGTGCTTCTTACTCTTTATCTTAGTTTCATTTATCTATATGCTTGTCTATCAACATCCAACACACACTGTGGAAAACTAGAAGGGGGGGGGGGTTGACTAGTTTTACCAATTAAAACTTTGTTTTAAACTATTTAGATAGACTTATGTCAATCTATTTAGATGTGTGTTGGATGTTGATAAACAAACATATAGAAATATAAAATAGTAATGAGAAGATAAAGAGTAAGAAGCACAAAACCACAACGCAAGTATTTATAGTGGTTCGGCTACAAGGACACCTTCCTTGCCCTACTCCACTCCCCGAGTCACCTACTTGAGAGTTCGTAATCACTCCACAACACCAGCTCCTTATGGTGAAGAAACTTTCACAACGTTTCCTACTCCTTTTCCGGTACTAGGCTAACCACCGGGTTCTTTCACCAAGGAGAACCAAACCTATCACAACGTCGCCTACCCTTTATCCGGTACTAGGCTAGATACCGAGTTCCATTACAATGGAGGAACTACTACCCAACACTACAACAACAACTAACCCCAAAGGAGATCTACTCCTTATAACAGCATCAACAAGGATATCAATATCCTTTGACCCAATACTAATCTATCTTGTACATCGAATCATACCATATCGAATATACACCTTAGGCACCTTTCACTAATGCCTTTGACTCGATCTTCAAAGCACCCTTCACTAATGATTTGTGACTTGACTTCTAGGCATCCTTCACTAACGCCTTTTGCCTTGACTCTTTAGACATCTTTCACTAATGTATTCAACACTAAACTTCTTATGAGAAAGAAAAAAACTATCAACAAGAGAACCTCAGTAGTCTTGATGATAACGAAGCATGGCAACTCATGGACTTTGAGCTTGCTCGTCTTCAAAAGGTGGTGATCTTGCCTTTAAGAGGAACCTAGAGAATCACACCAAAAACAAAACTACATACATAGATCACTTGGATATGAGGTTAGTGAGTTTATAACTCAAGGAGAAAATATATGTGAAAAGGGGTGAGAAACAATAAAGAAATGACTCACTATTTATAAAGAAAACAACTCATCGTTCCGGATCCCACGGATCCCTCCTTGAGGATCCGTCCGATGTATTAAGCGGGATCCGTGGGACGCTCCACTTGCCCATGGGTTTTGGGTCATGGGTCATGGGTTATGGGTCATGGATATCAAGTAGGTTCAATGTACCTTCAAGATGCAATGCATCTAGTCCATGGTTCATGGATTAAACTATGGGCCATGGATTAAAACCATGGGTCATGGATATTATCCATATAAGACATAAGCATGATGTTGTGCAATGGGTTATGGGTCAAGTTCTATGGGTATGGGTCATGGACTTTGGGTTGTACCCAACTACATTCAATGTATTTGGTCAATGGGTCAAATACTTACGTTTCTACCCAATTGTATTACCCATTATAATACATACTAATTATGTATATATTTGCCCAATATGCAAACACTAGTTGTTGTACATATGTATTACTAAATCATAAAATCACTTATACTTGTTTTAGTATTTTATGTGAAGACGTAAGTGTGTTAGAAAACTATTGGCTCAAACCATTTACGTATTTTATTTGTTTCGTTAAAATGATTTTACGTTTTGTTATCGACAAAACATTTAGAAGATCGTAAAATATAAATAAACGTTTTTACGGTTTATTTGTATTAACTATCTCCCCCTTTTTGTTGATGACAAAACATAAAATTATTTTAAGGAAAAAATAAAATTCGTAAAAGTTTGAATTGTAGTTTTTACTTTCTTCTCCCCCTTTTTGTCGAAACAAAAAGTGCGTCGAAAAGAAACTAACACAATGTTTTAAGAAAAACATGTAAAAGAAAAAAAATATATAGAGAGCAAGTGACGGGAAGAGTTCTCGTCTTAACTCCCCCTTGACAAGTCCATCCCTTTGTGAGGGCGTAAAGTAAATAAAAACTACTAAGCTAATGCTTTGCAATGAGGTTTGCAAATAGTTTCGTCTTAGCGACGATAATGCCCCCCCTAGATAATTGCAACTTTGCAAGGGGACGTCATGAAATGCAATCCTAATAGTAATGCTTTGACACAAAGCTCCTCCTAGCTTTAGAGTGTCAAAGTCTTCATGTGTAAATTGAAAACCTACAAAAAAAGGTTAGAAGACAAGTATATAATGCATATTTTCCTGCAAATACGACTCAAGTTAGTAGAAAAACTAGTCTTCATTGCACGGATCCCACGGTTCCCTCCTTGGAGGATCCGTCTAAACAAATTCGAGGGATCCGTGCGTCGATGACGAGATTCAAACAATGGTGATATAACAAATAAAGTTAACATCAAAGTGAGATATGTATTATACCAAATAATCATATACTCAGAAATATAGCAAGTATCATGTAATTTCATTTAATAAAACTAGAGATATGATATACATGACTCTAAAAACTAAGAAAATGAACGATACATGACTTGAAGTTACTAGACTATCTAAGTTACGCTTGATACTAGGACACCACTAAAATCCTCTAGCTCAAGTTTGTTTAGGTTTAATCTCGTCAAAACGTTCGAGGAGATGATAAAACATGAAACGTTGATCTTCCCGTACTTCATGTATCAAACTTTCAACATGTTGACAATGATAACAATCTTTGTCATGGCTAGGTAGTGGTGATGGAAGAAATGAAATTGCTTGATGTGAAGGATCAAGTGAAGCGGGTTGAGGAGCCTCAAACGATGGAGGGATTGGTGGAGGCGTGTTTGAAGATGGCTCGACCAAGAATGATGGTGGTGGTAGAGAGGTGTCAACTTCCATGTGGTCGGATGGTTGAATTTGATAATTTCTCATAATCCAAATGGGATTATTTGATGGTGACGGCGAAAAGGAAGCCGGAGCTAGTGTTGACTCAACACCTTGATTTTGTTCCACTATTCCTCCTAATGAGGAGAATGTTGCCGGTGGTGGAGGATGAGATGGCCTAGGAGGCAAATCATCTAGATTGTAGAGGTGTGGTGATGAGAGTGGAGTGGTAAATGATAGAGCTCTAGGCACCAATGGTGACGGTTTAGTGGAAATGGGATTGTTTGGTCTAAGAGGTATGGTGGTGTTTGGCATTGGTAGTTTTGAGGGAATTATCCTTTTAGGGATTGGTTTGATTGGAGGAGAAATCCTACCATTTGTAGATTTAACCGGAGATGATTCGATTGAGGAGATTTCGTGTACAACACGAGCAATTTTCTTGGGTGGTCCTTTGGTAAATGTATTACCACTAGGAGCTTTCCTCATGATGAGATGATTCAAAGAGGTTTTTAAGTGCTGAACATGAGGATGAAGTTGATGACTTTAGGAGTCTTAGCAATGTGGTTTATAAAGCAAGGGATTTGGCAAGTGCATTCAAGATTTAAGCCACTAGGATTCCTTGGAATGTGATGATTAGCATGCACAAGAGTCAACTTTAGAGTTGTACTGATCTAGGAACTTAATTAAGATGAGATGGAGTGTTAAAGTTAGCAAGATGAGCTTGAAATGATTGTTTTAGCTAGAGTTTACATGAGTCTGTCATACGGATCCCACGGTTCCCTCCAATGAGGGATCCGTCTAGGCTAATCCTAGGGATCCGTCTCTCAACAACTAAGAAAAGATAACAATGATGTTTGTAAGGTCTAATGACTATACCTTCTTGAGTGTTTCAGCCCATCTAAGTGTATTAAATGAAAGGGTACTTAAATGCTTAAGGGCAATGAGTGATGTAGCTAATGATTGCCTTTTATGAAAGAAATTGGAACTTTTATGAGTACCAATGAATGAACAAGGATGACACTAAAGACTTGAGAGTATCAAATGGAGTTAAATGATCCTAGAGATCAGATAGTAACTTAAGATAACCTTTTGGAGGATATCCTAAAAGCTTAAGATGGAAAGACTAGAGTTTGATCCATTTCGACCCTTTTTGAGGTAAGGATGACTACAATCAATTTGCTAAAATTAAAAGATTTCTAAAGCTAGATGTATTAACATGTGAGGGATCATGTATGAGTATAAGAGCGGAAGAGTAATGAGTTTTTGGTGAGACGATAGATCTACAAGCTCTTAGAGTGTGATCTAAGTGAGTTAAGCGTGAGCATGAAACATTTACTCAACTTGATAAGGACTCAATTTGTCCTAAGGCACTATGTCTAGCTTATTGTGAAGTGATCCAAAGACATGTTTTGAAATACAATGATTGCAATTTCATTTCTGTTTGCCGGATCCCGTGGTTCCCTAAGAGTAGGGATCCGTCTTGCACAAACTTTGGGATCTGTCTCTTTGCTAAGCAGAACCTTTACAAAAGGTATGCAAGGGTTGCACAATGCATCATATTTCAATGCTAGTGTTTTTCTAAGAGGTTCTAACACTAATGTAGTAGAGAAATCAAATGTAAGATGTTTTTTTCATGAAGGAAATTTCATTACATTGATAAAGCATGGATACTAAAGATTGATCCTATTTGAAAGAAGGCTAAGTTCCTTGAGCGTTATCGCTAGATGGGTCATCAAATGGTTGATGAGTGTCTGCCGATTCAGGAATGAAGAAAGTCTTCATGAGAGATGCGTTTAGAGGTTCCATCATCTTGTTCACAAGTACGTACAACGGACTTTGAAATTGAGGGTGGAAGTACATGATGTGATGATAAAGGCGTGTCAAGAACATTCCATAAGGGATTAGTTTATTCTTGGAGCCTTGAAGATTTACAATTCGCCTTGCGAAGAAGTAGGCGAGATTGTATGGTTGTTGTGCTAGCAAACAATACATTATGTGAGCACAACAAGCGGGAAGGATTTCTCAATTTCCCCTAAGGCTCCAGAAATTTTCACGTAGGATGAGTGCAAGAGCCTTGTACTCTTCTCGGATATCCCGTGTATGGATAATGTTTGGATCGGAGTAATGGGGTTTGCATATTATGCGATTCAAGTCTTCCGGGGAAGGTATGTGTGAACAATATGGACTATTTTCTTCACGAAAGTTGAAGAGAGAATCAAGAGACCAATCTTCAGTGAAGGTACATTGTCCATGATTTGGAATTCGGAGGATGTGAGCAAATTTCCCAAGGGTTAGAACAAACTTTTGGTTTTGATCCAAAACCAAAGAGATGAGAAGCGATCCTCGTTACGAGCGAGTTCAACTTGACGGAAGAATTCCAATACAAACCTCGGACATATTTTTTCGTTAATTTCGAGAAGACATTCTAGTCCTATGGTTCAGAAGGAGGTATTGATACCTTCTTGGTATTTTAGAGGAGTGTCGACAATACGTCCTTCATGGAAGTGACGGGTTTCTAGATTATTGAATCCACGGACATGATTGCCAGGTGTGTTGGGCTCAAGGGAAATGTTAGGAGTGTAGACGCTAGTGAGTGAAAAATCGAACTCATACTCATGCGACATAGCGAAACCTATAGAGAAGAAGAGTTAATAGGATGTGACGTATTACAGGCAAAACAATGATTACCTAACATGTTTACAAGATGTTTATTAACAATGATAACTTACTCAATGTTTGACATTCAAGTGGAACATTTCTTTTAGGAATAAAATGGTTTTTATTTTGCATGAAAAACTGTTATCCAGAAGGACGGTTCTCACGGTTCCCTCCCATAAGGGATCCGACTAGTATATCTACAGGGATCCGTGGATCTGTAGTGACAGAAAATAGTTTTGATAAAAACATAGGTTTTTGCATCTTATAGTTTTATACCACGATATGTAAGTAAGCCAACGTTAACTTTTAGCATGCATTATCAGTTTCTAACGTATCTTAAGATAACAAAAAAATATGAAAGAGTAAAAGAAATAAAAAACACATTATGACAAATAAACTAGATAAACTAGAACATTAGTAATATTTCATTTCAATGCTAAGAACGATACAAAGGATTGGGTATATAACACCAATGTAGATTAACAACACAAAGTATATGTCTCCGTATGAGAACTTCATCATAGGAAATACGAGAGCGATGAGTGTTAAGGCGATGAGTACGAGGGGGATGTAAACCATGTTGATGACGAACCTTCTTGGTTTTGGTATGAGATGAGATGAAATGAAGAGGAAGATGAAGTTTTGAATGAGAGGTAATTTTTGAAAGTGGAAGATTTGAAAAAGTGAGGATTTGGTGGAGTGGACGTCGGAGGGGTTTTTATGGGGAAGGAGGAATTTTTGAGATTTGTGTTTTGTTTTATTATTAGAAGATATGATTTTTGGATTAAATGAATTAAAACACAAATTTTATAAACCTCGACTTTAGACAAAAAAGTAACACGTATGCGAGAAAAACTTCCTAATGAAGCTACACGTTATGTATAAGTATGGACAAAAAATAATCATATAAATACCTATGCAAGCATACTTATTTATCAAGCTAATGTTATTTAGAGATAAGTGGAAAGTCATACCTCTAATGCACTTAGGAATGTCTTTACAAATGACACAACAAATGTCAGTAGACAATTCCGGTTTCTTCGTGATTAAGATACCTTCTTAGGGAAGGTATTCTTATTACCAAGCAATTCCTATGGCTTGGTAGGTATGAGCTTTAACACAACATGACAAAGAGGGTTAGTGCAATTAAATAATAAGTAAAAGAAAAAAAATGTTATCATCTAATCACAATCCAAACAAAGTGTTTTTTTTTAAATTTTAAACATGGTGTTTGTTTTTGTAAAAGACCTTCTTTGTAGTTTTCAATTAAACAAGGATCGTATCAAGATTTTAAAGTACAACAAACTTTAAGAAACTTGGTAACGAAGCTCTGATGCCAATTGTGGAAAACTAGAATGGGGGGTTGAATAGTCTTACCAATTAAAACTTTTTTTTAAACTATTTAGATCGACTTATGTCAATCTATTTATTTAGATGTGTGTTAGATGTTGATAAACAAACATATAGAAATATAAAATTGTAATGAGAAGATAAAGAGTAAGAATCACAAAACCACAAATCGAGTATTTATAGTGGTTCGGCTACAAGGACACCTTCCTTGCCCTACTCCACTCCCCGACTCACCTACTTGAGAGTTCGTAATCACTACACAACACCAGCTCCTTATGGTGGAGAAACCTTCACAACGTTGCCTACTCCTTCCGGTACTAGGCTAACCACCGGGTTCTTTCACCAAGGAGAACCAAACCTATCACAACGTCGCCTACCCTTTATCCAGTACTAGGCTAGATACCGAGTTCCATTACAATGGAGGAACTACTACCCAACACTACAACAACAACTAACCCCAAAGGAGATCTACTCCTTATAACAACATCAACAAGGATATCAATATCCTTTGACCCAATACTAATCTATCTTGTACATCGAATCACACCATAACGAATGTACAACTTAGGCACCTTTAACTAATGCCTTTGACTCGATCTTTAAAGCACCCTTCACAAATGCTTTGTGACTTGACTTCTAGGCATCCTTCACTAACGCCTTTTGCCTTGACTCTTTAGACATCTTTCACTAATGTCTTCAACACTACACTTCTTATGAGAAAGAAGAAAACTATCAACAAGAGAACGTCAGTAGTCTTGGTGATAACGAAGCATGGCAACTCATGGACTTTGAGCTTGCTCGTATTCAAAAGGTGGTGATCTTGCCTTTAAGAGGAACCTAGAGAATCACACCAAAAACAAAACTACATACATAGATCACTTGGATCTGAGGTTAGTGAGTTTATAACTCAAGGATAAAATATATGTGAAAAGGGGTGAGAAACAATGAAGAAATGGCTCACTATTTATAGAGAAAACAACTCATTCCCGGATCCTCCTTGAGGATCCGTCCAAAGGTATTAAGCGGGATCCGTGGGACGCTCCCTTTACCCCATGGGTTTTGGGTCATGGGTCATGGGTTATGGGACATGGATATCAAGTAGGTTCAATGTACCTTCAAGATGCAATGCATCTAGTCCATGGTTCATGGATTAAACTATGGGCCATGGATTAAAACCATGGGTCATGGATATTATCCATATATGACATAAGCATGATGTCGTGCAATGGGTTATGGGTCAAGTTCCATGGGTATGGGTCATGGACTTTGGGTTGTACCCAACTACATTCAATGTATTTGGTCAATGGGTCAAATACTTACGTTTCTACCCAATTGTATTACCCATTATAATACATACTAATTATGTATATATTTGCCCAATATGTAAACACTAGTTGTTGTACATATGTATTACTAAATCATAAAATCACTTATACTTGTTTTAGTGTTTTATGTGAAGACGTAAGTGTGTTAGAAAACTATTGGCTCAAACCATTTACGTATTTTATTTGTTTCGTTAAAATGATTTTACGTTTTGTTATCGACAAAACATTTAGAAGATCGTAAAATATAAATAAACGTTTTTACGGTTTATTTGTATTAACACACACGTTCAAATAGATTGACATAAGTCGATCTAAATAGTTTAAAACCAAGATTTAATCGGTAAAATTATTCAACCCCCCTTTTAGTTTTCCACAATTGGCATCAGAGCTTCGTTACTAAGTTTTTAGAGTATATTGTACCTTAAAAACTTGACACGATCCGTGTATAATTGAAAACTACAAAGAAGGTCTTTTACAAAAATAAACACCATGTCTTAAAAACACTTTTGTAGGATGTTGATTGGATGACAACATTATATTCTTCTTTATCTTACTAAAATTGCACTAACCGCTCTTGTCATTTTGCTTAGCTAAAGCTCATTTTCATCAAGCCATAGGAATCCCTTGGTAACAAGATTACCTTTCTTAAGAAGGTATCTTAACTACCATCTAGATCACGAAGGAACCGGAGTTGTCTATTGACATTTTTCTTTTCAAAAGAAAAGGACACTCATAGTTGCATTAGAGGTATAACTTTCTTAAAACTTATCTCTAAATAACATTAGCTTAGAATAAGTATGCTTGCATAGGAATCTATATGGTTATTTTTCTTTCTAGTTTTATCATATGCTTTAGTAATATACGTGGCGTTTTTAGAAAACCATCCCTTTATACGTATTCCTCTTCCGTATAAAATCTAGGTATATAAACATATATTATCCTAACCTAAAATACCAAAAATTTCTAATAAAACAAAACACAAATCTGATACGCGTACAACGCGCGTTCAGGGTAAAAGGAAACTTCATTTTCGTCGAACAAGTTTTTTAACACCCTAGGCAGTGAACCTAATCGTTGTAGTTTAGTATTAGGGTAAGCCTCGGGGATTGATATCATTTTCTAGGGGAATATGAATGCTAGTGAGAAATTACTACGCTAAGGTTTGAGGTTGAGGAAGATTATTTTTTATCTTTTTATATTTTTTATAAGTTAAGGGTAAAATCTCGGGGTTTGGATTTGGGGGTTGGTACTTCTACCGATTACTCTACTATCTAGTTATCTAACTAATGGGTAGTCTATGTCTATTGATGTGTGCTCGTATGATGATTAAAGATGTGTCTACCTAGATACTATTACTCCCTAGTTATCTTTTATTGGTGGTTGAATTGTCACGTCCATATTCTTAACACGTTGTGTTTTCTAAGGTCGTAGGGTGTGCTCTTATCCCTAACTCTTTGAGACTACCTTAAGGTTAATGACTACGAAATCTCTAGGATTCATAAACTTAACACTAAGGTTTTCTTTGGATGTTTAGCCTACAATTCCACTAGTAACTATAAACTAAGGTTCAACAAAGATTACTCAAGCATTAAAAACACAATGATGGCCTAATAGACTCCTAGGCCAATTACAATTAATATAAGAGACAACCAATCAATAATTAATAAATAGGTTTCATAGATCTAAGCAAACACACAAGTAAATTAGCCGGACATGTTAAAAATGAAAGCATACACACATTCAATCGAAGACATAATGAAATCAAGGGAATAAATAACTTATCTCGATGTAAAATGGGGTATGAGAACCCTAAAATACTGTCCAAACCGAACTACAATCGTTTTAGATTTTTACTCCACAAGTCTACCTCTTAAAATTCTGAAAATTCGATTTCCATATATAATTTTACATCTGCGACGTCGTCACCTTTTAATTGGGACGCCATCAGATCGCCGCCATTAGGTTTTCGTCTTGGCCAAGTCATCATTGGGACGGCGTCACCTTATGGTTGTGACGTCAATCTTGAAGATGGCGTCGTCGAGTGCGGATCTAGGCCGTTTAAGAAGAAAAGTCTTCGTGACGCCTTACTCTTCAAAGCTCGGCGCGTCGGTGTAAAATAGTACTTCGATCCTGAGTCATCACAAAATAGGGACGGCCGTCGCCCTCTATTTGGGATGCCGTCAGGTGTAATTCCAGCAGCTTGAGTGTCTTGATCTTGACTTAGCCATTTTCTTCACATTTTCACTCCTTTTCGTCCAAAAATGCATCATTCCAGCATTTTGCTTCCAAGAGACCTAAAAAGTGAAAAAGGAACGAAGTTAAGTAGTAACGGATATAAAAGTGGGCGATTAAGGGCTTAAATGACCCTTTAAAAGTGTACGTTTTAAATCCTTATCAAATATCCCTACACTTGGTATTTGCTTGTCCTCAAGCAAATGTGCATTTGGCCAATCAATTTATAAGCTAGGGGGCATAAATCAATGGTTTAACATCATTTATAACAAGTAAAAGCCCCGCAATAGTCATAACAAGCACGAAAATTATATACTAGCACCTCACAAGTGGTGTTTGTATACTCTCATCTCTCGGGTGTAAATGAAATATAGCAAATGGAAATGGAAGATAAACACTCATTAACCGGTCATAGTACATAGATTACCATAGGCTTGAGACTAGATTAAACCTCCACCGCTTTGGCGTAAGCACCTAGGAACAACTATCTAAGAGGTCTTTTAAAGGGTTGTATAGTTAGGCTTACGGTAGGGAAACAAAGGGTTTGGTTGGATAGGCGATTTAGTGGTGGCAAGTCAAAAATCTTTATGTTACAAGCATGAGAAGAATGGCGTTGCTAAGCCAAGACTCGACTCTCTAAACTCTAGATAACTTTGAAACAATCATACATAAATATAAAGATAGATGTAGGATGGTAGCCCGTATGTTTTTTCATTTTTTCATTTTTTTTTACACTCTTTTTTTTCGATTTTTTTTCATACACTTTTACTCTACCATCCTCTACGATAACATCAAAATATAAGGGATTTATAGGCACATCCCTACACTTGAGTTTTTATTACTCTAACACTAATTTGACCCGAATTGAAAAGATCAAAACACTTGGAGTACATTATTACGTAAATAAAGGGAATTTGTATTTAACGTTCTTTCCCGTCACTCCATAAAATTTAACTTTACCCATGAGTCCCAATCATCCCAAAACTGTGTACAAAAGATATGACTCGACTTAGCAACCATGCAAGTAACTAGATAATTGAACTAAGGGTTTAGTATGATAACAATAATGCACTAAAAGTGAGTGCATACAAGGTAGGCTAAGGCGATTTGGGTGTACATTTGGGGGTGGATTGTAAACAATGCTCTTCATTGATATTCCGGAAAACCGAAACATCACGAGAACCGCGAAAAGGATAGGCTTTGAGGGGTTAACTAGGGGTATCGTGTACTAAAGATGAGTACAACGCAAGGGTGTGGGGGAATTACTCAACTGATGTGGAAGAAGTAATTATAATACGGATATCAAACAAAGGTTATCCTAATGCCTCTTATCATTTAGTTATTCCTAACTACACAAGTGTAGTCTCACTAGGGATCTCGGGATGCATCACAAAACAAGTTCTAGAATCTATTATACTACCGGTACACTCTCGAAGCATTAAAGATGAATGCCTGAATTCCTATAGAAGGGTTTTTGTGCTAGTCATATAACTTCCTATCCATGAGACGCTTTATTAAGACTAAAGACCCACTCGTACAAGTCATGAAAAAAATTTAAATTTGGTGCTAAAATTACCCTAACCGATATTTTTCATGGTTTATTACACAAATGAAATAGGACAAGACAAATAATCAAGGATAAGCATAGTTTCAAAGTTCCCGTTTTATTCTCCCTCCCTACACATAAACTGAACATTGTCCCCAATGTTCCCCGAAAGTATCAAAGTTATGATAACGGAAGGTAATTAAAAGAGAAAGAAACTAGTACTCCCCTTATTAGCTCGGTAGGATCCGTGTGAAGTAGTGGTTAAATTTTTTCCAAGAAGAATGTATGAGTGAAAATCTCCATCCAATCTTATGTTTCTTCTTCTTAATATATAAAACCTGCACACTTTAAGAAAATAGACGAAACCTTCGCGTAAAATTGGCGGTAAAACTACATATGACTCAACTACACTAGGATATAATGCTTGTGGAATGGATGTTTACAGATTTTCTGGAAAATTAAGACATGACAATTTCCAAAAATTTATAAGTAGCACAGAAAACGAGAGAAAGTTATATAAGTTGTTTCCGCTCCTCCTGACGTCGTCAGGTTGCAATCCTGACGCCGTCAGGTTATCCTGACAAAAACTGGTCTGCTGCGTTTTTCTGAAAAAATTACACCTTTAAAATCTAGAAAAGTTCCTGCAAAACATCCATTATGAATCGATACAAGCATTTGACTCTAACAAACATACATATATATCATTTTCAATAATCATAATTCTCATGTTTACGTTCCTTTAAAAACGTGTGTAATCTTCCTTACACTTATCCTTTTTGTAAAATACCTTTAAATGTAATTAAGACGAGGTTAAAGACAAAATAAAGCATTTTCACAAATTCAAACATGAGAATAAACAATCAATGAAAAGATATATGACACACAAATAGGCAAACAATTAAGCATGGGTTGCCTCCCACGAAGCGCTTTTCTTTATTTATGCGTCTTGTAGCTAGACTCGAATTCGTGCCCCTACGTTGTCTCGTTTTTCATTCTCAATCAAAACTCTATCGTATTGACAAAATTCTCATCTACTCTATACCTAGGTCCTAGGGTCAATCAATCCTTATAGTAAAGCCTCCTTTTCTCCCACATGAAGTTCAAACTTTTTTCAACATCGTCTTCGCTTTTTTCCTCAAAAACTCTAATGTTGTCTCGCTCATAAAGGGATAAAGGGCCATATCCGTTCATCTTCCAAGGCATCCTATAAGTTATTTCATTGTCCCCTTCTACAAATCTAACCGTTCATTCGGATTTGTTATAGCTAAGTTTAGACTTTTCAACAAACGGTTTTCCTAACACAACTTGGGACAAGCTATAGTCAATGACATACCCAATGTCTTCTAGGACCACAAAATCAACTAAGTAGGTGGAATTTCCTATAAAGACGTGTACATCCTTGACTCTCCCCACAAAATTGCAAACCCCACCGGGGTACTTAGGGTCTCTCCTAATCTTAAGCCGCTCATTCATTATGTCATTGTACACAGCTGATAACATCACATTAATGGGAGACTCCGTATCCATGTAGGCGTGCTCGACATTTCTATATCCAATAATGCAAGGGATCTTGATGTTCCAAGGATTCCCTCTCCTAATCTTTGGGCATATCCTAATGATGGGTGATCGAGGATTGTCAATTATGCTCCACTTTCCTCATTCACATTTTCATTTGCTAAATCATTACCCGAACTATTGCTAATCATTGAGCCAACAATCGAAGCGCTAACCGCTTTTTCAACAGCATCCGTAATTGTACTCTCAAACACCATACGCAAATCTTGAAGATCGTTGTTTCTACTAACATATTGGGTGCGACGATTGTTAGAGGGGTGTTGGTCAATGGGTTGTGGTTTGAGTGAGTTATCACCTTCCTTGATGAAAAGTGATAGGATTACGAACAAAGTCACGAAAAAGGGGGATAGACTACGAGGAAGCTAAAAAAAATCTTACTTGATAGGAATCAAGCAAGGGAACCTAAACGAGATAAAAATCTAACTAGTTATTCTATTCCCCGGCAACGTACAACGCGCGTTCGGGGTCAAAGGAAACTTCCTTTTCGTTGAGCAAGTTTTTCAACACCCTAGGCAGTGAACCTAATCGTTGTAGTGTAGTATTAGGGTAAGCCTCGAGGATTGATATCGTTCTCTAGGGGAATAGGAATGTTAGTGAGAAGTTACTACGCTAAGGTTTGAGGTTGAGGAAGATTATTTTTTTTTCTTTTTATATGTTTTTAGAAAGCTAAGGGTAAAATCTCGGGGTTTGGATTTGGGGTTTGGTACTTGATGCAGGTTTTACTGACCAGGTTTTAATATTTATAATGTCTCGTTATACCTATGGTCTACCCTAATGCACTAACGGGCAGTGTACCCGCTCGTGTGTAGTGTAGTATTCGGTAAAACCGAGGTCTTTCCAAGAGCTATGTGTGTGGATCAATACTAAGTCTAGGTGTCACAAATTTTAAGATGGTCTTGATATCGAATTAATTAACTACTAAAGCAACTAAAGGCAAAGATGAGATCAATAGAGGTGAGTGGTGCTAACCTAGTTATTCATCCTAGCTAGTAATGTCTACGTCTAATTACTTCCAATTACTTCAGGTGGGGTCAAAGTCGAGAGGACATCATTTGATCGGTTCGCCTAATCTATCGGCAAAGATGCCACCTTTGGAGAAGTCGGTGTCCCTCATAAGTCCAGTTGTTCACGGTCCCTAAGTCGAGTCATTAAGTTCCGCTACATGCTTGACTTATAATAGTGAGTGCCGGGCGCTAGCATCTTAGACACTCACCCCTAATTTTAAGTTCATCCAAGCGGTAGGTGATCGGTTGGTCAAATCGCACAAGTAGAAAGAGTCGTCGGTTGGTCATATCTTACCCTTCCGTCTCGGTCTACTCACTTAGGGTCGAGTTGGTCATATCTCCTAAGCAACTAGCCTCTACCGCCATTCAAAACTACCGAAACAAGGGTAGCTACCAATAAACTATGCATGCATACACTTAGAAATAATTATACGGAAGCAATGTAAACATAAACAAAACAATTAAGGAATCATAACTAGGCCAGCACCAAGAGGTGCTTAGCCGTTCATATTAACCATACAAATCGATTCAATATTTAATGTTGCGAAATACATGAATCGAAAGTAAAGAAAAGATAAAAAGCTAATGCTTATCGTAGGGGAGTGATTTTTCCCTTTTAGATAGCTCCGTATGCTCCTCTATATCTGCCTTTGGCTTCTTCCCACGTTCTCATATTGTTGTGTGTGAAATGGGATGATTTGAAATGCTGGAAATCGTGGGGTATTTATAGGCCAGATCTTGGTTACGGCGTAACTAATAAAATAGTTACGCCATAACATATAACTTCTTTGTAAATTGCACTAGATCTGCTGGTTATGGCGTAACCTTAGAAGGGGTTACGCCGTATCTTCAATAAATCTTGGTTACGCCGTAGTTTATGCATGAGTTACGGCGTAATTATCAGCGGCGCGGAACCTCATTTGACCTAATATAGTTACGTCGTAATCTTTGGGAGAGTTGCGCCGTAATCTTCTGATAAGTTAGTTTTCTGAGCCACGCTTTAGTTACGTCGTAATGTGAGAGAGGAGTTACGCCGTAACTTCTTCAAAGTGAGCATACTATGATAAATCTTCAGTAAACTCTCCAATTCCGCGTCTCTTAAGCTCCAATGCTCGTAATTTACCTGAAAATGGAATACAATGGAAAACAAGCGTAAATCCATATAAATGATATATATTACAAGCATTATCAGGGGAAATTGACACTTAATATTCATGATAATTTGATGTTATCAAATATTCCCCCACTTGAACTCTATTTGCCCTCAAGTAGACCTTATTAGATAGATTCCTACAAAGATATCTCCCATTACCTGGAAAATATAAGTTTACAAATCCCATATGCTAGAATAAAACAAAGCCGAACACCTCACGAAATGGGAACAAAACACTCAAATCTCTTAACTATTTTAAGTGTCAATTTCGGGGTGATCACTCAATCGCATAGTCATAGCATGTATTCTATCATAAGCTTGGCGGTTACACAAATCTCCACCACTAGAGTTAAGGGCTAAACAATTCTCGAAGGCAATATGGGTTGACACGACAAGGTTTAAGGGTGATTTTGTCATTACTAACATGTCACAGCGAAGTGGACAAAATCAATGATACATGACCAAATCCATGGCCAAGACACCAAAGATTGCTCGCTGCATCACCTAGACACGCTTCATGACTAAAGGGTAGGATAAGACATGGGATATATAAATGGTGTAAAATAAAAATCAAGCAGATAGTCTAAATCTATAACCAAGTCATCACCACTTACTGTCCGCCCAAATTTCAAGCTTTGAAGTTAAGAAACCGGATCATGATATACTAGGTAGATGTGTCATTAGAGGACGTCATGACGGGCACACTACCTTTTCTTCAACTGTTGGCGCAATTACCAACTCCAATCTTCAAATGTGACCGAGGTGGCCTCCTCGATACTAAATCTACATAAAGCTCATAACATAGTGCTTATAACATCGCACTTTACAATAAACTGAATAACATAATAACTTTTTTTTTTCGAACTACTTTTTTTTTCAACATAAACATAATAACTAAACATAACATCCCCCCACTTGAGATGAACAATGGGAATTCGGGGGGTCTTCAATGATCTTTAAGAATGTGTCGTCGACGAAAGCATGATTCCCGAACCTTTCCACTTGAACCTTGAACTTAGGCAAATGATGACTTCCCAATCACAAATAAAGACTACAGGGTAGGCTAAGGTGTATAGGTGTATCGAAACAATATATAGGGTTAATAAAATGAAAGGAATGGCTCAGATGGGTGTATCTAGGGGTATCTTGCACTAAAGGTGAGTGCAACAAAAGGGTTTTACATGGGGGTCGAGAAGTCGAGGTGACTAATCGATAGACACACAATGGTAGGCTATTTGGGTAATAATCCTATAATACTGCCTTCTTAAACTGAAAAGTCCAAATATATCGAGCTAAATCAACATACCTCGTCTATGGTCTCGAAATGATGCAAAGGCCAAGTTCTAAAGTTTACAAGATACCGACACAGTCATAATTTGGTGGATTTGGGGTAAAATTTTGGAAACGGATAAGGCTAAATCTCACCATATAATATCAAGGGTTGTATGTGCTCGGCTAAGGTCTAATCTAGTTAGGTTAAGAAAAACATGTCAAAATTTTAAAAATGGCATAATTTTTCAAAATAAACTAGAAAAACGAGGGCAAAATAAAGTTCAAGAGACAATTTACTCCCGTCCCCCACTTGAATTGTACAAAGTCCCTTTTGTACTAAGCGTTAAATAAAGGTGAAGAGAAAAGTAGAATTAGGCGAGAACTTCCACGAAATTTGTTCCAAAAGAAAGAAGGCCCACGAAAAGAGTCGTGCCTTCGTATAAGCATCCACAAGCAAACTTCAATCCCTGAAATCACACTACCGACAAGCATAATTCTAAAAAAGAAAAATGAAAAAAAATGAAAAATAAACCTAACTCACTTTCGTAGGAATCACGATTTCATTTAGCAAATGCAACAAGCCTTTTAAACCACTTGGTGTCCCAAGTGGACGAGTGAAGTCTCGTAAGGGTTTACAGGGAACACACCCACAAAGTTCATTTAAGATACTAATACAAGGTTATTGTGTTTAAAATAAAAAAAGTAATGCAGAGGATAGTTACGTCCTAACTTTAGAGGGAGTTACGCCGTAACTAGGCAAAACCTGGCATACGCTGCAAGATTGTAGCTACGGCGTAACCTCTGATATGGGATTACGCCATAATTGGTAATGCATATGAAGTTCTACTGCAATGGGCATGTTACAACGTAACCATGAGATTGAGTTACGCCGTAACTCTGGTCAGATCAGCATGCCACAACAGCAATTTCTCATCGTTTCCTGCAAAAATGGTTAAAAACACAAAACCCAACAGAAATGGAAATAAAACAAATGAAAGGAATAATTCGGGTTGTCTCCCGAAAGAGAACTTTTCTTTATTTACGAGTCTTTAAGTTAGACTTAGAGCCTCAGGGTTTTATGGTGGCCTTTGGACTTGGCCAACTTCCTTCACGTCCTTCATCAAGTTATGCCTGATCCAAGCGACATTGGTAGCAGTGCGGAGGTATTCTTTGGTCCCCATCTTCCGAACCTTGCAGAATTTTTCGTCCGGCCCCAAATGATACCTAGTGAATTCATATCTTTCGGCAACAATCGGTGGTGGTTTTTTATATTGAATCCCAAGAAGCTTGCACCTCCTTTGCTCATACTCCTCATCTTCTAGATCAGTCATCTTTGCTTTACATCGTGGCTCCTGGTGATCTATGATTCCATTGGTTTCAACTGAATTATCCAAATGCCTATACTTGCAATCTTCTCTTATGTCCACCTTGTCATCATTTGTTGAGTTACCCGTATCTTGAGGAGTCTCTTCATCCGGATTATCTTCGTTCATGCAGTCCTTACAAATTTTATTTTTAGTGGACGTATCCACTTTTCCATATTTGATTTTGATCCAATCGTTAAATCTTAATCTACCTGACCATTGTACCTCGGTTCACCTATTGTCAGTTGTTGAATTCCATAGAAATTCGTCAACTCCTACTCTATCGGCACTACTTCTCCATTACAGTTGTCATCGTAAGGATCACACGAGGCCCAAGAATCCTCATCAATGGTCTTTATTATTTCACACCAATGCTTTCGATCAATGATCCCCTGATCCGTGGTTGAATTAATTGTTGCTTCATGATTATTTTCAGAGGGTTCACTAAGGCAAAAATCAGTCCATATTTTTCTTTGATCATCATTGCCAACTTCCCCATACCTGATTCGTACCCAAGCTTCGAATGTTATCTCCTTGTCATTGGTTGAGGACCATAAGTACTTGTTGTTTTTTACTCTTTCTTTGTCATGTCCACTGTCACAGGCGTCCACATAAGGGTTGCATGAAGCCCAGAGATCATATCCTTTATCGTTGTCAATAGGGATAGCCGTACACCAATGGTATTTTAATTTGGGAAAGTACTTGTAATCCACTCTCTGAACTTCGTGCCATATGTCTTCAGACTCGTTTTCCTTTGTTTTCGAGGTGTTGTCGCGTTGTATTTTTCCCTTGTCGTGTTCTTTGACTTTCCTTCCCTGTATATTACGATCATTAGTAGCACAATGCTTGTGTGTGATGGTGGAAGGAATAGTTTTGTTTTTTCCTTTCTTGATAACACAAACAATTTCGACAGGTTGACATTTTCCAACGTCATCCATATTCAGGGTAAGCTTCCTATCGTTGAATTTTAATGTGATGATTTTTTCGAAAACATTAATCTTTGCACGAGCAATTGCTAGAAGGGGTCTACCCAAAATTAATGGGATGTAGAGATCTTCTTCCATGTCTAAAATAACAAAGTCGACAGGAAGAGTAAAATTATTGATTTTGATGAGCACATTCTCAACTATCCCTCTGGGTATGCTAACCGTTCTATCAGCCATTTCAATAGTCATGCAAAGGGGTTTGATAGGACCTAGGTTTAATCTTTTACACATGGAAAATGGCATGATACTAATACTAGCCCCTAGGTCAGCTAAGGCATTGATATTATGTAAATTATTAATAGAGCAAGGGAGAATGAAACTTCCTGGGTCTTTTTCCTTATGAGGGATCTGATTTAGGATGACTGCAGAGCATCTGGCGTTTAACTTTACTTCATTCTCCATAACAACTTTTATTTTCGTATGTTGTTCTTCCTTTGGAAAGCTCGTTTTGTCACATATAGTTATAGCTTATTTTTGAAATCCGGAGAGCTCCTCTTTATCGTACCTGAAAGGGGTATAGAGAGGTTTTCCGTTGCTGGAAAATATGGCTTTACAGAAACTGTCATCACACGAATTGTCTTGATTAGTTTCATTTTCTTTTATCCTGGGTTCCTTTTTGTTTTCTTCTAGATCCTTATGCCGAGCAAGGAGAGTGGTTCTAGTTTCATGGAATTTTTTTGAACAATGCGTTCCTGTTGGTTTGTCGCTTATTATCTTCTTCCATATACTTATTTATTGATTCCTCGAGTGAAGAACTTCTTGTTTTGAAAGAATCATGATCATAACCTTGATGGAAGGGTTTTCCTTTTCCATACATAACCTTTTCGATTCGGGGGCTTATATTTTTCATAGGGCAATCTCTGGTTAAGTTCCTTCATTTACTTTTATCGCATCCTACTCGAATAGCATGCACATTTTCATGGAGCTTCTTCATATCTCTTCCAAGGTCTTCCAATTTGCTTGTAATGGTGGCAATGCTTATGGGACCTCTGTCCAGGCTTCGGTTGCTTCCTCCATCGTGCCATTTTTTAGAGTGATCGGCAAGTTTTGAAATGGCTTCAATGGCGAGAGCAGGAGTCATACCCGGAATTGGCCCTTGGTAGTCCAGCATTTGTCTTGTAGTCACATTGATTCCTTTGTAAAAGATGTTGACCTTTTGTTGTTTGTTCAGATCATGTGTAGGACATTTGTAGAGGAGATCGTTGTATCTATCCAAGGCTTGATACAACGTTTCACCATCATCTTGTTTAAAATTGTGTATGTCAACGAGTTGTCTTGATGCTTTAGATGGTGGACAGTATCATTGAATGAAGTATCTTTTAAGGAGAGCCCACATATCAATGGTTCCAGATGGTAATCTATTAACCCATCGTTTAGCGGCTCCCGTAAGAGTGAAAGGAAAAAATCTGAGCATAATCGCATCTTTTGAAACTCCTGGTGTATTGAACAGGCTGGTGATATATTCAATATTTTTGACGTGTTTGTAAGCATCTTCTAAGGTATTTCCAGAAAAAGGACTTGCTCTCAATTCCCTCATAAATTGAGGTTTTATCTCAAAATCAATATTAGCTCCAATTGCTGGTTTTACGAGACCCGACCCTTGTTCTTCTCTTGTCAACGCTAAATATTCCTCAAGAGTGAGGTCATCAATGTTAACAACTTCCATGTTACCTGAAAACTTGAAAAGTGATCGTGCGAATTTGAAAATTTTCAAACAAAACAAAAACGAAAGACTTAATAGCAATCCTAATATAACTCCCGGCGCGTAAAAACTTGATGCAGGTTTCTTGACTGTGTTTTAATATTTATAATGTCTCGTTATACCTATAGTCTACCCTAATGCACTAACGGGCAGTGTACCCGTTCGTGTGTAGTGTAGTATTCGGTAAAACCGAGGTCGTCCCAAGAGCTATGTGTGTGGATCAATACTAAGTCTAGGTGTCACAGATTTTAAGATGGTTTTGATATCGAATTAATTAACTACTAAAGCAACTAAAGGCAAAGATGAGATCAATAGAGGAGAGTGGTGATAACCTAGTTATTCATCCTAGCTAGTAATGTCTACGTCTAATTACTTGCAATTACTTCAGGTGGGGTCAAAGTCGAGAGGACAACATTTGGTCGATTTCCCTAACCTATCAAACAAAGATGCCACCTTTGGAGAAGTCGGTGTCCCTAATAAGTCTAGTTGTTCTGGTCCCTAAGCCAAGTCATTAAGTTCCGCTACATGCTAGACTTATAATAGTGAGTGCCGGGCACTAGCATCTTAGACACTCACCCACTAATTCTTAAGTTCATCCAAGCGGTAGGTGATCGGTTGGTTAAATCGCACAAGTAGAAAGGGTCGTCGGTTGGTCATATCTTACCCTTCCCGTCTCGATCTACTCACTTAGGGTCG
The DNA here is from genome assembly GCA_022545495.1 of Chrysanthemum lavandulifolium. Classification (NCBI taxonomy): domain Eukaryota; kingdom Viridiplantae; phylum Streptophyta; class Magnoliopsida; order Asterales; family Asteraceae; genus Chrysanthemum; species Chrysanthemum lavandulifolium. The sequence goes on along the minus strand of CM040240.1, from coordinate 203,941,135 downwards.
GTTGGTCATATCTCCTAAGTAACTAGCCTCTACCGCCATTCAAAACTACAGGAAACAAGGGTAGCTACCAATAAGCTATGCATGCATACACTTAGAAATAATTATACGGAAGCAATGTAAGCGTAAACAAAACAATTAAGGAATCATAACTAGGCCAAGACCAAGAGGTGCTTAGCTCATATTAACCATACAAATCAATTCAATATTTAATGTTACGAAATACATGAATCGAAAGTAAAGAAAAGATAAAAAGCTAATGCTTATCGTAGGGGAGTGATTTCTCCCTTGGAGATAGCTCCGTATGCTCCTCTAGATCTGCCTTTGGCTTCTTCCCACATTCTCTGATTGTTGTGTGTGAAATGGGATGATTTGAAATGCTGGAAATCGTGGGGTATTTATAGGCCAGATCTTGGTTACGGCGTAACTAATAAAATAGTTACGCCGTAACATATAACTTCTTCATAAATTGCACTAGATCTGCTGGTTACGGCGTAACCTTAGAAGGGGTCACGTCGTATCTTCAATAAATCTTGGTTACGCCGTAGTTTATGCATGTGTTACGGCGTAATTATCAGCGGCGCGGAACCTCATTTGACCTAATATAGTTACGTCGTAATCTTCTGATAAGTTGGTTTTCTGAGCCACGCTTTAGTTACGGCGTAATGTGAGAGAGGAGTTACGCCGTAACTTCTTCAAAGTGAGCATACTATGATAAATCTTCAGTAAACTCTCCAATTCCGCGTCTCTTTATCTAGGGAAATTGACACTTAATATTCAGGATAATTTGATGTTATCAGTACTTCTACCGATTACTCCTACTATCTAATTATCTAAACTAAGGGGTAGTTTATGTCTGTAGATGTGTGCTCGTACGATGATTAAAGATGTGTCTACCTAGATACTATTACTCCCTAGTTATCTTTTATTGGTGGTTGAATTGTCACATCCTTATTCTTAACGCGTTGTGTTTTTTAAGGTCGTAGGGTGTGCTTTTATCCCTAACTCTTTGAGACTACCTTAAGGTTAATGACTACGAAATCTCTAGGATTCATAAACTTAACACTAAGGTTTTCTTTGGATGTTTAGCCTACAATTCCACTAGTAACCATAAACTAAGGTTCAACAAAGATTACTCAAGCATTAAAAACACAACGATGGCCTAATACACTCCTAGGCCAATTACAATTAAGATAAGAGACAACCAATCAATAATTAATAACTAGGTTTCATAGATCTAAGCAAACACACAAGTAAATTAGCCGGACATGTTAAACATGCAAGCATACACACATTCAATCAAAGACATAATGAAATCAAGGGAATAAATAACTTATCTCGATGTAAAATAGGGTATGAGAACCCTAAAATACTGTCCAAACCGGACTACAATCGTTTTAGGTTTTTACTCCACAAGTCTACCTCTTAAAATTATGAAAATTCGATTTCTATATATAATTTTACATCTGCGATGGTGCCACCTTTTAATTGGGACGCCGTCAGATCGCCGCCATTAGGGTTTCGTCTTGGCCAAGTCATCATTGGGACGACGTCACCTTATGGTTGTGACGCCGTCCTTCTTGTGATGGCGTCGTCGAGTGCGGATCTAGGCCGATCGAGAAGAAAAGTCTTCGTGACGCCTTTACTCTTCAAAGCTGCGTCGTCATGTGTAAAATAGCACTTTCGCTCCGAGTCGTCACAAAATAGGGACGGCCGCCCTCTGTTTGGGGACGTCGGGTGTAATTCAATGACTTGAGTGTCTTGATCTTGACTTAGCCATTTTCTTCACATATTCACTCATTTTCGTCCAAAAATGCATCATTCCAGCATTTTGCTTCCAAGAGACCTAAAAAGTGAAAAGGAACGAAATTAAGCAATATCGGATATAAAAGTGGGCGATTAAGGGTGTTGGAATCACTCCAAAACAGTATTTCAAGTATTTATATTTCATATGTAATAGGTAGCTTTATTATGGCCTTTATGTTTGTTTAAGGTCTAGCTTATGTAGAAGGCCCATAAGCTTAGGCCCAAGCCCACATAAGAAAGGATGGGAACTAGGAGTGTTGCCCTAGCTTCCCTCCTATAAATACTCTTGTAAACCCTCATTTGAGGGTTGGTTGTTCAAGTTTTCTTTTCATTCACTCTCTTTGCCTTAACCGTATTATTATACGTGTGTGTGTGTGTGTGATAACTTGTTCATCCGCCTTCATCTCTTTCTCTATAACTTGTGTTCGTAAAACTAGTGACCTAACGATGGTATCAATCGCCTACTAGTTGGGTGAATCGTGTTTGTTTTTGAAGTGGGTTTGGTCCACGCTTAAAACACACGTTTGATACTTTGGTTCGCTTAAAACTTGTTTTTACACTTTTAATCCAAGATTCTGTACTTTCAACGTTTTAAGGTGTTAAAATAATCGCTTTTGGCAAAAGTTTCAAACTTTATCGTGGATCATTGTTTTAAGCTTGGTTTTGTCTACTCGTAAGTTTCACGTTTTTCAACCTTTCATACGCATAAAAACTAAATTTTTTCACTTTCAAATCCAAGATTCTTGTCATTCCAAGGTTATTAGGTGTTAAAGTTTAGGTTTTTGGCAAAAAGTTTGAAACTTTACGTGTGTAGAAGTGTTTTTGAACTTGATTTCATTCGTGTACCTCTTTCTACTCGTAAGGTGAAAAAGTGTTTTGGACCATCAAGTTTCATACTTTTGTGTTATTTTGGTGATATTGAAGCTTTTCATCATAAAAATCGGGTTTCTAAACACTTTTGGGCATAAAATCGGTTTTGGTATTTTCTACTGTCGTGAAACCCTAATCCTACGCGTAACTTTATCCGTGGGTTGATCTTCGTTTTGTGGTTTACTCCGTGTTTTCTTGCTTGGATAAGCACGAAAATTGTCGACTTGGGATATCTTTTGCCTTGTGATAGTGTAAAAGATCACTGAGATAAAACCCTAAACTTACGCAAGCATAAGCTTACGCGTAGAAAATCCCACGCTTAAGATTCATCTTACGCGTAGACCTAGTCCCACGATAAGGTAATCCTCGCCTAACTTCATCGCTTACGCATAACTTTAGCCTTTTTTCCGCCACGCGTAAGCTAAAACTACGCGTAACTTGTCTTTGTTTACGCGTAACTTTGGTGATTTCTACGCGTAAGTGTTATATTGCTCTCACGTGATTTCTACGCCTAAGGACACTTCATCAACTAAGGTTCATTCGACTACAAAGATCCATCAACACAAGTTATAAAAAAAAAATTTATTTTTTCGAGGAGACTAAACGTTCAATTTTTACGCGAGATTCAAATTTTGGTTTAACTGTGAAAATTTTGGTCAAAAATTCAAATTTTTGGGCCTAAATTCAAATTTTTCGGGTAAAATTTGGCGTCAAAATTGTCATATCTCAAATTTTTCCTACATCCTTAGAATTGAATTTTATAGTGAATTTCAAATTTTGAGAGTCAAAAATTTTCAAAATTATTTTTGGAGGGAAATTAAAATTTACTATATCGGCCTTCATGTACTATCTCGTCTTAGCACCTTTTCTTCTCTTTGATTCTTACGGAAAGTGAAATGGATTATGATCATAAAGATCCATTTGTGGCATTGCAAGAAGGATTCATGGCTATATCTACGGCATTCAAGCGTCATACTGACATCTAATTCCCAATATCCATGATCGTGACAAGGTGCAAGAGTTGTTGTACATGAAAGGAATGCTCAAATGGACGTTGAGAATGTTGTAGTAATCGCATCATCGTGTAATGCGGACAATGAGGTTGTAGCATTGAAAAGCAGGATGATGGCGCAGATCCGGAGAAGATATCATTCTTAACTACGACACCGAGCCCAAGCGTGACGAAGAACAAATGGTTGAGGAAGATATCTTACCCACCTATGACACCGATACGTAGCGGATGGTCGAGGTACAATCTCGTTGATCATATTCTCGCTGCAGAATGCGATACAACAAACCGAGCAACACGAATTCAATAATGAAGGAGAGGTTGACCAGTGTGTTGCACAATGTCGAACAACTATCTCATGTTTGAGTCCTTACTTGTTAACAATTCTCTTGAATCGTCAAATCAAACTCTTGAATCGAAAACATTCTTCTCAAAAGACCATTGCTCGGTTTCATAAAGATTTTTCAAAACTAGAGGCACATTGCATCTCTCTTGAACTTAAACTACAAAACAAATCTTTTCTTGAGAAAACAATGGTCGATCTTCAAATGAACAAAGTAATCGTGTGGATTTATTAGTAAAAGAAAATGAGCATCTAAAGGCTCAAATTCAAGCAAAGGGCTTGCACATGTTTCTTTACAAAACAAACCGAGAAGATTAAGCGACAAAGTGTGGATACTAATTTTGCAAAACCAACAATCTTGGGAAATCGTCTCTAAAACCAATCGAAACCAATCAATTGTTAGACATCCAATCGCTTTTATATCCGAGCGTTCAAAATCGTCAAAACCACGGTTTCCTCCCAAGTTGTTGAGAATAATCATTTGTCAAAACCAATACTCCATATTTTGGGCCCAACAATAATGCTTCATTTCATAAACCTTCTTACGTTATACCTGCACAAGTGGTCGCTACGGCTAATCTAGGATTAGTTCGAACAACGTGTCTACACCGAGCATTAAACGTAAACATTCATATGATTCAAATGACGCATACAAGAACTATGATCTAGAAAAGGCTAGGAAAGGGCACTACTCCAAAAGGATGGAATCTTAGGTTCACGACCTAGTGTATCACCTTCGAGTGTATTCTTGAACACCGCTTGTAGTAGCAAACCAAAACCTAAGTTAACTCAAACAGTTAGAAATAAACCCGTTGATCTAAACGTAAAATTTCGAAACCTAATAGGTGGATCCATATAGGACATAAATTCTTCCCAAAAGAAGTTTCAACATCCCTAGATCTAACCTTAGATGGATACCAACGGGTAGGATTTTCAAAGCTGTTAGTCTTAGGTGGATTCCTCTGAGCAAGATACTAAGTAGTTGCACCAAAACAAGTGGGATACCAACAACATCCATCCACGAGGTGAAAGGAAATAATCAAAATAGCATGTTCGGTGTCAAGAAGATAATTGACACTACATCTTTATGCTTCTAACATCGGAACCCGTTACACTTGGGATCCATGTTTCTCTTTCTTGCCCCTTTATATTCTCTCTATGCAGGTACAACAACTATGGCTCCTACCGCAAAACAGTAGGACCCGTTTCTCACCGTCAAAATATCATGATCCATCAGTTGTTCCACCATTGTACTTAATCGTCATGAATTGGAAACATTGCTTGCTCCTCCGGTTAAAGATTACGCCAAAAGTCGTGCTTCGATGTATCGAATGTTTCATTGCACAACCGATAATACTCTAATTTCGATACACGAATCTACAACAACAACCGAATCTTCTATAATGGAAGATCAACCGCTTCCTACAACAATGTCGCGGTGATGATCAACATTATGAGCAGAGAAGTTTAATCGCAGATTGACTCTCTCAAAATATTTTGGTACTTCACACTTGTTCTATCAATTGGACATACATGGTTTCATTGTCTCCTTATACATGGTTTCATTGTCTTCAATTCATCATCAACATACGTGGTGTATGATTACGAATCATTGAAAACATCGAGGGGAGAGTGTGTAGGTGGTCATTGCTTCCTTGTTCTTCTACATGCTTCTTTGCGAAACCCAATGCCTTCTTGAATTTCTTCAATTAGGGAAAGAAATAAGGCGATCTCATGGCTCAAACGTCTCACTTTGGTGTTATCATCTCAATTTCACGGGTGATCTTGTGTGAAGTTACCCAAATATGATGTTAAGATGCCTTACACACGGTCTTGGCATCGAGTTATTGCCTATTCACGGTGATTAGTATTCGAAAGACCACAACATTGTGGGAAAGTCGTATCATCTCGTCTTTCGTGGTTTGTTTGGTGTGATGCGTCTACATCGTGAGAAGATCTTGTTGATTTCGGCATGTTACCCTCGAGCGGATCTTCCGCAATTAATCGATTTTCTTTGTGTGGTTTATCGCTCATCTACAAATTCGGTGCACATCGAAACCTTCAAAAGTTAGAGGAAATGTAGACTTCATCAAAGTTTCAAATCTGCTAAAGACAGTTGTCGGTTGGGGAAAGCGATTATGAAACTTCTTTATAATGGCTTCGAGTATAATGACTTAGAACCGGTCACAATCGTTTAAACTTCCTCAACCCCATCATCACCGAACAAAGCCCCGGCTAACTCGTCAACAAATGGAAAGGTTATTTGCTCCTACATTACGTGGACGATATTGATGAACGTGCTCGGTGTATCCATTGTTTCATTGCACAACCCGATAATACTCCTATACGATACACTGCTACAACAACCATCGTTGAAGATGCACCTACACCGATTGACTCCAACACAACAGTTGAACACACCGCTTCCAACAATGATGAACCGGTGATGATATTACGAATGAAGTACCCCACTGCAGATTTTGATCCAAATCGTTCTTCAACCCGTTTGCTAATGAGATCTGCAGCACTAGATGTCGCGAGAATCTTCAACAAACCATTTGAACCCTCGAATCGCACAATATATACCAACATCAACCTCTATACATAGATGGACAAAGACCATCCTCGGCTAACATTATTGGCAACCCGAATCAACCGGTCGTTACGAGACAACGTCTTCACACGGATGGTGAACATTGCATTTATGCACTCACCGTCTCGCTAACTGAGCCTAAAACATTAAAGATGCAATGACAAAAGACAACTGGATTGAATCCATGCGGGAAGAACTCAACCAATTCAAGCGTCTTGAAGTATGGGAGGCGGTTGAAAGACCAACAGGGTCTCGTCATTGGTCTAAAATGGATTTGGAAAAACAAATTGGATCTTTGAAGGGAACGTCATCGAAACAAGTCACGTCTAGTTGCTAAGGGTTATCGTCGGGAAGAGGAATAGACTTTGAAGAATCTTTTCTCCGTTTGCTCGTCTTGAGGTCATTCGAGATATTTCTCGCGTTCGCGACTCATATGAATATGACGGTCTATCGGATGGATGTCAAAGCGGCGTTTCTCAATGGACAACTTAAAAAGCGGTCTATGTCGACCAACCGGATGGATTCGTTGATCCCGAGTTCCCGAACCATGTCTACAAACCGAACAAAGCTCTTTATGGTCTCAAACAAGCCCCTCGGGCATGGTACGATAAGCTATCATCTTTCCTCATTGCCAATAATTTCACCAAAGGCTCGGTTGACCCAACTCTTTTATACAATATCACGGGCACATATCTTAATTGTTCAAATTTACGTGGATGACATCATTTTGGGTCTACACATAAAAAGTTTTCAATCGCTTTTGCAAAACTAATGAAGAAAATTTTGAAATGTCCATGATGGGTGAACTTACATTCTTTCTAGGATTGCAAGTTCATCAATCACCCCGTGGTATTTTCTTGAGTCGATCCAAATATGCCCTTGAATTGTTAAACAAATTTGGAATGACAACTGTGACACTTATGCCACACCAATGGCTCATACCAAGAAACTAGATCTTTGATTTACATGGGAAATTAGTTGACCCTACCAAATACCAAGTATTATTGGGTCTCTCATGTATCTAACGACTAGCGAGACGATATTGTCTTTGCCGCTTATCTATGCTCCCGTTATCGATCGCGACCAACTGAAACCCACCTCTCGAGGCTAAAAGAATCCTCCGATACATCAAGGGAACCATTAACTTGCGGATCCGGTATCAGAAGGATTACGGTTTTGAACTAATCGCTTTTGAGATCGATCACGCAGGATGCTTAGACTCAAGGAAAAGTACTTCAGAGCTCTACAATTTCTCGGTGATAAACTGGTGTCTTGGCAATCAAAGAAGCGAGGATTGTACATTCTTTGTCATCAACCAAAGCGAATATGTAGCCATGTCGCGTGTTGTGCTCAAGTCATTTGGATGAGAACACAACTCAAAGACTATGGTTACGTATTTGATGAATCCCAATGTATGCGACAATCGGTGCCATTACGATCTCGTGCAACTCGATTCAATTTTCGAAATCAAAGCACATCGATCTTCGCTATCATTTCATCAAGGACCACGTGGAGCAGTGCAGTTGAATTATACTTTGTGGGTACGAGAATACCAATTGGCGGATCTTCTCACCAAAGCCTTTCCTCCCGCTAGGTTTAATGAGTTGGTCCACGGATTGGTATGAGGTGTTTGACTCAAGAGGAATTGGATGACCTCTTAAAGATCTTAAAAACACATCAAACACCAAAACATCTTTTGTAAATAATTTTTCAAAACAAAATACAAAAATATAAAATCCGATAAAACAACAAAAATATTCTCCTAATCTATCTTTCTTTCAACATGGCAAGTACATTTCTTTCGTCAACACTTTAATCTTTCAAAATTCAGTATTTTTTCCGATCAAGTGTTGAGGGGGAGAAAATAATCTCTTAACTGTTTCAAAACATCTGTGTACTTGCATGTTACCATATCTCGGTTGTTTTCATTTAACAATGGTGGTGAATTTTCTGGTTAAATGACACTCCTCGGACTAAATTAATAACCTTTCATTATTTCTTAAGTCGAGGGGGAGTGTCGTCAAGTTTCTTTCCTAAAAACTTTGTTTGGTAACCAAAATGGAAGTTAAATGGCTTTGTTTGAAAAAGGAAAAGGTGAAGGGACCAAAACTGTCAAAATGTTAAAGTTACTTTTAATAAATACCTTCACCTAACTTCCACTTCACATTTATTACTCTAAACCTAACAAGATCCTACGCCTAAAATTCGTTCATCCTATCTGTGTTTTGATCATCATATCGTAAGTGGATTAATGTTTCTAACATGTTTTTAAACATTGGTTTTGATTTTCAAATGAATCCAACGGTCAAATCCATCGATATGGGTGATTTTGTGTTCTTCGCTACGCGTAAGAACACATGATCATGTTATGTGTTTGTGGCTAAAAGATAATGTCAAAATGTTTTAAAACATCAATGATATGTTTTCTATCCTCAAAACAAACCCAGAAACACGAATTGATGAATTTTGAAAATTAGAGTTTATGAGTCGAATTGGGTATTTTTGAATGTGAAGTGTTTTGGTCAAAAAGATTGTTGGGTTATGCTCTTGTGTTGCTAAATTGATGATTTCCAAGGTTTCTAACCACCCAGAAACACGAATTGGCTAACAATTTGAAATTAGGGTTTAATGTTCATGACTTTTGGGTATTTTTGATTCTCAACAAACTAAGTGTTATAACTTGGCTTATAGACTCTCAACATATCTTAGGACTACCAGAATCAGTATGGTGCAAATTCCATGGCTAAAAGTGATACGCGTAAATCTCAACCCTTAGGGTTTTGACCCACGCTGTATGACTTTCACGATAACTTGTTCCATAATTGTTCTTGCCATAAATTGTTGTTAAAATAAAGTATTGTGTTAATGATAATGACTTGATGAACTTATTTCGGGCTTGCTACGCTTAAACTTCATAATCAAGGTCAATTGCAACTCACGCATAAGGATTACCCTACGGCGTAGTCATGTTACGCCGTAAGAATAATCCTCGTATAGCGATTCGCGTAAGGTTCTACAATGGACTACGCGTATCCCGTGAAGGATATGCGAACAATGACCTCTCACGCATAAGGTCTACTCTTACGAGTAAACCTTACGCGTAAGGTTCTTATACGCCCACGCGTAAGTTCTACGCATAAGGTCCCCTATTCCCACACGTAACATTTCTTACGCGTAAGTTAGGATCCCACGCGTAAGCTTTCGTCTCTGGCGCATCTCATTCTTTGTTCACGCTTAACTTTGCCGAATCTACGCTTAAGCCTGGATTGACCTTCATGATGAATTGTTACGTGTACAAACTTGTAAACAAACTAGTCATAACATCACGAATCCAATAATGTCACTAATAAACTTAATCATTTGATATGTTGTGAATAATAAGTGATAACATAAACTTTAAAACTAAAAGTTAACTAACTCACGAAACATTTCACGACGTCATTAGACTATTGGATAAACAAGTGACTTAGGACTCGTAACAATTATGAACACTACTCATTCAATAACTAGACAATAAAACCTTCTGTTGACTAACATTATGTCTTTCGATATGTTGGTTCTTTTGGCTAATGTTATTTCAGATCACGACATGGCTGAACAAATGAATGTGGATGCATCAGAAGTTCTCTCCATTCTCGATATCTATCCTCATGGCTATCCAATGAAGATAGGAAAGAATAATCTCCGTGTTGACTTTGACACCCTCACTTGCTCGTAGTCTTCGTGTTTAATTGCTATTGATATTCTCGAGGACTCATCCGTATCGTAATATGCTCACTCACTCGCAACTGTTCACGAGATCTATATCCAGCAGTTACGTAACACTATGGAAAGTGGTCGAAGGACGGATCACGTGACGGTGACTCGAACCACAAACAAGTCACCATTACACTGCAGACTTAAGGGAACATTCTCCTAATTCTCAAGTCGATCCAACCAAACTATATACCACACCTTTGAAGAGCTCACTCTCCAATTCTTAATCGATATCGGTTATGGCGAGGCTACGGAGTAATCACCAAGCATTCTCACGTAGAGCTTAAGAGTATTCCTCAACCATGGAGAACTCTCTACATGATCATCACCAAGTCATTTACGGTCGTGGCGGTGGCTATGAGCATCCTAAGCTCATGGAAGCGCAAATATTTTGGGCATTGGTCAACATGAAACACATCGCTATCGAAGCTCGATGCGGGATGACATGATGTCATTTCTCAACAAGCTTGGCTCAAAGATTCCCTACATCGGATATACTAAATTGTTGATCCAAAGAGCACTTGGACTTCATCCCGATATTCCCAAGAGGCTCAATGACCACGACAATCACGATATGTTGGCGGAGCCTATTCTATCTTTCGTAATCAAGGAATCGTCTACAAAGAAACAAGGTCTTTGTGTTGCCATATTTCCTTCTAATCAAGATGTCGAAAGCTCGAAGCGTATAAAAGGTATCTCGAAGCGGTTAGACAAGGCAAAGTTGGTCATCTCGACGAAAAATCTTCCGGAACACTGTAAGGAGAACCGGAAGAGGAAGTGCGAGAAGCGCAACAAATATTGTGAGTCAAAGGAAGTTTCCTAAAGGAATCCTCCTTCTAAAAGGATTGTTCCGTAAAGGAAGCCGAACCTATTCCCACACTTGAACCGCAAAGAAAGCTTGTAGACGAGAGCTGCAGACATCTTGTCTGAGATGAAGAGGTTCATTACTCTGAATCGCAATCAAGCACACGCCTCAAGAGCAAAACCTCCAAGTCCTCCAGTGCCTGGGAAAAGGAAGACTCAAAGAATTGTACCCTATGATGAGAGCTCAAGAAGAAGAAGAGCAAGCTGGTTAAATCATACAGACGAAGTTTAAAATCGTCCGACACCTTCAAAATCGAAGAATTTGCTAAAGATCAAATGGGTGGCCGGAGGATCAAGTGGTCTTTGCTTCCTCTCCGGATCCCGATGCGGTTAATCGACCCGATAAGGGATCGGTGCCACCACTCTTCCGCAACAACAAAAGCTTGTGGAGGATACTATCGAATATGAGTTTGAGAACCACAAACCGAGAAGTCGAGAAAGATAAAGATGACGATTATGACAAGTTGCTTCAGGAAGTCCCACATTCACGTATGAAACTTCGAACCGCCTAAGGACCCCGAGCCTCCTCATGTCTCCTCATCATCGGACTCTTCATCTCATTCATCACCACCACCATCAAAGAAGTCAACCGGATCATCATCCAAATCCAGTGAAGAAACCACCTAAATCTTGGATTTCTCGGACTCATGAAAGAATTGTGAAAGTTGTCCAACAAGTCGGAAAGAAGGACATGCTTTCTAAAACTGAATTGGTTTCTTGACCAAATCTGATGCTTAAATGATGAGAAAGACAAGATGCGTAAAGAAAGGAATTTGTTGAAGTTCATGAAGAGTCATCGAAAGAGGAACGAATGAAATGATCGAAGGTTACACTAACAAGTACCTTGAGGATATCGTTCCTAAAGTCCAAAAGGAGGCGGAGAAGACGACAAGAGATCATACCCACAAGTTTCTTCTCGACCTTTGCCCCGTGTGACTGAGAAGTATTTTCCGAAAACTCACCCTAACATCGTCGCATTGGTTAAACATACAATGGCCAAAGAAGCCGATCTCTCGAATGCAAGTTAATCGCTAAACTAGTGATGCAAATGTCAAAGCGATGCGGGCGTTTACTTCGGATGAAGCTAAATTTTTCAAGGTCTCGGCTTTTCAACTCGGATCTTCATGCAAGGAGTCACCGATCAACCCAAACGGCCAAGAGATGGCGATGATAAGGACAAGGACTCGCATCTAAGCGTCGAAGCAATGCGGTGAAGCTTCTTGATGCCACCACCTCCACAACGGACTTCTTCTCGTGAAGTCTCCTCCACCTCGGTATTCTCTTGATAAACCTCGGGACGATTCAGAGTTACCACCCCGACTCAAAAAGCGGTGATTACTTTGAGTATACGGGTGGTGACGATGAAGAGGTCCTGAGCCCCAACAACAACCCACCTCTCCCAAACAAGGATGAAACCGGCATCATCATCTAAGCCTTGAAAAGAAGAAGAAGACGCTTCACCGACGTCATATCATGGCTAGATGACGATAAAAGCGAAGAATTTGAATGGTTTGCTACACTTGTTAACAACACTCCCTACCCGAAGAAGGTCAAGAATTGGTGAGCGGTAGTACCTTGGAGCATGCAAAGATTTTTCAAGAAAGGTTCCATGTGAAGAAGATGGCGAAATCAATTGAAGCGCATCAAGAATGAAGCATTCCTACTTTTGAAAGACAACTCGGAAAGTGCAATCGAGGTTGAATATCACCTTGAAAACATTGCTCGAGCCATGTCTAATAACATGGATTGGCTCAACCCGAAGCAAACATCGACTTCACCAAGCGGGACAATCCTCCATACTACACCGATCGGTCTCGACCTCTACCTACCATTGGCCAACCCGATCGGCCTAAGTTCCTTTCGAGACATTTCTTCAACAAAGACTTAGATTTTCTTCAACACGGTGGCGATGGTTCAAGGAAATCGCTACATCTCGACACTTCCATTCCTGCGCCATATACTACGATTGTATAGCCATCGAGGGCGTGCTACCCACATGTTCTCCGACAAAGTGGTAGCGTATGACCAAGATGCAATGTATGGGATTCACCATTGGCGGAACAGAAGAATCTACTACTGTTGCTTGGTCCGTAAGTCTCAACATGCGGTGTTCATTACTAAAAGTATCGTGGCCATCCAACATGTTGGTCTATCGTCTAAATGGGACTACACTTTCTCAAGAAGATTGTGGTTAAAAGACAAGACAAAAGGGACTATGCATTCTCTGAAGTCGACTTTGAGAATTTGAACATCAACGATATTGAAGACATGTACCTTGCCAAAGTTCAAGGTCGCATGAGACAATTTCAAGCTGAAGTACAACGTGAATTCATCAAGTCACCGCTCATCTTCATCGACGCATTGTCATCAAAGAACGTGTTGAAGATCTTGACTTGCCGTTGAATCATATCGAAACATGTAAATTTCACTCCACCACGCCTGATCTTCCCGACATCAACGACTTACACAACTTACGCTCATCGACAAACCTTTCGTCGTCGTTTACGCAGTGAACTTCAACGAAGCGCTTAATGGCGTGTGACGATCTTCACAAATTTGGGGATCACACTTTGAAGTCGGTCGGGATGGATTGGCTTATCGGTTGAAGGATATACATGAAAAGATTGGGAACCCAAAGCGATGGAACTCTAAGGACGAAGGGATGTGAGAAGGATCATCGAATGATTGATGAAAGGTTGTTCGAAGGATCGATTCGAGACGATTGGAGAGCTTTGTTGGTGGTCGACCGGGATGAACATTACCGCTTTCAACGCCTGTTTGCACTCGGAAACATCATGGACTCCTGGTACTCCTTGAATTGTTTCTTTTCTATATATTTGGATGCATGATATAATATGTCTATGGCTTGTGCACACATAATGATGTACAACCCGTAATTGTCAAGAAAGGACCACGTAGTGCGCCTCGGTGCCACAATCCTTATAAAAGGAGCTAAAGCTTCTTATTTTGAGTAAAACCTATCAAACCTTTCATTTTTCAAGGTTTTGCTCAAAAGACAAGTACTTCCCATATGATTTTAAAACCTCAACCGTTTATATCACTAGTTGAGGGAGTATTTGTTGAAAACTTTGTTCACAAATTGTTCACGATGGTCACTCTTTCCGAACACTCGAAATGGTCATATTTATTCTCAAACGTTTCAAAATAACATTTTCATATGCCATTTTGAGGGGGAGAAAATTGTGTGATAAGAAATATGTTGTGCAAAATGCAAATGAATCATGTACCTCGGACTTAACCAACGAATTGACGGTACTAAGCTGTTAGTAACTCGAAAAGACTTGTCTCGGACGGGTAATAATTTCAAACTAGTTCGCTAGTAATGTAAGCGTGTCTCGAAAGGACTTGTTCAAGTAGAAAGTACCATTAGAAACTCTTGATAGACATGAACTCGACGGGTATGACAACCTTTCGAGGTTTGTCTACACCTTCAAGGTAGTTATTAGAGCTAGTTGTCACCTAAAGGCGACAATGTAACTCTTTAACTATGCAACGTAACCGTGTCTCGGGGATTGTCTATCTTGATGGATCAATTCTAAAAGTGCGCTCTTTCCTCACCGTGCATTTAAACCATTAATACTTTTAAGCACATGTGGAGGGGAATATTTATGCAAAACCTTATCTCTCACGATGGTTCAAACATGTTTTCATTTACAAACCCTTTGAGAGATATTTTCACATCTGATGGTTTTAATGGCAAACATAGGTTAGTCATGGGTTATAAGGTGACTAAGGTTAGGAATAACCGTCCTATGATCGCCAGAGTCGGAGGATCTACCCAAGGACACTACCATTAGTTAGTGTTAGAAGTCCTTAGGAATGATTGTAAAAGGAGAAAATGAGAATCGGAGAAAGAAGGAGTTGAAGAATCAAAAGAAATGTAAAGTAAAGGGTGAAAAGAAACCCTCCAGTTATTCAACTTAGGCGGACACCGGTTCAATTCATATACTCTTGGTTGTCACTTAGTGACACCGGTATTGAAGATTAAAAGTCGTCATGGACCCGGTGGCGCATGCACTAAACCTTCTTAGCCACTCAAGTTTCTCTCAAAAGAAGCTTGTTTCATTCTCACGGGGAACCCTACGTAAACTATTGGCTTTCTCTTAGAGATCGTTGGTATTGAAGAAGGAGACCCTCTCCTAGTCTCCGCTCGGGAAAACCAAAACGCACTATTGAGTCTAGAGCCACGAGATTCATCAAAAGATCTCATAGGAACACTTGACATTTAATCACTTGATGATCAACTAATAAGATTATCGATGGTTCATATCGAGTCCTTCACGGATCTTAGCAACTGTCGAGAACATTTATGAGAGGTTCACATCGTGATCCTTAGTGATTGAATGGAAACTCTGCCGTGGTCAACATCAAACGACCACGGCAGGTCACTTCGGTAACTCCCGTGGATTACGCGGTGTGTCTCAAACGGTCTGATCGTGAGGTGATGCTTGGTGTACCTCAATGACTCATCTCGAATCTGTAGATGTGCCGGTACATCGCGTTATCTCACTTGTGGGACTCGGTTCGAGGCGGCCTTTGTAAGAATTAGAGTTGTGTTTTCACACTATGTTGTTAACACTCTCAAGTTCAAACTTGTAAGTCCGGAAACCGCTTATTACTAACCGTTTGAAATGTTTTCTTCTTATGGAAGCTCGAGCGGAATGATCGTCTTGATTCTTCTCATGCTCACGCCAACATCATCACTAATGGAACTTCTATTCAACAAAGAACACAACCGTCGAATGATTCTTCGTCAAACCAAAGAATCTACAAAGTCAAAACTTAAAGAACTTCATCAAGATTGAATTCCAACGTCAAAGAATGTGTGAGCATGTTGAAGAATGACGTGAGACACCTTGGAGCAACAAGGCACTGAAGCGCATCGATGCAGACAACATACTATCACTTTCACCACAAAGAACAATGATCAAAGAACAAAGTTAAAGATGACGTCGAGCATAAGCTGCTCAAAGATAACTATCTCTACACCGGGAGATTGTTCGAATCAAGGCAATTCCTCTCACAAGAAAGAAGAATGTCGAAGAAGGCGTCGAGCTACTATTACATCAACGCCTTCACCGTTTACATTCATATATACTTGAGGGGAGATTGTTGGAATCACTCCTAAACGAGATTTCAAGTATTTATATTTCATATGTAATAGGTAGCTTTATTATGGCCTTTATGTTTGTTTAAGGTCTAGCTTATGTAGAAGGCCCATAAGCTTAGGCCCAAGCCCACATAAGAAAGGATGGGAACTAGGAGTGTTGCCTAGCTTCCTCCTATAAATACTCTTGTAAACCCTCATTTGAGGTTGGTTGTTCAAGTTTTCTTTTCATTCACTCTCTTTGCCTTAACCGTATTATTATACGTGTGTGTGTGTGTGTGATAACTTGTTCATCCGCCTTCATCTCTTTCTCTATAACTTGTGTTTGTAAAACTAGTGACCTAACAAAGGGCTTAAATGACCCCTTAAAAGTGTACGTTTTAAATCCTTATCAAAATCTCAAAAATTCCTCCTTCCCCATAAAAATCCCTTCCGCTCTTCAACTCCACCAAAATCTCACTTTTCAAATCTTCCACTTTCAAAATACCTCTCATTCAAACTCCATCTTCCTCCTCACATCATTTCGAAAAATCAAAACCAAAGAAGATCTTCATCATCATGGTTTACATCGCCTTCATGATCATCGTCTTGAACAAATAGAAGTTAGATTTTTTCAGAAATTTTCGAGAAAAAAACGTAAGAAATCTGTTAGGTTTCCTTGAAGGCGTTACCTTCACTGAGTGACGGCGTCAGGAACTGTAGCACAATTGTTTTTCTTCAGATTTTTATTCTACGTTGAAATTTAATTGTTGAAAATTTCAATAATTTGTAAATTTCAAGATTCCTGTAAAATTTATTTTTCAAGTATTATATCTTACTTATTTTCTAGTTTAATTAATAATAATGTCAAGCTTATCTTTCTTTTGCACCCACGTATATCATATCTATCGCTGATTTTATGCAAGGTTTCGTTTGTATTTTCTTAAAATTTACAGGTTATATGGGACAAGAAGCGAATCATTGGACTATTTACATCTTCTTAGATAAGGATTCAACCGTATTTTCATTTTCCATTCATACCAAGAAAATCAGAGGACTACTAGTTTCTTTTATGTCTTTTTTATTTTTCCCTTTAAAGTTTTTGATGCTTTTAGAACATTAGGGACAATGTTGCATATAAGTGTATGAAGGGTAAAAATGGGCACCTTAGAAACTAATCATGCATTTGTTATTTGTCTTGTTCTTAAATGATTGTGTAATAAACCGGAAAAACTTGTAAAGGTGATTTTAGCACAAATTTAAAAATTATTTTTAAGATATTTACAAGTGAAACTTTAGTTTTAATAAAGCGTCTCATTGATAGGATTTATATAGCTAGCACAAAAACTTTACCACTCAAAATTCCGCCCCAAAAATGTGAGGTTTGCCTTTAGATATAAGAAAGCATTCACCTTTAATGCTTAAGAGTGTACCAGTAGTAAATGATAAGAGGTATTAGGATAACCCTTTTTTTGCCTACGTTTGTTAAAATTATATTGACTTAATTGGTCAAGTAACTGTCCCACACCCATACTATGTACTATTTTTAGTACAAGATACCCCTAGTACAAACTTCTGACCCTATCATTTCACAGTTCTCGTGATATTTCGGTGGATTCCGAAATACTAATGAAGAGCATTGTTTATACTCCACCTCCAAAAGTTACACTCAAATCGCCTTAGCCCCCCCTTTATGCACTCATGTTTAGTGCGTTATTGTGAAAACATATATGTTAAACCCTTAGTTAATTATTTAGTTGGTTACATGCATGGAACCCCAAAATAGCCAATCTACAATCAAAGTTTTAATCAGGTAGGTCAAGTCATATCTTATAAATACAGTTTTGGGAAGATTGAAACTCATGGTAGTATTTTTATCTATGGACTAATAGGGAAGAAAGTCATAATTGTTACCCCCATATGTACGTTAATGTTTAAGTAGTCTATATGTTTTGATCCTTGCAATTCATGTCATTAGTTATTTTATTATAGTATTATGCAAAAATGCAAGTGTAGGGATACAATTATAAATCCCAAGTTATCTATGTTATTTATGTTACAGCAGATCAAAAGATGACAGGGCAAAAGTGTATAAAAAAAGGAAAAAAAATAAAGAAAAAAGCATGCGGACTGCCATCCTGTTTTAGTTTAAGTAAAAAAAGTGTCAAGAAAAGCAATGAAAGAGAGTTAGAGTTGGTTTATCGAGTCTTGGCTTAGCAACACAACATTATACATGTACTTAACTTAGGGTGCATTTGGTATGATTGATGGAATCACTATAGGTATAGGTTTGAGAATAAAGTGGAATGGAAATGGGTATGTAGATATCACTTTTCATGGGTATCCACATACCCACCAAATCATACTCCTATGAGGAAACCCACATATCATGGGTTTCCTCATTCCATTGTGGTAGGCCCCATAACCAACCAAACAACATTAATCACTTTCAAAGTCATAGATTTATTCCCATAATGGGATACCAAACGCACAATTAGATAATTAGCTTGCCACAAGTAAAATTCCTCCATATTCCTAAAATCGTGTTTTCCTTGCCCTTACACCTAACATTACAACCCTTTATAAAGACCTCTTTGATAGTTTATCCTAGGTGCTTACGTCAAAGCGGTGGAGGTTTGATTCTTTATCAAGCTTATAGTAATCTATGTGCTATGACAAGTATTGAGTGTTCATTTTCTCGTTTCCATATTATTATATCACTTAGACACCCGAGAGATGAGAGAATCCAAACACTTATGTGAGGTGCTAGTATATAATTTCCGTGCTTGTTAAGACTATTATTTTTTTTTAAAAAGCCTTGTTAAGGCTATTGTAGAACGAGTTATGTTGTAAACTATATTTGAACTAATGCTAAATGCCCGCAAACTTGTAATTTGATTAAGATAAAAGCACAATTGCTTGAGGACAAGCAAATCATAAGTGTAGGGATATTTGATGATGTGTAATTTCATACACTTTTAAGGGGTCATTTAGCCTCTAAATCCGTATATATTTGATCATTTATTTCCCTAAATCATTTATATTTGAGGTTTAGGTACTTGGAACGCAAATATTGAAAAATGACATGTTTCGAGCTCGATTGGATGGAAAAACGGAGAAAACGACAACAACGAAAACACCGTCACGAGAAGGCCTCGCGACGGCGTTACAACCACAACGTGTTGCTGAACCTAGGGGGTGCTGACTTTACAGGTTCTGGAGGCGGCCTACCACTGACGACGTCAAGACCAAAATTATGAAGGCTTACGGCGTCACGACCCTAACGTGACGCCGTCACAACTATGTCGGTTCAATATTGAAACCCTCGAGCTGACAGCGACACAATTTCTAAGTGACTTCGTCACAACTGTAAAACTATATATATTTTCACAATGGTTTCATTATGAGTGTGCAACTTTAGAGGAACAAACCCTAGATGAATTTTACAGTGTTTGTAGGCATTTTGGCCATTGAAGACCTCATGTTTTGTTAATGATAAGTTATTTAATTAATCATTCAATCATGTTTATGTGTTATTGTTTGATCTATTTAATTGCTTCTCTTTTTATTACCATGCTAGGCTAGATTAATTAGTTTTTGCTTAGAATTGCATGAAATCTAGTTATTGATTGTTATATTGTCGTCTCTTGTTTAATGGTGTATGCGTTAGGAGTTGGAAAACTAGTTAGGGAAAACTATACTAGCTTGAACGTCCACTAAAATGTGGCTAGTTAATAGCTTAAGTCTTAGCTTGATTAATTGGAAGTGAGTATTTATTGTGTAGGCTAGTTGAAAGGTGTGCTTGACAATTCAGATAGGCGTTGCACATTGAGAGTAGTCTATAGACGGCGTTGCACATTGAGAGTAGTCTATAGACGTGACGACTGACCAACCCACAACGGGATATCAAGAATACCACCACATTACATTAGACAAGGACGTGACAATTCGACAACACAACAACATATAACTAGGGAGTAATGAGATTCTAAGTAAATACGTTTTTCCTCTTATAAGAAGTTCACCACCAATTTACTTTTCTTGTTATTTTATTTTCTACATTGTAGTTTAATTAGTAGTTTAAAACCAACCTCTTCCAATAATCGCGATTTATTTACTGCATTGTATAGATGGGACATGAAATTAATTTCAATTCGCAGCAAAAGTTTTGATTATAGAAAATGTTAATGTTTATATTACCATTTTAATTAGCTTTTTTCTTATTATTATCTTATACAAACATTTTAATTAGCGTTTCCTTAATATTAACATTATCGGTGTAATTATGTCTTATAGATATAAGTGATTTCGGAGAATACACAAGGTTAAAACAGTAATTTGTGTTATTCAGATCATTCATTCAGTAACACTTAGCAAACGCTCTAATTTTATTCAGAATCAAGTTCATACAGAGCATTGAATCATTCAGGATTTCAAGGCGATAATGATTCAGCACTAAATCATTTTATTTTATCAAACGACCCCTTAATCTTGGAGGCTTGGAGCAGTTCATTTACTTTCGAGTAAATATGTGATTATTTACATCTTACTTTTCTCATAACTCGTTTGCAGGGACTTAGGTGTAAATATTTTGAATTATATACTTTTTACCCAAAAAAATTTAACCCATATTTAAATTTTGGTCACATTTCGCATCTCTTTTTCCTTTTTCGTTTTCTTTTGGGCCTTAGCTCGAGTATAATACTGGTAAAAGCCCAAATATTGTTTTTTTTTTTTTTTTTTTTGCCATTCTGGGCTCAATTATGTCACAAAAGTTCATACCAACCTTGGCTCGTTACTCGGTTAATATAGAACCAAGGAACTTTATATAACCATCTAAGATAGTACTATTGTTCAATAAATCTAAGATAGTACTAAATTCTCGCAAGGTAAATCTTTTTATATAACTAGAAAAAGTTCAAAAACATTTGTGAGAAGTCGAGAATACGGTTTAGACAGCATAGGCAAAAAAAATGCAAAACATTTCCCTGATAACATAACATTGTTCTTCTTTAATACATAGTCGTAATACGCTTCTCTGAAAACTACAATTAAGTAAGTTTGTGTCGTCGAATAATTGCTTGGGTCACATTACTCTTGAGCTCGACTTAAACAATCGAGAAGTTGGTTCTTCAGGCTCATCAAACCATTGACATACTCCACTTGACTTGTTTACATGTCTATGTAATTCCATAATGTTGCAACACATGTGAATTCCGATATAGATATCGTGTCAAAGTTAGATACTAGTACAATTTAGACCGTCTGTCTTAAAGATAAAAACGTCGTGCTTGGACCTGTTTGTACGTGTTTGGTCAATTTTTGTACGGTTTCTCACATCCTTACCTATCCATATACAAGTCGAATATAGGTACTCGGTCCCTCGACAACATGCATCCACGAATAAAACCAAGAAAATGATACATTTTTAACTCTTAATATCTCGTATTATTTGATTGGCTTGTGTTATGTTGTCTCCATATTCAACCATTATTTGGAATGTTGCATCAATAGCAGCTGCAAGGAAGTTTCCTAAATCTATATGTTGTCTACAAACAACTAGTCGTTTTATGCTTCTATCATGATTGTTTTTAGAAAAAATTACATGTTTGGTCCATGTGGTTTACTTCAAATAACAAGTTTAGTCTCTAAGTCGTTTTAATTACACCCCATATATCTATTTTTAAAACATGTTGCCCATTTAGTCCTTATTTTAAAAAATAGTGATCATCTGTGTAGCTATTTACATTTTTTTTTATTACACGGATAGTCCTTATTTCTCAAAATAGGGACTAAATTGGCAACATGTTTTAAAAATAGGTATGTGTGGTGTAACTAAAACGACTTAAGGACTAAACCTGTTATTTGAGGTAAACCACAGGGACCAAACGTGTAATTTTTTCTTATTTTTATATGACAATATAACATTATGACATTAACTTTTCACGCCACATATTGTGAATATTGTAATTGTCAACATGAACTATTACATATATGATTATATATTCCTAAGAAAACAAAATGTTATTATGCTTTCATGTAGTTAGTCAGTAAATGAGCCGGGACGAACACGAGCGGGCCTTGTTCACGTTCGTTCATTTAATTTTAACCGGACAAATAAGCGAACGAACGTTTAAGCGGACGAAATTTCTTGTTCATGTTCGTTTATTAAGAAAATGAGTTGTTCATATTCGTTTATGTTTGTTCATTAAACACTAAAGCGAACGCTAAGCGATCGAACATAAATGAACATAAACAAACAATCATAAAATTTATTAAATTATGCATCAAATACTGTTTTATAAGTGTCGTTTTGTTTAAACAAACTAATCTAAATATTATACAATTCAAAGATTCGATATACGAACATAAATAAATAAATGAACATAAACGAACGTTAACGAACGCATAATCGGACGTTCACGAACATAAATAAACGGACATGACTTTTGTTCATGTTCGTTCATTTAACTAAACGATCGTAAAACATTGTTCATGTTCGTTCATTTAATAAATAAACGAACCTAAACGAACTTTTTACCGAACCGTTCATGAAATGTTCACTGAACGTTCAGTTCGTTTACGGCCCTACATGTAGTTAACCTTGTGAGTTGTGACCAATGTTTTGAAAACTAATCTTTTTCGAACCCGTTTAACCCAGTTTTTTCTCAAAATCGGCTTTAGATGACGTAACTGCATTGCGGTTTTCGGTTCAATCAAACAGATCAACCCAGGTTTTAAAACATTAGTTGTGACACATCAGTGCCAAGCCAATTTGTCCACAACTTTGAATATTCAATTATGAACCGTTCAGGAAGAAAAACAAAAATCCGGATACTCAATTGAGATAAAGATGATAAATATATAAACGATAACCAAAAGGCTTGTGTCTCAATGATACTTTTATTATGTGAAAAGCTTGCCAGCTAAAATGGTTGCGGGTTCAAGTCATGCTTAAAACATGTGAGATAGTTTATGTTGTATATATTATGATATAGTTAGTTGTTTGTCACGGACTTGTCTCTACAAGCTCTTCCGTGCGGCACCTAGTCTCGACTGAGCTTAGTCTTGCTCGAATACTCAACGATGTGTGCAACTAAAGAAAGTTTCAAAGAAAGGAACAAGTGGAATATAAAGAACACTTTGTATTACTAGAGAGCTTTACAAGTTTTCTTACAAGAGAACTTCTTGAATGATCTCTACAGATGAGACTACCTCTATTTATACTACTATTTACAAGGTTGGGATTGAGTCGTAGAATAGCAACGTACTTTTTCAAGTGTCCCATTCTGGTACGTGTACTTTTTTTAAGCTGTAGAATAGCAATGTACTTTCCATAAGTGTCCCGTTCAAGTACGTGTACTTTTTTAAGTCGTAGAATAGCAATGTACTTTTCATAAGTGTTCCAATTTAGTACGTGGGATGACGTACCAAATTGGAACACTTATGGAAGTAGGACGTACCAAATCAGAACACTTATGGAAAGTACATTGCTATTCTACAACTTAAAAAAAGTACACGTAGTAGAACGGGACACTTATGGAAAGTACATTGCTATTCTACATCTTAAAAATAGTACACGTACCAGAATGAGACACTTGGAAAAGTACGTTGCTATTCTACGACTCAATCCCTACAAGGTTCTACATACTTCTATGGTAGGAAACTTCTAGGATTTCTAAGAGGTTCTAGTGCTTCCAAGAGATTCTAGAGATTCCTACACCTTCCAACATCTTCTAAAGGCTTCCAAGATTATCCAAGCTTTTCCAAGAGAAGTGTGGAATAATCCGGAATCCCGAACATCCTCGTAAATGATCTTGTCGAGTAGGCGGGTCATGACATCCTCCCCCACCTAAGCTCGCGACGTCCTCGTCGTGCCATCCTCGTGATACTTCTTGATCTCTTCCGCAAACTGCCACAATCAGTCTTCGGCTTCCCAACTTGCTTCACTATCGGGCAAATTACGTCACTTGATCAAGTACTCCTTGTAGCTCAGCACTCCTCGCCTTCGTATCGTACGATCTGACAAAATCTCCTCAACCTCTCGATCGTAAGAAGTAACAACCGCTGTTGGTGCCCGATTGGACACCCCTCGTTCCGAGTCTTCCTCGTCCTCATGATAAGGCTTGAGAAGGCTAACGTGGAAGACCGGGTGGATCTTCAACTTGGGCGGTAGTTGAAGTCTATACGATACCTTCCCAACAAGTCCAATCACCGGGAAAGGGCCTTCATACCTTCTTATTAAACCTTTGTGCACCTTCCTAAGTGACTTAAATTGTTGAGGCAAGAGCTTCACCATCACTTGATCTCCGACCTCGAACTCGACGTGTCTCCTTTTCTCATCCGCCCACTTCTTCATCTTCTTAGCGCTTTATCCAACGAAGCCCGTGCCAAGTCCGCTTGTTCATGCCATTCCTTTATTGTCTTGTAAGCGACCGAACTACTCCCCTCGTATGATGCGGCTAAGGCATTAGGAGTCAATGGTTGGCGCCCCGTGACCAACTCAAAAGGACTCTTCCCCGTGGCTTCACTCCGTTGCAAGTTGTAAGAGAATTGAGCAACATCAAGGAGCTTAGCCCAATCATGTTGGTTGGCACTTACGTAGTGTCGAAGATAGAGCTCCAATAATGCGTTTACCCTCTCCGTTTGCCCGTCCGTTTCGGGATGGAAACTCGTAGAGAAGTTCAACTCCGTCCCCATGATCTTGAACAATCCTTCCAACAGCGCCCCGTAAATTTAGGATCTCTATCGCTAACGATCACATGTGGTACTCCCCAATACTTCACCACATTCTTAAAGAAAAGCTTAGTCGTATCGTCCGCTGTAACATCGGGTGGTGCGGCAATGAAAGTTCCATACTTCGAGAATCGATCGACCACCACTATAATACTCCCACTTCCTTCCGAATTTGGCCAGCATGTGATAAAGTCCATGGAAACGCTCTCCCACGGTCCTTTAGGCGTAGGTAGAGGCTCCAACAACAATCCTCCAGACTTCTTTTGCTCTATCTTGTCTTGTTGGCAAACAAGGCATGTCCGCACGAATGTCTCTACATCATCCTCCATTCTTGGCCAATAATAAGTGCCCTCGACGAATGCCAACGTCCTCTTAATCCCCGGATGACCGGCCAACTTCGAATCATGACACTCTTTCAAGATTACCCGTCTAAGATCACCCCACTTAGGCACGTATAGCCGATCTCCTTTGGTGAACAACATGTCTCCTTTTAGCCAAAATCTCCGAGTCTTTCCATCTCTTTCTAGGGCTATAAGCTTCTTGGCAAAAGGATCATGTTCCAATCCTTCCTTGATTCGATCTTGGAGGTAGAATTGCGCTTGGGTGATTTCCGCAAACTCCACCTTGCGACTCAATGCGTCGGCTACCACATTAGCCTTCCCCGGCTTGTACTCCAAGTGTTAGTCGAACTCGGCTAGGAAGTCTTGCCACCGAGCTTGCTTGGGGCTTAACTTCTTTTTGGTTTGAAAGTAACTCGTAGCAATGTTATCCGTCTTGATCACGAATCTCGAACCCAACAAATAATGCCTCCAAATCTGCAAGCAATGGACAATCGCTGTCATCTCTTTCTCTTGCACGGTGTACTTCCTTTTCGTCTCATTTAACTTCCGACTCTCGAATGCGATCGGGTGTCCTTATTGCATTAGAACTCCTTTAATAGCAAAATCCGATGCATCCGTGTGTAACTCGAAAGGCATGGTTACATCCGGTAGTCTCAACACCGGTTCTTCCATAACCGCATTCTTCAAACTCTCGAACGCCGCTTGGCACTTTTCGTCCCATATCCAAGCTTTGTTCTTCTTCAATAGGTCCGTCAAGGGAGATGCTATTGCCGAGTATCCCATGATGAACCGTCAATAATAGTTCACCAAGCCAAGGAAAGATCTCAACTCCGTCACCTTTCTTGGTGGTTCCCACTCTTGGATAGCTTTTACTTTTGCCCCGTCCATCATCAATCCACCGTCTTTGATCTTGTGTCCCAAGAACTCGACTTCGTCTTGGGCGAAAGAGCATTTCTCCAACTTCACATAAAGTTCATTGTCTCGTAACACTTGGAACACCTGTTTCAAATGTAAGACATGCTCCTCCAAGTTATGACTATAAACAACAATATCGTCTAAGTATACCACCACAAATTTATCAAGAAACGGATGAAATAACTTATTCATGAGGGTGCAAAATGTAGCGGGAGCATTTGTTAAGCCAAAGGGCATGACTAAGAACTCGTAAGATCCATACCTCGTGACGCACGTCGTCTTAGCTTCGTCTCCCTCCGCTATCCGTACTTGGTAGTACCCCGATCTCAAATCTAACTTGGAGAAGTATCTCGCCTTTCCAAGTTGATGAAACTTATCTGCAATAAGAGGAATAGGGTACTTGTTCTTAATCGGTACCTTGTTAAGTTCCCGGTAGTCTATTCACATCCACAAGGATCCATCATTCTTCCGTTGAAATAGCACCGGTGCACCATATGGGGCTTTCGAGGTTTGAACATAGCCCACATCCAATAGATCCTTGAGTTGCTTACGCAGCTCCTCCAACTCGGGTGGTGGCATTCGGTAAGGGGCTTTGGCGGGTGGCTTGGAACCCGGTTCCAACTCGATGGTATGATCCACCTCCCTCCTAGGTGGTAGTTTCTTGGGCAACTCCTTGGGCATCACGACCTTGAACTCATCAAGTACCCGCTCGATCTCCTTCGGTACTTCTACTTTGCCCGACTCGTTATCCGTCTTTAGCCTTGTTACCGCCAAATAGAAAGGCTCGCTCTTGCTGTACCCTTTCTTGAATTGCATGGCCGAAAGCGTCTTCACTCCACACTTAGAATCTCGCTCCGTGCTAACCATGCAAGTCTTTCCACCATCTAGGATACATAAATAATTAGCAAATGGCATAGGGAAAGCTCGTACCTTATCGAGGAACTCCAACCCAAGAACCACATCGAAATCATCCATCGGGACCACCGACAAGTCAATTGTCCCTTCCCATTCTCCAATCTTTGCCCGAACATCTTTAGCCACTCATTCCATCGGCTTGGCCTTCGAGTTTACTGGCTTGAACGTTCCACTCCCTTTCGTAGCGCTAATCCTTAGCCGCTTAGCTTCATCAACCGACACGAAATTATGAGTGGCACCGGAATCTACTAGAGCACGTACCTTGATCCCGTTGATGGTTTCTTCCACATATTGCAATCCTTTCCCTACAACTTTCGGTACCTCCTTCTTGGCCTTGATTGCATTCAAGATCCTTATCGAGCTCATGCATCCACCATCGCTCGTACCTTCGTCTTCATGAGCCATCATTCCATTGAGGCTTGCTTTCTTGGGACAATCTCGAGCTCTATGAGGTCCATCACATATGAAGCATCCACCGGTGTTATAATTCGTCTTCAAGTCTTTGCCCTTTCCGGTTGGTGGTTTACGTGCATTATCATTCTTTGCTTGAGAAACTTTCTCTCCCCCACATTTCTCATGGTTCACCTTTCGATTCATCGGCTTAGACGTTTCCCTCCTCGTACTAAAGTCAATCAAAGCCTCGGCATGGGCGATAGCCGTAGCAAGGTCTTGAACTCCACGTCTTTCTAACTCCGTCTTAGCCCATCCTTGCAAACCATCGAGGAAATAAAAGAGAGAGTCTTGGTCGGAAAGATCCGGAATCTCCAAGGTAAGTGTAGTGAATTCCTTAACATAATCCCAGATCGTTCCGGAATGCTTAAGTTTACGAAGACGACTCTTTGCTTCGTTTTTAGCATTCTCCGGATAAAATTGCTTCTTAAGTTCAACAACAAAATCAGCCCAAGTTTCAATAGTACACGCACCTCGCTCGATATCTCCATATCGACGTCTCCACCATAACGCTGCGGTATCCTTCAAGTATCGGGTCGCCATCTTGATCTTGGAGTCATCATCCGTAATGTTGACGCCTTCCAAGTATTGCTCCATCTCCCACAAGAAATCATCAACTGCCCTAGCTTCCCGCTTTCCCACGAACGGTGATGGTTTTGGAACATCTATCTTTGGAGCATTATGATTAGCGTTGCTACCTCCGTTAGCCATAGATCGCTTGCATAGCACCACATCGGCTTGCAAGTCTTCGATGGTCTTCTGAATGTTGGAGATCTCGCCCATGAGCATCTCCTTTAGATCATGGATCTCGCGCTTAAAGTCGCCACTAAGAGTATTGAGGACGACCCTAAAGTCATCCTTTATGGTCGAAAAGTCGGAGTCTAGACCTTCCAAGCCCTCAACTTGGTTCTTCAACTCCGTCACGGATGTCTCAACACCCGTCAATCTCTTATCCAAACTCGACACAACGTCCTTAGGCGTATCTATCTTTTTGGGGTCTTGACGCTTATCATCTCGACCTTGCCTCTTGTCAATTATCGCACTTCCACTAGCACCAATCTTATCGGTCTCGCTTGCCATCGCTTCGAATCAACCTGGCTCTGATACCACTTGTCACGGACTTGTCTCTACAAGCTCTTCCGCGCGGCACTTAGTCTCGACTAAGCTCAGCCTTGCTCGAATACTCAATGATGTGTGCAACTAAAGAAAGTTTCAAAGAAAGGAACAAGTGGAATATAAAGAACAATTTGTATTACTAGAGAGCTTTACAAGTTTGCTTACAAGAGAACATCTTAGATGATCTCTAAAAATGAGACTACCTTTATTTATACTACTATGTACGAGGTTCTACATACTTCCATAGTAGGAAACTTCTAGGATTTCTAAGAGGTTCTAATGCTTCCAAGAGATTCTAGAGATTCCTACACCTTCCAACATCTTTTAAAAGCTTCCAAGATTATCCAAGCTTTTCCAAGAGAAGTGTGGAATAATCCGGAATCCCGAACATCCTCGTAAATGATCTTGTCGAGCAGGCGGGTCGTGACATGTTGTTCTATGAAAATACAAATAAAAATAGGGAAAATGCCCGAAATAGACCAGTTGCCTTAGGGCACATCACTTCCTAGACCTTTTTTTTAGCGTGCTTTTTTTAGACCGGTTTCGTTGCCAACTTGCTCTACCCACCCATTGTCGCCATGTGTCCAACATGATTGTACTAAAATTGGGCAACTCATAGCACTTGCCCAAAAACTACACTAGTTGCCCTATGACTCAGCACCTCGTAATCAGTAAAGTCAAACTTGTCGCTTAGGGGGTTGAGTTGCCCACGGTCTAATTTCGGATCACCAAAAAAAGTAATCTAGAAAATGATGTGGCCTAAGGCAACTCGTATATTTCGAGAATTTTCCTATAAAAATATATATAAACCAATAGGGTTTTGGGGAACTTTTTCAGTTTGTTACAAACATGTTCTACATATATGTATTAAATTTTGTTAGGCAAAAATGCATATATATCCTTCTCAAAATGAATAATTGCATATATATATATCATTTATACAAGTTTTTTATGTACATAGTACAATGGTTTTTATGCATGCTTTGGATATATATGCAATTTTGCATTTTCGGGAGAATATATATGCAAAAGCCCCAAATTGTTAAATTATACTCCCTCCGTCAAATATTAAATGTCCACTTTCAAAGTGCACAAAGTTTTTGAAAATTCCACTAACTACATTCTCCATCAATCAAATATTATTTTTACCTATTAAAGTCTCATCTCATTGGTTGAAATATATTCTGGACACTTAATTTGAGACATCTCAAGATTCAATTGTGGACACTTAATATGAGACGAAGGGAGTAATTTCGAACATATCCGACTTTGATATGCTTTAGAGGAAGATACTAGGTTTCAAATGATGAGACTTACTTTATCCTTGTACCTTTCAAATGATGAAATGAAAGATACCAGGTAACTCCTTACTCTTAGGGAGGTGATACTCACATCATATTTTTTGATTAATGCACCACAAATTTTGCATTACAGTATTTTACGGTACAAACTGTAATGCACAGATTGTGGTGCATTAATCAAAAAGTGTGATGTGAGTATCAATTCCCTTATTCTTAGCTTTTAAATTTCTCACTAATAGACACTTACAGCTAATGCATTTCTTAAGCTTAAAAGTTGGGATAAAATGAGCAAAAAGTTACTGAAGCATACTATACATTGAAAAAAGAAAGAATTTTCACATCTGCAAAATTCGTTAAGAAAAGAAATAATTGCCAATCCCTATGTTACATAACGTGAGCCTTTCAACTTTCAACTTTATTCATAACAATTACTTTATTTAATATTTATAACACGCACGACACATGCATATTTCTTTAGACCTCAAACTTTTGTATGCATTTTCAAACACAAAAATGCATTTCTTGATTCTAGCAAAGATACACCTCTTGGGGTCTTCAAAGTTTCATAAATATGCTACTAAACCAATTATGGGCACCTTAATAATGCCCTTCTTTTTAAAAGTTGTAGTGAGTTTGAGACCAATTCAAGATATTGTTAGAATCGTGGCTCATGATTCAAGACTTTTCGTTTTTCAGTTAGCGCGAATCATCAGTTTAGATGAGTATAATGAAGGAGCAAGAAGATGGGGTCGAGTGCGTAGACTAGTTCATGATAGGTTTGTTGGTGCTGGACGGTCGATAGCTTTTGTAACCGATGAACAAAGCTTGCATACTCTTTCGATGGTGGCTCTCTAAGGTAAGACGATTGTATACGAATTGTTCATGATGAAATGATTAGACATTTCAAAGGACTACTTCATTTGATGCCAAAAACTTGTTTGTTTACATGGAGAAACTTGCGAACTTTTAATGCATGAGGCATAAGCAAATATATCGGTTTTGTACTAACCTTGGGAATTGACTTTTTAATATTTGCCTATCTTACATTATTTCCTCGTCTACGACTACAGATTCTGCTCGATCAAGTGGCCCTCTATATGAACTACGATGAAAGTACTTTGGTAAGCTCGACAATCGTCATTGATGTGTGAAGCCAAAGATCACGAATAACTAGTTATTTTTTCACGATGTGAGTACTTTCGGCCCTTCTGAGATATCCCAACTTTCTTTCTTATCAGTTGATGAAGAGGTTGTTTTGGAACGAAGGGAGCTGTTGAGAAACAATTTCGTTATGTAAAAGACGAGCGATGTTCTTGTAAATATCCAGCAAACTTTTTCATGTAATGTTTCTAACTATTTCGTGTTATCAAGCTGTTAGCTAGCAACTATTTGTACATCTTTTGGCCCGGGACAACCTTGATTCAATTTAATAGGCATATTTATTCATACTTGCTGTGTTGAGCATGGTGATAGTAGAATTTGTATTAACACAATAATACAAGAGACAAGAAGGTTAAGATTGGACTTTAATAAAACCATGATGATATAGTTTTCTAGAGTTAAAAGACTAATAATTGTTACCCAAACATCAATAAGATGTCACATAGGAATCAAATGTTTAAAGGTTACTAGCAGGTTATCTGCGCGTTGCGGCGGGTACTCTGAAATAATTTTTTTTGGTAAATCATGTATTTTAGTTTATTATCCTCTTTTTGACGATAAATTTACGGATATCAAGAAGTTCACGTGACGTATTTTAACTCTTTAACTAAGGAATTTATTTCGTCTTTTTGGTCTTTTTTAAAGCGAATCGTATAACATGAGCTCGTTTAACCCGTGTCTGTTTAGCCCGTGTCTGTTTGGCCCGTTCCCGTTCGGGCTCGAGCTTGTTTGGGTCGTGCCCATTCGGGCTCAAGCCCATTTGGCCCGTTGCCCGTTCGGGCTTGAATATTTGTATAATGTGCTTTATTATTTGTATTAGTGACATTTAATGCAGGAATTGTGTTAAAGTTGGTTGTACAATATGCTTGATAATTTGTATTTCTATGCAAGAGGTGTTTTAATAACTGCATTAATTGTATTTATTGACCAGTTAATTAATTGACTACATTAGATATCTTGACTACATTAATATCATTAAAATGGTGTTTTGTCTTTTTTATATGTGCATTAAAGTGGTATACATTATGCTTCTTGTCTTATAAGTCTGAAAATTAATAGTGAATATGTGCACTAAAGTAGTGTACATTATGCTTCTTGTCTTGTACGTCTTAAAATTAAGAGTGAGGTGCCTTCGTGCATTATATGTAGTATAGATACTATGGTTGTGTTTGGCAAAACGTAGCGGTAGCGGTAGCAGTGGCAGTTAGCAGTAGTTTGTATTAAAAAACTGTTTGGTAACATAGCAGCAACTATATATAAAATGTATGAAATTACGTAAAAGTACATGTATACATTAAAATAAATAGACTATGATATGACTAATAAAAACAATGTTTAAATCAGTCATTAGTTTTACATATTTAACATCATATAAATATTATACATATAACCATGAGAAACAAAAAACATATCGTTAACAACATAATACCATTTCCATGAAAAGAAAACAAAATTCATCGGTGCATTTCTTCGTTGTCAATATTTACGCATACATTAATTTTAGTACATAAAAGAGAGCGAAGGCACAAAATTTTAAGTTACTACTAAAAATGCAACTGTTTCTTATGAGAATAATGATTTTTTCATTAATATGATTCTGATGAGTTATGTTTATATTTTCATGATTCTGATATAAAATGTGGTAATTCAATGTTGTTTATAAGTTGCTGATAAATTAAATATGTTGCTGATGGAACATTGCAATGTTATCAAATGATGTTGTTTAACACCCTTCATAGACGTACACACATATATATGTTATATGTATACATGCTAAACAAATTTCGACTTCCAAAAAGTAAACGTTCATTAGTTCAATGTTAACTTTAGTTTGTTTACTGATGAGAATATATTTGTTACGTATAAGGAATATATCAGGTGCTGAAATTATTGAAGTAGCATCGGTTAATAATGGTTACTAAAAAAAATGCAACTGTTTCTTATGGGAAGTATGATTTTTTATTAGATTTAAGATCATTTGAGGACAAAAGATTCCTTACATACCAAGGGATCAATCTTCACCCTTCATTTTTATTTGATCTAATGGATGAGATTAATCCCAACAATTTAAAAAACCCATTTTCATCATTTTTTTTCAAATATTAATATCTTTCAAACCGTTAATCGTTAAGCGGAAAAAATATATCATTCGACGAAGATTTAATTATCTTTCTACTGGATAGGCACTTTGATATACTTTCGACAATTTTTTTTTTTCGTATTTTCACGCTTTTTTTTTTTAGTTTTTCGTTTTTTCGCCATTGAAATTTGCGTTAAAAATCATATATGATAAAACACTAATTTGAATATCACATGTGATATTAGTGTAATATCATATATGATATGTAATATCACATGTGATATTAGTGTAATATCACATATGATATATCACATGTGATATTACATATCATATATGATATTACACTAATATCACATGTGATATTTAATTTAGTGTTTTATCATATATGATATTTTAATGCAAATTTCGAAGAACGAAAGAAAACGAAAAATACTAAAAACGTGAAAAAAGCGAATATTTTTCTTTTTCGAAAGTATATCAAAGTCGCCCGTCTATAGAAAGATAATTAAATCTTCGCGACGACGATAAATATTTTCACTTAACGATTAACGGTTTAAGAGATATTTAAATTATAAAAAATATGTGAAATAATAAAATGCTTTTAATCTCAGCCATTGATTTCTTTTTAAATGGATGGTGGAGATGAGTCCCTTGGTATGTGAGAAAAGTTTGGTATGTAAGGCTAGCCCCAATGAAGGGGATTTGCACTCGATCGCCTAGTATTCGATCGATCGAGTAGTCGATCGCCTTGTTGTGTTTGTAGTCGATCGCCCCAATGTTGGTCATGCATACGATCGACAACACAAAACAATAACCGTTGCAATTCAAAACAAAAATAAAATAAAATAACCGTTTGAAATAAAAAAAAAAAAATACAATTAAAACCACCCTATAAATACACAACATACTTACACACTAAACTCACAAATCTCATTTCACACATTCTCTATATTCTTTACACAATATGAGTTTTAATTTTACGAGCTATTCATTGCCGATTCATCATCGATGATGAAAAGCGAAGTTAATCTAGAGTTTATGATGTTTGCGGAAGAGTGTTGGGAGGCTATTCAAGCCTCGAGAAAAGTCTCACGAACCCAAGTTAATAGGGATCGTGTGGGTGCTCATAACCGTTAGTTGATGCTTACTTGGTGAGACCCCAAGATCGGCGATCTGACATTCCATGATCGTTTCGTATGAGCCGACGACTATTCACACGAATTGTCCGAGATATAACCGATCATTCACCTTATTTCCAACAAACTCACGATTGTGCGGCGTGCTTGGTATTTCTCCATTGATAAAGTGTACTTCTTCAATCCGTCAATTGGCATACGGGGTCAATCGTCGATGCTCTGAGCGAATACGTGCAAATGGGTGCGTCAACAATTCGTGAGTGTCGGAAAAATTTGGCATCGTTCTTTGGTGTCGTAGGGATGAATAACGGCGTAAATGTTTTACGGGCATCGCCTCTTTCAATGATCTCAAAGCGGGAGAGCAGGATGTGGAATTCGTTGCTAACGGCGTGCCTTATAAGCGCGGATATTATCTTGCGATGGGATATATCCGGAATGGTCGGTTATTATGAAGTCCATTAAAAATCCGAGGACGAATGATCACAAGCGAATATTGTATAAGGCGATGCACGGCAAGAAAAGATGTGGAGCGTGCTTTTGGTGTACTAAAGAAGAAGTGGCTAATGATTAAATATCCATTTAGAGGGTTGACAAAAGCGTCTATCGCATATAATGTACACGTGTATCATATTACATAATATGATAATTCAGATGACAGACGGCGATATCTCCGTTTCTTTCCAATAGAGAAGACCGTTCTTATGATCCCATAAGAACGCATGTGAATCGTTGAAATTACTAGAGATATGCAACAAAACAACTCATCTCGACCTTAAAGCCGATTTGGTGGAAGACATTTGGCATCGTCGAATCAAAACTAGTTTAGTCGTTGTATTGTCGTAATGTTTTAATTTTATTTGAATTATTATGTAACGCTTTAATTATTAATGAAATTTTATTTGTGTAAAAAATTGTTTTTTTACCAAAAAAAAAAAAAAAAAAAAAAGAACTTGGTCGCCTTCTTGCAAGCACCTGTCGCTGAAGGTCGTGGAGAGAGAAAGCGGCGTGGCGGGGAAAATGAGGATTGAATCCCTCATTGGGGCTAGCCTAAAATAACTCTCCTCTTTTTATTAATATGTTTTGTGATGTGTTATGTTTATATTTGCATGAATCCCATAAATAAGTTTTATCAGTTAATTAAAAAGAGTGGTCAAGAATTGCTAGATAAATAAGAACATGTGGTTCTTCATAACCATACAAATAAAACATCAATACGTGAAAATGAATCTAACAAAAAACTAATACTCAATTATTGGAAATACTTTATGTTTTTCTTTAGCCATGTTCATATACAATATAAGAAAATGAATTTAACAAAAATAAATCCTAAAACTTCATACGTGTACGGAGATCTAAAACTAGTTTAGTAACAATATAACATTAATTATCATATGTGAATTCAATCAATTGTTTAAGTTATTATAAGTTATAAAATTTCACAACTAAAATATAGAAATAGAAAGCGTGTAATTTTTTTTTAATACTCTTATTAATAGAAAGGTCTAAATACTTTATAGTAGTTAAAAATAAAATGGGTTTTGTTAAAAATTAAATATAAAGATTTAAGATCACTTTACTTATTTTGTAGATTCTTAATAAAAATTGTTTTCTCTTTCTATATCTTAGAGATAAGATATTTCGTTGGTAAACAGCATAGTTATTGTATTGTCTTAAAAATATGGGTCACTAATACTTTTAGTTATTGTTTTGCCATTTCATTTTTTTTATCGAGTTTTACACATTCCTATTTACGTCTGGCTTGTCAAGCCTATGGTTGCTGATGGACATGAAGAGGAGTGAGATCAGTATTCGTTTAACTTTTATAATCAAGAAATATGTTTACAAGAGGCTTGGCGTAAAGTTTCTGAACTATATTCCATTTTTCAAAAATAAATAAATAAATAAATCTGGTTATAGTTGTCTTATTTTGCATGTCTGCTTCTTTCTTCCTTATTTTCTGGGTCTAGGCTTGAGTTCAGTTCATCAGTTGTAGTATAAGCCCAAATAATGTTAACTATAGTGGGCTCAATTATGTGGCGTATTTATTGGTTCGGTTATCGGGGTTTTTGGTTTGGTTAGTTGGTATTTTAAAAAAAAAAACTAAATTGGACTGAATTTAAATTAGAATAAACTAATTTGAAAACCGAATTTGAATTCAGTTTGGTTTTCGGGTTGACACGAATAACCAGAATTACATAATTTATATATTTTTTCATTTAGTTATATAGTTTTTAGCAAAGTAGTATTTTCAAGCTTAAAATGTATAATATATATATATATATATATATATATATATATATATATATATATATATATATATATATATATATATATATATATATATATATATATATATATAGGTTTGGGTTAATATAAAAGTTTTTAGAATGAAAAGAATGAGAAGGCGTGGAGGTGACGTATCACACTTGTCACCATACCCCACCCACCCCCCCACCCTCAAAAAAAAAAAAAAATTTCCATAAAATTTTTTTTCCGAAAATTTTTACGCATCACGGTTATAAAGTTCTTGAATCACAATCATGATTTTAGTGCATTAAGGTTATAAATTCTTGCATCACGGTTATAAAGTTCTTGCATCACAATCGTGATTTTAGTGCGATAAGGTTATAACCTTGATTTTAGTGCATCATACTTGATGCACTTAACTATTAACTATGATGCGATAACTTATAATAAAGATGCACCAAAACTTATTAGTGCATTAAGGTTATAAATTCTTGCGTCACAATTATGATTTTAGTGCATTAAGGTTATAAATTATCGCATCACGGTTATAAAATTCTTCGCATCACAATCATGATTTTAGTGCATTAAGGTTATAACCTTGGTTTTAGTGCATCATAATTGATGCACTTAACTATTAACTATGATGCGATGAACTTATAATAAAGATGCACCAAAACTTATTAGTGCATTAAGGTTATAAGTTCTTGCGTCACAATTATGATTTTAGTGCATTAAGGTTATAAATTCTCGCATCACGGTTATAAAGTTTATTGCATCACAATCATGATTTTAGTGCATTAAGGTTATAACCTTGGTTTTAGTGCATCATAATTGATGCACTTAACTATTAACTATGATGCGATAACTTATAATAAAGATGCACCAAAACTTATTAGTGCATTAAGGTTATAAGTTCTTGCATTACTGTTATAAAGTTATGCATCATAATCATGATTTTAGTGCATTAAGATTATAAATTCTTGCATCACAATTATGAATTATGATTGTGATGCGAATAAATTTAGCGGGAAAAATTTTTTTTGCCCAATTTTTTTTTTTTTTTTTTTTTTTTTTTTTGGGGAAAATTTTTTTCGGGAGGGTGGGTGGAGTGGGGTGGGGGTGGCGTGTCGCGTGGCGTAACGTGGTGATGTGTGAAAGGTGACACGTGTCGCTCCACATGTCTTCTCATTATTTTCGTTATAAAACTTTTCATTTTAACTTATATATATATATATATATATATATATATATATATATATATATATATATATATATATATATATATATATATATATATATATTCGGATCGATTGAGAAGAGTTTTAGATTAAGAAGAATGAGAAAAAATCATGATCATTCATTTGATTAATCAACAAAAGGGCAAGATGGGTATTCTTACTTTTACAATTTATTACATAATAAAAGCATTTTAAGTCTTGAAAGCATGCCATTTATTCCCTCATTCAAACATCACAATTAGAAATAACCATCTGATTTATTTTTTATTTGATTTCTTTTTTCTGCTCGTCATATCACAACCAATATTCTATAATCTTAAGGTTACTCCACTCTCTTTTTATTACTTAATAACGTGATGATTCATATAATGAGAAAACCTTTTTATATTAATACTTTGATTTAAGATCGTTTGAGACAAAGATTATTTACATCTGGGGATCAATCTCACCTCTATTTTTATTTGATCTAATGGATGAGATTAATCCCAACATTTAAAAACCCACTTACATCATTTTTTCAAATATTAATATCTTTCAAACCGTTAATCGTTAAGCGAAAAAAATATGTCGTTCGACGAAGCGTTTAATTATCTTTCATAGATAGAAGACTTTGATATATTTTCGACAATTTTTTTTCGTATTTTCACGTTTTTAAGTTTTTCGTTTTTTACGTTCTTGAAATTTGCGTTAAAAATCGTATATGATAAAACACTAATTTGAATATCGTGTGATATTAATGTAATATCATATATGATATGTAATATCACATGTGATATTAGTGTAATATCACATATGATATTACATATCATATATGATTTAACACTAATATCGCATGTGATATTCAACAGTGTTTTATCATATATGATTTTTAAATCATAAATTTCGCGAAAAAACGAAAAAACGAAAAACGTGAAAAAACGAAATTTTTTCTTTTCGAAAGATATCAAAGTCTTGCGTCATATGAAAGATAATTAAATGCTTCGTCGCGATGGTGTAAATATTTTACTTAACGATTAACGGTTTAAGAGATATTTAAATTATAAAAAATAGGTGAAATAATAAAATGCTTTTAATCTCAGCCATTAATTTCTTTTTAGATGGATGGTGGAGATGAGTCCCTTGGTATGTGAGATAAGTTTGGTATGTAAAATAACTCTGCTCTAATACTTTTGTTAGTGATATGATTCATTTTATTGTATTTATTAGTGATATGAGAAAAACTTTTTATATGTTGTGATTGAAAATAATAAGAAGCAATGAATCACTATCGATTCACTATTTCGAATGATTCAAAACAAAACAACAACAAATCCTTTAATGATTCACTAATTCATTTATGATTTATATACCAAAAATGATGTATGATTCAAAAACAAACAAATGATGCAAAATAAAATGTACAAAACTAAAAACAACTTAAGTGCTATCATTCAAAACCAAAAACATATACTTCATAAATGTTAAATTAAAAAACTTGAATCATATATCTAAAAAAATATTTTCTTTAGTGGTAGTTTGAGGTTTCCGAAATTCCTCTTTTATCATCATCAACAAAAAACATATACTTCAAGTGTATATATTATTAGTATCTAAGAATAAACAAAACTAAAATATAATATATATATATATATATATATATATATATATATATATATATATATATATATATATATATATATATATATATATAGAACGCTTGAATAGAAGTCATTTTTAGTAACGCGAGAAGTGATCCTAACCATCCATTTCATCCCCTCCTTTTTAGATCTAATGGCTAAAATGAATCATAATTTTAACACTAAAAATACAATAAACTGAACTTTTAGTTTCAAAGGCTACTATAAATAATAAAAACACACACATCTCACTTTTAAAAGTGTGAAAACTGAAAACACGAATACTCTCTCAAGCTTCATCATAACCAACTTCCACCAGTCATCGCCGACCACCACCATCTACTGCCATAATCATCACCGATCACCACCGTCTACCTCAATCATCGCCTAGCACCACCGTCCATCACCGTAATCATCACCGATCACCACCATTCTCCATCGATGATCATCATCATTAAAAATAATTACTATCACATCTAACCGTTAAACTGTAAATTCGTCTACCTTTCATTGTTCTTATCACTGTTTTTACAACGAAAATTACTATTCAAAGCATGTACTATACAGAGTTATTGAGTAAGTCTGAATTAAGCTTTTGATTCACATATTTTATTTGATTCAATGATTATAGATACAATATTTCTTGTGTTTTATGTGTTTGATTTTAGTTACTAGTTATGTTCATGAATAATTTAGATGACGTAAACTTGATGAAGAAAATGAAATATGAACATGTCTTTTGCTAGTGGTTTGTCAATGTACACTACGTGTTTGATGAAATGCTAGTTGTTTTCACATATGAATATAGGTTAGATGTTTTGTTAATCGGCACCGATTATTAGCTAAGTTCATGTAAACCTCCCCT
The DNA here is from genome assembly GCA_022545495.1 of Chrysanthemum lavandulifolium. NCBI lineage: Eukaryota > Viridiplantae > Streptophyta > Magnoliopsida > Asterales > Asteraceae > Chrysanthemum > Chrysanthemum lavandulifolium. The sequence goes on along the minus strand of CM040240.1, from coordinate 203,900,673 downwards.
GAGTTCCAAGGTCTTGCATATAACTTAAGTATAAAAAGAAACTTATGGTCGTCGAAACTGATCTAGCTTTTTATAAAATTATTTTGCATATCATCGACGTCTAGATGGTGTTAACAGTAAAGTGGTCATTATATTTGATACAGCAAAAATGAAATAATATACGCCATTTCTGAAGTTCAATAGAATAGTAGTTTTGCTTATAACTCGATTTCTGTCAATGGCTTGAAATAAGGTATTGAGATTTTAGAGGCTTTAAATAAGGTATCAAATACCTTCACATGTGAAGACAAAAGGTATCGAATGCCTTCACATGTGAAGACATAAGGTATCGAATGCCTTCACATGTGAAGGCAAAAGGTATCGATGCCTTCACATGTGAAGACATAAGGTTTCGAATGCCTTCACATGTGAAGACAAAAGGTATCGAATGCCTTCACATGTGAAGGCATAAGGTATCGAATGCCTTCACATGTGAAGACATAAGGTATCAAATACCTTCACATGTGAATTTAGTGGTGAAGGAGTTGAAGTTGTACCATAGTACTACTATATACTACTACAATGGTATGTAGATTGTGTATAAATGTAATGATGTCGCAGGGCTTCAGAGTTGCAAGCATTGAAGGAAGCTACTCGTATTATTTTGCCTGTAAAGTTTCCACAACTATTTGTTGGTGAGTTTGATTTTAAGGCATGATGATATATTAAATTTGTTATATGCGGTGGTTACAATGGGGGTGTTGGATATCTACTTCTCATGTGCATGTGGCTATGAATCTGCATTATACATTGTAGTAGCTAAAGCTAATGCATTGGACAAGGTTGACACATAACTTATTGATTTTGTTGCCACTACCACTAAAGCCTCAACATTTTTCTTGCTCATGACATAATTACAAGTTGTGTTAGATGTTTGAGTGAAGGACATAAATGAAATCTGCTCACAAGCTAAATTTTCAGAGGTTACAAAGAACCTCTTGGGTAAGTTGGTTGTTCCTTGTGCTCAAACATACCTGGTCAGTCTCAGTTTGTTAAATTACAAGTAATAGTACTCCTCACATACATTCGTTCTACTCTTTTATGAGTTATCAGTTACATTGTCAGATTTGCGGCTCCTTTGGCATCTCGTGGGGAGGTTTACATGATTGTTAGATTAGTTTTTTGAATTAGTTTAAAGTATTTGTGTAAAGTTAGATAGTTAGTATAGAAGTAGCTGCAATAAAACAATAGATTGTCTGATGTAGGGATCATACAATAGGGTGTTTGGGATTGCTCAATTTAGATTATCAAAGAATATGCCAAGGCATTAAAAAAACGCAGCGGTTAAGAATATGTGATGGTTTTTGTGGGTAGTCGCTTCCCAATGAAACTGGAATATATGTGAAAGAATGAGTCATATTTTGTTTTTCCTTATTTGTCCCTGACTAAAAATATGATGCGTTCCTCCACTGATATCCCGATTTCCTTCGGTGAGTAGAACCCACATTAACGGCCATCATAGATTTTTCACCGCAACCTTTTTAAATACCTCGGCCATGTCTTTAACGTAGCATTAATATGCGATGGTCCACTGGTGCATATATACGACGTTTGGGATAACTATTACCCAAGTGTAGCATCTGGTCCACAAGCTATAGTAGTGCCTTTATCGACCCTACCCTTTATGATCACTGTAAATTTTACTTGCTACTGTAGCAATTAAGTAACATGGGTTTGATGAAATCCTTTACAAACACACAAAATAAAATCCACAAATACTAAGAAACGGAAAAACTAAAAGCATACAAAATACAACAAATGTAACTATGATCCCACTAAAATATACATGAAACCATCTTTCATTAGCAACAGATGATAACTGCAGGTAGGAGTAGAATTTGCAGCTGAGATGGTCATTCAAGTCCTTATGCTACATAAGCCGGTACACAAATAAGCACAATGGTAATGGCAGTATTCATGTCTTATCTTATGTTTGATCCTAAATAAGCTCATAAGCTTATACTATCCAAACACTCAAGTGGGCTTATCTTTGTTATCATTTCTGTCGATCTCCTGCAGCAGTGCCTCATTTGCATTCTCGTAAGGCCTTGCAACTATTGGCAATTCCCACATTTTGCTAAGAGTATCGTTTTTAGTCATAGCATATCTCAAATCATTGTCAACTGTAGTGTTGTGAAAACTAGGTGTGTTACAAATGAGTGTTTGGAAGTAGAATTCGAGAGGAGATGGCATGTTGCTCCTATACATAAGTAGTTTCCTAGGGAAGTTGTCCCATCCTTTTAGGCTTTTACACAGAAATCTATCAAGGATCGGCTTAAGATCACCCAAGGGGAACCTGCTAAAATCTTGAACGTGTTTGGTGCATTTCTAGTCTCTTTAGCATTAAAAATCATACTACTCTTTCTGGTATAAAGGCGTGGGTCAACAACCACTCGTCTAACCCGTTCATCCCTGCACCAAATCAAATCTTACTTACCACGATTTTTTTTAATAGAAAATATTTTAATAACACCAAAATCATAGAGATTTGGATAAGCTTACTGATCATCCGGAGAGGGTGTGGTGTTTGAGAAATGCACAAAGTTGAGGTCCCTGGGAAAGAATGTAAAAGCATGTAGGATGTCTACATTTATACATATATTTATCTTATCACATTCACACTAGACATATATAACCAAATATGTATTACTGAAATGTAGGAATAAGGAAGATAGTTCATTTACTAAATCTGGAGTACTGAATAAGGACACTGGCACTTGATTCAAACCCCCTAGATGTATTCTTTGGGTAAATCGTTCGATTTATTTCTAAGTTTGTGTGAATGCATGATCAGGTTGAAGGAGCAGCACTCGAAGATGAAAGAACTCTTAGTATTTGGGATACTTTTGCTTATTCAGGTATTAATAGTTTAAATTATAAATAAATTTATACCTTATTCTACATATTTAAAACTAACGTATATAGTATGAGGCAGGATATCGTTTCAGTTAGCATCGGATTCGGTAACCTGGTATGTTTATAAGACGATTATGTATGTAATGGCAAAATGTTTGGTAAGGCTGAGCGATTTTTTGTTTGGCTCAAATACCTCAGGGTACTACAATGGAGCAAACAGAGACATAGCTTGTGACGGGTACCAGCTTTATACAAGATGGCTACATGTCAATCTTTGAACATTATATGTAAGAATCGTATAATATGAGTACTAAAGTTTTATTACTACTACTAGTCAACTGTACTGCACTGATAGTTGGCTTGAGTTTGACTGCTTTTGAATGTTGTATGAAGATATTCAACTTATGGCAGACACGGGTTTGGAAGCATTTAGATTTTCTATCTCTTGGTCAAGACTGATCACAAGTATGTTCACTTAATAAAAGTCAGTTATAACTATAACAAATTCGTAGTTACTATTCCTGTGTTCCTTATGTGTAGTCTAATTATTTGCAGATGTGAAAGCTAGCCAATGAGCCATTAACTTCAAATTGGATTGGTGAATGATCAAATGTGATATATATAAATTCAACATAATTCCCTATATAAAATTACCATTGTCGTATTATTGAGAACTCTATAAATAAATAGTATCATTCTTAGCTTGAATCAAACTTTAACCTTAAAATTTCATTTTGTGGTTCCTATTTCAGGTTTCTAAATCTGTTGGTGAATGGTGAGTACCCTGAGATAATGAAGAAGCATGCGGGCAATCGAATTCCAACTTTTACCAAACTCGAATCGTAGATACTCAAGGGTATTTGTATTTCCTTTTTGTCTTTGGCTCTCTAAGATTATTATTTGTAATGTTAAAAAAATCTGTTACTTGATGATCTCCATGTATTATCATCTGACATAATCACGTAACCGGACTCAGTTTTCCTGCGGATACTTCTTAACTAGTTAATGCGAAACTCATAATTACGGACTTGTGCCACTATTATCATTGTAACATATGTTTCATATTTGAACGATTTTGGGTCTCTGTAATTCATATAAGTAGTATGTTTTCCTTTATCCTCTTTTTACTGATTATCAGTTTTAAACTTGATTGGCAGGCTATTAGTGAGAAAAAGAAGAAGAATATCCGTTCTAAGTCAAGTGAGCCTCACGTGTTGGGGACCAAATCTTTTTGGAATGGTATGCAATTGAAACAAATAACAGCCAAAGCGTGATTATGAATGGCTTATGATTACTAATTCACATCGACTGTAATGGTATGCATAATTTTATTGATATTAGGCTGGGTTTGGTTTAAAATGGGTCAATGGGTCACTTTTGTTTCACGGGTCAGTTTAGGTTGAACGAGTCAGTTTAGGTTGGGTTTGGTTTAAAATAAGTCACTGATATGTTGGGGAGTGGGAGAAGGTTATTACGAGAACATGAAGATGGATTGATTTCAAGAATCATTATAAAACGATGGATTTGAATTTTATGGAGAGTGTTTGGTGGATGTTTCCAGATTTGTTTAAGAAGAAACTTGTTTATCGAGGGTTTAAGGTTAGTTCTTTTTCAATCTCGACTTTTGTTTCTAGTTCCTTAATTTTTACTCCGTGACTTTTAATTCAGCATTTCGTCTATTATTGTACATTTTCCAAACTTATACTACAATTTGAATGATTATGAAAAGAATATATTTACTGTTTGTGTCTTGTGGTAAATTCAATGTGTGATACCTTTCATGATGTTGTGTTTCATATAACAGGTCATGCCGTACAACACTGGCTCCAAGACGCCATTGTCCAACTTTGAGGGTAATTCAAACAACCAGGTTAGAAATGAATATCTTCTCGTTTGTCACTTAAATATAATCAGTTAAGCCTCTTTCATTTGACCAAGCTGGCTAATACACTTATCCGCAATAAATTATGGTATAGCGATGTTAGTTTAGGAATCATGAACCTTGTTGACCATCTCAAAATGTTGTTAATGTAGACGAATATCAATTAACACTTACATGCATGATGCATTACTGAAGGTATAGCATGGACACAACTACTTGAGTATTATTAAGGTCAATGCCTTGATTAGTTATGAAGTCTATTCTTTTAATTTGACAAGACCTTATTTATATTTGGTGTAATCTTGTTTAGATACTTGATTTTCTATCAAAAGTCCTTAAATATGTTGCCGACTTGATAATGACATTAAGAATCAAAAGTGAGTTTGTAGAGACTAATTGGATGGCTACATTTTGTTAATTAATATGTTGATAATGTTATCTTATCACTGATCAATGTCTAATTTGTGTTGGCCCACAAAAGTTTGAAACTATTCTTGAGATGGCATATGCTAACATAAACACCATACACAAGAGAGTAACAAAGCAGATGCAAGTGATTAACTGGCAAATTAATTAAACTAAAAAACTAGCTAGATTACTTGAAATAATCACTCGTATAAAAACAGGAATGAATCCAGTTATTCTAGTCCATTAAGAATCTATCCTCATACATCCGATGTCTTTGTCTACTTCAAGTGCAAACTTCAAATTTTGTAACTTGACCGCGGGGGCCTAGTAGTATTGATATGCATGTATATGCGCGTATGTCACCTTTTATGAGTATTGCGAGGAAGTGTAGTATTTTCTGTATGTATATGCACGTATGTCACCTTTTTAACATTGTGAGGAAGTGCAAAATTTTGTAACTATTGATATGCATAATTTTAATGCGGATACTGATTTGGTAAATTGTAGTATTTTATGTATGTATATGCACGTATGTCACCTTTTATGTGTTGAGCAGGATGTGTCTGATCCTGAGATAATGGTTACTTTTCCAATTCTTGATGCTAAAGATGGTGCTGTAATTGTTGCATGGACGACCACACCATGCACTCTTCCGAGTAATCTTGCAGTTTGTGTCAACTCAAATTTTGTGTATGTGAAGGTTAGTCGTTGATGCGCTTTACTCAAAAGCAGATGTGGCAACATCGACCCTTTTACTACAAATAGCTTAGACTTAGGCTATGCAATATCTACATATATAAATAAGGTTATGCGTTATCTCCAACGGGTTAAACAAAATATTTAATCTATAAGGGGAATTGGTCAAACTGGTTAGCCTTTTCTAATGCTTACAGTTTCTTAAATCTTTCATACAAAGATCTACATTACTATAGTAATATTGTTATTGTAATCAGAATTAATATATCAATTATTTACTAAAAATGGACAAAAATTGTATGCGGATCGATATAGCCCGAGCTGGTGTCCTGGCCCTTTTCAGCTTACTCCAAAAGATGGCATTTTTAATCCGAACTGGAACTAAATATTTAACCAACCCACCAGACCTGCTCATTTTGCCACCTCTATTAAAAGGTTTGAAGCTGTATAATTATCTGATGGAAAATTCAAATCAAATCAGGTGAAGAGCAAATCCAATGGAAATATCTATGTAGTTGCAGAATCTCGACTATCAGAGCTTCCAGTAGAGAAGCCGAATAAAGGAACATCTAGTGGACCTGTTGATGACAATTCACTTCCCAAAACTAAGGGCTCTACTGGTGGAAAAGCTAAAAACACTGTGGTTGCTTATGAAATATTGGAAAAGTTTCCTGGATCTTCACTCGTGGGTAAAAAGTGAGTCATTTTACTCAATTTATTATAATACTTATCGGTAAATAATGTAGTAAACTAATAATATGTTTGCAGGTATGTGCCGTTATTTGATTACTTCATGTTGCAGATGACTATGTAACTCCTGATAGTGGAACTGGGATTGTGCACTGTGCTCCAGCTTTCAGTGAAGATGATTATCGTGTTTGTCTCAAAAATCAAATAATTAACAAGGTTATAACAACGACATTTAAATTATCTTGTTGTATATTTGTATTCTTGTTTCATATATCCCTGATCAAATATTCGTCTCTTCAGGGAGAAAATTTGGTATTGGCAGTTGACGATGATGGCTGCTTCACTAAGAGAATTACTGATTTCAGTGGTCGGTATGTCATAGAAGCAGATACGGATATTATTCTAGCAGTGAAGGCAAGTATTGTGGAAGTTTTCATAAAAAATAACAAGTTGTTTGCAAGACATCATTTTTTTTAATATTCTATTCTCGATGATAAAGGAAAAGGGTAGACTGGTGAAGTCTGGAAACTTTGTGCATTCATATCCGTTTTGTTGGAGATCTGATGCCCCTCTTATCTACAAAGCAGTTCCCAACTGGTACACACGTTCATATGATGTGTTTGATTAATAGTTTCTCTACATCTTACTTATATAACTTTTTATCCTTTTTTTCGTTGTTGGATTTATAAAGTATGGTATCTTAATTAGTTGATTCTTGTTTACTAGTCAAGGTTTGTTGCAGTGGAGAAGTTGAAAGAGCTACTGGATCAACACTATCAGCATCTAGTGACGAAAGAGCTACTGGAGTAGCCATAATGTCTCCATCTAGTGACGAAAGAGCTACTGGATCAACACTATCAACATCAGGGGTTTCGAATGGTGTGAATGCTATTCAGAGTATGTTGTTGAATACTTGAAGGTGACACATGAGCTTCTTGAGGAAGTTGTGAATGTTGGTAAAGATGTGTTCAAGAACTCTGATCAATCTAGCAGAAGTCTTAATGCAATTGGATCACCGAAAGCTCGAGAAGGGTTGTGTCGTGAAGAAACAAGTAGTAAACGTGGTGATGGTGCTGAGCTAACAACGGAAGAAAGGCAGGAAGTTCAAATGAAGAAACTAAAGCTTGTAAACATGCTAGATGAGGTAACTATCTGATGAATCTATTAATAGCTGTTATATTATATCGTTATAAACTTTTTTGGTGTCTTGAAGGTGGAGCAGAGGTACCAACAATACCATAACCAGATGCAAATTGTGATCTCGTGGTTTGAACAAGTAGCTGGAATAGGGTATGCTAAAACCTACACAGCTCTAGCACTTCAGACAATTTCAAAGCAATTTAGGTGCTTGAAAGATGCGATTCTGGGAGAGATTAAGACTGCTAGTAGGAGTTTAGGTGAAGAAGATAGTTTCGGTGGTAACCGAAGGCGGGTCACGGTTGAAATTTGTAGATAATAAGCTTCGGCAACAGAGGGCTTTACAGCAATTGGGAATGATCCAACACAATGCTTGGAGACCACAAAGAGGATTGCCTAAGCGTTTTCAAGGGGAAAATGGCACCTGAACGCACTAAGCCGCAATACTAACTAGACGAGGATTATAACTTATTTCTGAGTCATTAAAGATTTATTCAAATACATTTCAACGATTCAATATTCTTTTGTTGTTGCACTCTAGTTTTTTCAGTTTCTTTTAGCTATTTTCCCTCATGATACAATGTTCATTCTCATAAAATAAAAATTATGCTCGAATGTATGTTTACATCAGCTATAGACTTCATTATCAGATTGAGAAATATATGTTGGCTAAGCTCTTGATCACAAGTGTTCAACATAAACTTATAATTTTTTGCTGAAATGGTTAACTTATATTAAAACTCCAAAACTCATGTACAAACATTCTTGCTAGACTACTGAAAATTATGACATGCCATAATCATCAGAAACTGCAACATAACTGACTACAACATTCATAACAAATCATAAAGAATCTACTAATACATCATCAACAACACAATTCTATCTCCTATTGACCAAAACAAAGGACTGCATGTCCTTCTCAAAGTATTCAATTACAGACTATGGAAGGCCTCATCCTCTCCATTCAAACCATCCAATCCTCATGTAATATTGAACCCAATTAAAGGTCGATGCATATATCTTGCATAGGGCGGGTGTGTTTGCATTTTTTGAAATTTGATACCAAGTCCAAACATCTAAAGTCTAAATACTGATCCCTTTACACTGAAGCGTAAAGTCGGAAAATTAAGTCCAAAAACTACCCTCGCATAAACATATGAACCATTAACAACAAAGTTCTTTTCTTCACTCGATTGTTATCATCTTCAACTTTAGTTAGTTCAGCGCTAACGATGGCCAGTTAGTTTTTGACAGGTTCTTCCACCTTAAAAACCAGCTCAAAAGTTTTAATTCACACCTTACACAGTCCATGAGTGCACTGCACCATGTAGAAATTTCAGTTAAAAAACGATCACAATACAAAAAATAGTAGAGGTGACAAGATAGGCGGGTCAAACCGGTCTTTTGTTGGTATGAGCAGAAACAGGACAAAATGTATAACAAGATTTTAACTGTTAAAAAAATGTAAAAATTCAGGATGAAACCCGTTGTTATGAAACTGATATTGGATCTGTTGCCTGAGTATGGGTCCACCTTGGCCTTGTCACAGCTCATCCTCATCAAACGGAAGAGCATATGAAGCTTGCAGTTCAGAATTGTGAACCAGTTTTTGAATTAAGGATTGGGCTCTAAGATCCTCCACATGGTTACCAAAATCATACTCAGCCTAGTGACATCGTTTTCCTGAAAAATATTCTCAAATTTGTAAATTTGTGTGAAGTCTTCATAAAACGAAAAGATGTTAATAGCACTCACTTTCGTCACATCTCTAAGAACAAACAAGAAAGTGAAGTACAAGTTTTCCAAGCGATCAGGATGTTTCAAGACATGATTATACACCAATCCGGTAAATCATACAACATGACGATACTTAATATCAAATCAGCATCAAACCATATGAATATATTATAGTAATATGTAAATATTTCCTCTAATACTCTCACCTTTGTTGATAAGTTGGTAGCTCATGATGTTTATCAACAAACTTTCCATCCTCCAAAAGCTCAGTTTAGCTCGAGTCAAAAGTAGACCAGGGTCTATACATTTACATCGCAAGTCATTTCCGATCCTTTTAATGACCTTAAAAGTCGTCATTCCTCCATCAACCACTAGTTCATCTATTGCTAATCGAAGAGCAGCTAATCGACTTTGTTCATCTCCGTCGTACTGACCACCTTCCCATGTTGGTCTAGAAAATAACATAGAATCATAAACCTTTTCAGGAATGATAAAGTGTTACAACGTCATGTAATATGGACTAGATTAAGGGATGTTTGGTAATGCTTATTAAAACTATTTATGCTTGCATGAAATAAGCAATCGCTATGGCAATGCTGCAGAAAGTGTGTAGATAGGCTTCTACAGTAACCAAACCAGATAATCAGATATTTCACTTGTTTAAGTTTTTGGCAGTCAGCTAATTAGGGATTTAAGACGTAAAATAATCAGAATCGGATATGTTGTTTGTATAGGCAACTCCGACACTGTTACCTATAGCTGTTGCTTAGTTGACTGTCAAATGAGCCTATAATCATATCCAAACACTTATTACTGCTGATCTACTGTATCAAAACGCAACAAGGGGTGTTTGGCATTACTAAGTTAAACAGCTTATGCTCATAACCAGAAGATCAACTTATCCAAAATAGCTTATTTCACCCCTAAGGTTAAACTTACGATACTGAATCCACTAACAATAACCAGTTGAAACTAAACAATCTGAAACTTCTTACTGAAAAGACCTTATTTCACCCCTAAACTAAGTAGATAAGCATAGTCAAATTTATGCGTCTGCTCAAAAAACACAATTAGCAGATAATCTGTTACGGAGTATAAGAACAATCCAAATTCTGAAACATCCCCAACACGTGTAGACGATTCAGTATACCATCAGAAGAAAACTGCATTAAATCATAACAATATCAACAAGATCATAAACATAAGCACAATTTTCATTCAGACACTCGAAAAACAATCAGTTACGCAATTAAATGAGTTTGGCAATTCCGCTAAGAGTACTTCAAAGATACAGAAGCAATACATGTCTGAATAAGCTAATCCCAAACTGCTTATTTCACCCTCAAATAAAGATACGAACACTCAACTATGCTTATCTACTACATTAACACACAATAAGGGGTGTTTAGGATTACTATTTTTAATAACTTATGCTCATAACCAGATAATCAACCCATTCAAAACAGCTAATATCAACATAAGGGTAACCTTATAGTATCAAATCCACCACTATATTCGTTTTGGAAGAAACAATCTCAAAGTGCCCAAACACTAACAAGTGCATACCTATTACCAAAAAAGCATTAAGCAGATAAACTATTCGTTACTTCAAAATAACAGCAAATAAACAATATGAACAAGCAACTGCCGATCAGCTTATTTCACCCCGAATAAGCATATAATCGTGTCCATAGCCCATACATTCAAAACTGCTTATCGCAATATCAAAGTGCAATAAGGACCAACAGCTTACGCAGCTAATAATCAGATGATCAGCTTATCAAAAGCAGCTTATTTCACCCTAACATAAAATTTGTAATATCAAATCCACAAAACCCATCAAATATCAATCAATTCAGTATCCTAAAAAACATATAAAAAAATGGTTTTCAGATATCGAAAAAGGAGTCACTTCTCACCTGTAAGTAAAAAGGGTAGGCAAAGGGCTTAATTTAACAAGGGTCTGAATACATTCTCTTACATCCTAATGATCCAATATGCAATACAAATACCATTAAAATTAGGCCTTCTATCTTATATAAAATTAAAGCATTTTGCACTGTGATTGTTAACTAACTATTTGATATAGAAAGAATAACCAAATAATCAGGTGTAAGATGATGTTGTACAACATATAGTGTTTAGATGTGCTTTATCAGATAAGTATGAGTGCTTGGAAACTCTAATTGCTCAAGAAATTAACATGTTTACTGACCTCCCAATAATCGGATAATGAGTTAAATTGCCACAGCTCCAAACAATTATATTCAGAAGAATTTTCACTATCAGTTGGAGTGTTTGGTATTGATAATTAAAACTGTGCATTTCATTATGAAAGTTAACTTAAGAAACAACCTTGAATTGACTATTCATTGTTGTATCAAATCACAATAAGCATATAAACATTGTTATAAGCAATCTCAATCAGTCAATTACAATAAAATCGCAATGATCGAAAAATAATCACTATCAAATCACAATGCCAAAGCCGAACACCCCTTTATGAAAAAAGAAAGAAAAAAAGAAAACGAATGATACCTCGGCCTTAACAGAGAAGGACCACCATGATCAACAACATGAATCTGAATACCTTCCGTATCAGCCATAACCGAAACACAGAACCTTTTTCACTATTCAATTTCTTAATCTTTCTAATAACATCTCTATGTTACTATTTCATATTATGACGCATATTAAGCCTAGCCACATTCATCCCTACCATTGCCAACTTCCACGACTCTTCATACAAACAACACGCGGGTCCCACTATACACACGAGCTTTGTCTTCCTTAACCCCAAAAACCCCTTCTCAGCCAGCTCTGCCTCTGTCACAACATCAAAACCCAAAGACAAATACTACTTTGTGTCCTCTGTTTTCGGTTCAATGACTGACCCACATGCATTATTAAACCCTTTGGTGTTAACCGATTAAACTGGGCTATTTTACGTGAAAATGAAACCACATATATGGTTTTCGTAAAGTTTATGTAAAGGTTTTGGTATGAGAGATAAGTCAGCAGTAAATAAAGAGGAAGGCTACAAAACATACCAACATGCTTGAAGTTATTCACATACCAAAGTTTAAAAAGCATTAAAGATATCTAGCAAAAGAACATGTAATTGCATACACCCTCGTGTAGCTTTGGCAATTGAGGAACATGCACAACTTAAACTGATGTCACTCAACTACCACCATGGCTCGACAACGTCTCAGAGTGATCCCCTCAAACTTCATGAACAGAGACATCTATAACAACAGTTACAAGATATATACTTTCACATGTGACCAAGTTTTTCACGCTTCTTAAAAAGCAACGAGACATATTTTCACATGTGACCAAGTTGTTAGAGGAATATTTGCACATGTGACAAAGTGGTTCACACATCTTAAAATTGAGCGAGACATTATTTTCACATGTGACCAAGTTTTTCACGCGTCTTAAAAAGCAACGAGACATATTTTCACATGTGACCAAGTTGTTACAGGAATATTTGCACATGTGACAAAGTGGTTCACGCATCTTAAAATTGAGCGAGACATTATTTTCACATGTGACCAAGTTTTTCACGTGTCTTAAAAAGCAACGAGACATATTTTCACATGTGACAAAGTTGTTAGAGGAATATTTGCACATGCGACAAAGTGGTTCACGCATCTTAAAATTGAGCGAGACATTATTTTCACATGTGACCAAGTTTTTCACGTGTCTTAAAAAGCAACGAGACATATTTTCACATGTGACAAAGTTGTTAGAGGAATATTTGCACATGCGACAAAGTGGTTCACGCATCTTAAAATTGAGCGAGACATTATTTTCACATGTGACCAAGTTTTTCACGCGTCTTAAAAAGAAACGAGACATATTTTCACATGTGACCAAGTTGTTAGAGATATATTTTCACATGTGCCAAAGTGGTTCACGCATCTTAAAATTCTACTAGACATTATTTTCACATGTGACCAAGTTTTTCACGCGTCTTAAAAAGCAACGAAACATATTTTCACATGTGGCCAAGTTGTTAGAGATATAATTTCACATGTGACCAAGTGGTTCACGCATCTAAAAATTCTATAAAACATATATTTTCACATGTGACCAAGTTGTTCACGCGTTTTAAAAAGCTAGGAGACAAATATCTTCATTTGTGCTAATCATTTTCACTCGCGAAGATAATCTGACTAAACTTAATCACTGCTATATTCTACTTTACGCAAACTAATTAAGTCGCCTATAACAATCAATATCGATTTCATAATCTATGCATTCACAGTGAAATATTTACAATTAAAACAATGATAATAAATTCAAACGCAAAATAATTCATACTTTTACAATTAAATTTTACCAAAAAAATTAAAATAAAATAGTAGTTACCTGAAATTCATTTGTAATCTGATTTAAAAAGTTCATCTTCATCTTCAATTAACCTAATTCCATTAACATTTTCTTCTTATGATCGATTATGATTCATATAGTGATTCCGGTGGCGTTTCCGGTAGTAGACGGTGGTAGAAAGTTTTGATTTAAATGACTGCAATTGTGGCGGTGTAGTGGTGGTTTTAACGGCGATGGTTTGAACAACGGTGGTTTGAACGACGGTTTTTATCATCGTTGGTTGAAGGTAGTTGGTGGTTATGATCGATGGAGAGGATGAATTGTGTTTTCACGTTCAATTTTGTGACATGTGTGTTTTTTTTTTCATTATATATTACAGTGGTTGTTTGGATTGTAATTACAAAAGTACCCTTGTTATATAGTTAGTGTAAAATGGTGGATTAATCTTAGCCATTAAATTAAAAAAATGGAGGAATAGATGGAGGGCTATGATCACTTCTCGCGTTCTCACCATAAATAAATATATATATATAATATATATATATATATATATATATATATATATATATATATATATATATATATATATATATATATATATATATATATATATATATATATATATATATAATATATATATGAGCTTTGAGAACCTTATTAAATGAGACTTTGAGAACCCTTCTAAACCAATGATATTTTTTAAATATTAAAATTATTATTAATCCAAAAGGGTATTATAGTAAAATACAATTTATTATATTATTTTTATTTTATTTTATTAAATCCAATTTAAGTATTCCTAAATTTTCGGATTTTTTTTTTTTTTTTTTTTTTAAAGCATGGTTTCATAATCTTACAGTGCATGCATTTTTTAGTGAAGTACATGTATGTTTTTGCATGATTTTTTAGTGAAATACATGTATGTTTTTGCATGTTTTTAAGCATGATTTTTTTAGTAAAGTACATGTATATTTTTTAAGCATGATATTTTTAGTGAAGTACATGTATGTTTTTGCTAGCATTATTATTATTTTTTGAAGTTTGAAGCATAAATTAAAAAACATAAACCATTATAAAAGAAAAAACAAGATTCATATACTTAAATGTTACATTTCATTTAATTACAAGTACAAAAAACACATATGCAATAATCGTATATCTTCAAATCTTCATGTATATTTGTATTCATCCACTTCTCGGTCTTCAATGATATCGTTATTTTCATCAATCTGAAACAAGCATGAACAAAAACAATTAAAACATACATGTTTTCATCAATTAGAACATACATGTTTTTAAAACATACATGTTTTTAAAACATACATGTTTAGAAGCATTCAAGTTTTAAAACATACATGTTTTGAACGTACATGTTCAAATTTTAGAAGCATTCAAGTTTTAAAACATACATGTTCAAATTTTAGAAGCATTAAAGCATTCAAGTAATCCATATAGTTTTCGAGCACTTCAAAAACTTATTTTGGATGTGAACCCGAATAGATTATTCATACACTTGAGGTTTTAGTAGTACTTCATACTAGTATTACATACAATGATAACAAAGATACAACTTGAACCTCAAATAACCAGATAAATCTTATGATTGTATATGTACAAATAATATAATGAAATTTCTGATTGTATATGTACAAAAATATAAATCTTATCAATAATCATGGCTACAAAGAATATAAAAGAATTAACAAAGGAGATACCTCAACCGGAGGCTCGGTCGTTTTTCTTTCGCTAGCAAGTCATTCTCGGATCCCGCCCGTAAAACCAAACTATCTTGTTAATGAGACCAAATATCAAACAACGTAACAAGGACGATGCAATATTGCAATTAATATCTATACCAAACATCGAAAGTTTGTACAACCCTCGAAAAAATCCATGTTTACGCTAGCGAAATACCCATGGCACCATGAAGATAGGAAGAATGGCGATCTAAGCTTTCAATATGGAGATTAAAATGAAGATAGGAAGAATGGCGGCCATGTTTTTCTTTCACATATCTAGGGTTAATAAATGGGCGTGATATGCAAAGAGAATTATTTGATACGGAGTAATATAATGTAAGCTGCTCCTATTTTTACGTAGTTTCATTTTCATTGAAATCCCATAATTACCCTTTTAGCTTTGTAAATATTGTCCTAATCTTTTAGTTAATTACATTTATGGCACAATCAATAATAGCCATTGATCAAACAATCTAATGGTTCAAAGAGAGTTCTCGCAGTTCGCACTTAACAGGGGTTCTCAAAATAAAGATACACTATATATATATATATATATATATATATATATATATATATATATATATATATATATATATATACACACACACACACACTAGCCGTTTAAGCCATGGTGCACGACTGTGATTTATTGCTTGTTTAATTCAAAGTGTGTAAATCATGTTTAGTACACTTGGCGAAATCAAATTGTCATTTTATTGTTTGTTTAATTCCAAATGTAATTTAGTTTATTATTGTTTATGTTTACATAGAGTTAAATATATATATATATATATATATATATATATATATATATATATATATATATATATATATATATATATATATATATATATTAACAAACAATTGTTTTGCTATTTTAATCCTGTTATGTTTTTTATTATTACAATGTTATCTTGTTTGTACATAAACATTATATCCTAAATAGTGATTTTTTTGTTAATATGTTATTTTTATTGTATTTTTATTTGATTATTCTTATTATTATTATTAACACCTAACTACTACTCGTACTTATATTTATTTAATTAACATAAAGCGTATCAAAGAAGCTGTGAGTATCAAAGCGTCATCTTGGATCACCAACTGTTCATCTTCTGAATATATAAATTAATAAATAAACAATATGGATCATATATATAAATACAATGATCGAAATACACCTTTTAAATATCCTAAAGCGTTTTGTGGTGCAACATACATTACGAATATCATGCGTAACCTACAAAACATCACAATAATACAAAAACAATTCAAACAATATAAACAATATGAATCATAGATATATAATCCAATAAAAAACAATTTTAAAAATATACAAAACACTATATTTACATTCCAACTAAAAACTATCTACTAAAGTGTTTCGTATAATTTTTTTTGTGAGTTGTTTTGACCATCCAAATCTTGTATTCCAGTTTTTAATTATTCATCCGCATCACGTGCTATTTTTTCACACTTCTTGATTGATAATCACTTGTTGAAAGACAAAATAATCAATGACTTATAAACAAAGTATAGATCATATAATCAAAAACATACCTTCCGAATATCATAAACTTTTACAATGATTGTTTATTAATGAAATAAAATCAATACATTTAAACAATATACAATAACGTATAAAAACAATCATATATAAATTAATCAGCAACAACATACCTTATGGATATCGTATACAAAATAAAAAATATGGATCATATATATATATTAATCAAAAAAATAACTTTTGCATCTCCTAAACGTCTTTGTGGCTGCATAACAATACAAACAATATGGATCATATATATAATAATAAAAAACATAACTTCTGAAGCTCCTAAACTTTTACCATGATTATTTACTAATGGAATAGAATCAATAAAAATAAACATTATACAATAACTTACAAAAATATATATATATATATATATAAATTAATCAATTAACAATATGAATCATATATATATAATAATCAGAAACATACCTTCTAAATCTCCTAAACGTCTTTGTGGCTGCAACATACATTCTGAATATATAAATTAATCAATAAACAATATGGGAAAAAATAATCAATGACTTATAAACACAATATAGATCATATAATAAAAAACATACCTTCTGAATATCATAAACTCTGAATTTCCTAAACGTCTTTGTGTCTGCATAACAATACAAACAATATAAACAATATGGATCATATATATATAATAATCAAAAACATTTATACAATAACTTACAAAAACAATCATATATAAATTAATCAATAAACAATATGGATCATATATATATAATAATCAGAAACATACCTTCTAAAACTCCTAAACGTCTTTGTGGGTTGCAACATACATTGAATATATAAATTAATCAATAACAATATGGGAAAAATAATCAATGACTTATAAACACAATATAGATCATATAATCAAAAAGATACCTTCTGAATATCATAAACTCCGAATCTCTTAAACGTCTCTGTGGTTGCATAACAATACAAACAATATAAACAATATTGATCATATATATATAATAATAAAAAACATAACTTCTGATTCTCATAAACTTTTAACATTATTATTTACTAATGGAATAGAATCAATACAAAGAAAAATTATATAATAACTTACAAAAACAATCATATATAAATTAATCAATAAACAATATGAATCATATATATATATATATAATAATCGAAAACATACCTTCTAAATCTCCTAAACGTCTTTGTGACTGCAACATACCTTCTGAATATATAAATTAATAAATAAACAATATGCATCATATATATATACAATGATCAGAAATACACCTTTTAAATATTCTAAACGTTTTTGTGGCTGCAACATACATTCTGAATATCATGCAGAACCTACAAAACATCACAATAATACAAAAATAATTCAAACAATATAAACAATATGAATCATAGATATATACTAATAAAAAATATAACTTCTGAAACTCCTAAACGTCTTTGTGGATGCATATATAGCTTAAAGATTAGGATAAAATTTTATAGAATCATACATAGAATCAAATTGTTAACACGCCCTAAATATAAGCCTATAATATATCACAATATATATTTTCCTAATATATCCTCATATAATTAAGGAGATAAATATAATCAAAAAAGTAAGAAACATTTATACCATTACAAAAACAGTCGTGTATATAGATTTTGATTTCGAGTATGTAACCAAAAGATTCATTAGCCTAATTGGTTTGGTTACTTGAGGCGTTTAAACATTATTAAACAAATGCAGGTTCGAACCTCACCAGTGTACATTTTTTGTATTAAAATCTAACATGCATAACAGATTAACATGCAATGACTGGACAAAGCGTGGCATTGATGTGGCATTTCGGGTATTTAATGACATCATGTGTATCCTGTTATATATATGTTATAGATATATTTTATCTGAATTTGGTTTTCGATTTGGTTCGTTTTGATTTATATTTTGAAAAACCATACCTAAACCGAAAATTGAATGGTTAATTCAGTTCGGTTCGGTTTTGACAAATTTTGTTCAGTTACAAGTTTGGTTCGGTTTGATTTTCGATTCCACCTGATTTGTGAACACCCTTATAGCTTCATACCAATTTTGACTTGTTACTCGGTTCCTATGGATTATATATAGAGTAATGGAACTTAATATAACCATCTCCAAAGATAGTACTGAAGTATGGTAAGCGTTTCTGATTCAACCATCGCTAGATGAACATTTTGCTATGACTAGAAAAAGTTTATAAATAGTTATAGGAATACCGGTTTATAACCGTACACCAAATAATGCAAGAATTTTCACGGATAGCATGAACAAGATCTCTCTTTAATGAATATATTAGAATTGTAATTAACTTTTCTAAAGACTAAAATTAAGTAGTTGCTTGGGTCACATTACTCTTGAGCTCGACTTAAACACTCAAAAAAGTTGGTCAGGCTTATCAAACTATTTGACGACTCAACTTGACTTGTTTACATGTCTATGTAGTTCCATAATGTAGCAATACATGTTGATATCTCGCTTAACAGACAAGATATCGTGTCAAAGTTAGACACAATTTAGATCATTTGTCTTAAGATAAAACGTCGTGTTTGGACCTGTTGGTGTTTAGTCATTGTAGGAAAACACAAATTATATCAACAACAGATCTTGAATCTTAATTCAAGATCAACTTCTTTTATTCAACCAAAACTATCCAGATCAATAAGCAACTGATCTTAATCAGAATAACCCAGAAACATCACATGAATCACAAACAACTGAACATCACACTATCCTTCCCACTGCTACTCAGGTGGAAGGCTATTGATTACTTATCAATAGTCTTTACAATATAAGAAACCTCACAATCACTCTTAAGCAATATTAGTAACAATCAGAAAGTAGTTTTGGTTGAGAGAAAATCAACTGCGATCTTTTCTTTTGGGAGAGAATGAAGACATATCAAACCCTAAACAGAATGAGACACTATATAGCTTTGACTCCAGCCTTGACTTCATCTTTCCAGACATAGCACAAAGCCCCCTCCAACTATCAACCACTTTCATTTTTCCACCAAACCTCAAAAGCACTTATAACTGAAAATACAAAGTGTACAACATTAGTCCCTAACAATATAACATTTCAGATTTGAGTTATATTTTAACATCCCCCCTTAACTCAAACCTGAAACATATCATAAAGACCAAGTTTAGAAACCAGTTTCTCATGTTGTAGTTTATCAAGCCCTTTGGTAAAAATATCAGCTATCTGATTAATAGACTGAACTTTTTCAGTTTTAATAACTCGACCAAAATTTTTCTCTCACAAAATGTAGATCAATTTCCAAGTGTTTTGTTCTCTCATGAAAGCAGGATTAGCTGCAATTTTTAATTGCACCGACTATCACAAAAGCAGTCTTACAGTAAAAATGTTCCCGTTTAGATCTTTTAAAACTTTTAAGACCCAAACAATTTACAAGTAGCAGAGGCCATTGCTCTATACTCACCTCTGACTAGACTTAGAAAGGGTGTTTTGTTTTTACTTTTCCATGAAACCGGTGAACCATTAAGAAACAAACAAAATCAGAATCGATTTTCTAGTAACTACACACTTGGCCCACTGCATCCACATAAGTCTCAAGATTTACAAAAGAGTTTTGACAATATGAATTCCTCTTCCAGAGACCCTTTAAGTATCTTAAAACCTTAAGTGCAATTTTAAGATGAGACTTAAGTGGTTTATGCATGAACTGACTCAAACAATGTACAACATATGATATATCAGGCCTAGTATGTGTTAAGTAAATCAATTTTCCAATAAGTTTTTGATACTCAGTTATATTATCCAAAACAGGAT
Source organism: Chrysanthemum lavandulifolium (assembly GCA_022545495.1). Classification (NCBI taxonomy): domain Eukaryota; kingdom Viridiplantae; phylum Streptophyta; class Magnoliopsida; order Asterales; family Asteraceae; genus Chrysanthemum; species Chrysanthemum lavandulifolium. Next base: position 203,879,803 of record CM040240.1, on the reverse strand, counting down.
CAGTAGTAGTAGGTTCATTAGTAATAGAAACACTCTGTTCTAAAGGAAAAGCAGATGGCTTACAAGCCAGTAGACCAAACTCAGAAAGAAGATCTAAGCAATATTTTCTTTGAGTTAAACATAAACCCTTATCAGTTTCAATTACTTCAATACCCAAAAAATACTTAAGTTTTCCTAAATCCTTAATTTGAAATTTAGACTTAAGAAATTCTTTAAAACTTTCAATCTCACCAAGTTATTACCGGTAACAATAATGTCATCAACATACACAAGTAAAGCAACAATATTACGAATCATTTTTGACAAACAAGGAATAGTCACTCTTACTGTATGAACCCATTTTCAAGCAAAGCCTTGGTTAGCTTAGCATTCCACCGCTGGTGCTTGTTTCAACCCATACAAAGACTTTTAAGTCTACAAACTCTTTATCATTAACATCAAAAACCATCGTGTAAAGACATATAGACAGTTTCATGTAGATCACCATAAAGAAAGGCATTATTGATATCAAGCTGAAATATAGGCCAACTTTGTTGAACAGCTAAATTAATAAGACATCTAACAGTAACAATCTTCACAACTGGTGAGAAAGTTTCATCAAAGTCAACCCCTTCCTTTTGACTATAGCCCTTAGCTACAAGTCTAGCTTTATATCTATCTACCTCACCATTAGATTTATATTTAATCTTAAAAACCCACTTACAACCTATAGCCTTTCTGCCTTCAGGTAATTTAACAATTTCAAAAGTGTCATTTCTATACAAAGCTTCCATCTCATTATTCATTGCATCTACCGGTCTTTGATACATACAAGCCTCCCAATAATTTTAGGCTCAAAACTTTTATTCAATTCAATAACAAAGCATAAAGTATCTTTTTGAGTTTAGCATAAGTCACAAATTTTCAAGACCAAATTTAACTTTTGAATCAACAATATAGTCATTGTATTTATTTGGAAAATTTGAAGTTCTACCAGTCCTTCTTAACACAGTTTGACCATTATTATGTAAACCATCATCTGCTGCTTGTTCAGAAAGAGCGTGATCACCCTCAGAAGCACTCACATCAGCTGGTGTTGCAGCCATCTCATCAACACTGGCAGCCTCATTGGAACCAGGAGAATGCCCCAAATCATCCTCTCTTTGGTCAATTGTTGGGCCATCCAAGTGTTGAGAGTTCTCGCCATCACCCAACCGATGATCATTTTGATTTATATTACCCATAGGGGTACCATTTAGCTTATTATCATCATTGGGTGTGTCGAATCTTCACTAGTAATTTCATCAAAGAAATTAACATGGTTTAGATTTCGGATCGGAGGTCGGGAGCAGCAGAAGAATTTTAATCTTGAAAGGAAATACTTTTCAAAAACTTTACATCTCTAGAAAAGATAAACCGATTCCTTTCAAGACTATAAAGCTTGTAACCTTTTGAAAATTAGAATACCCAACCAAAACACATTTTATGCTCTACTACTAAACTTATCATATTTGGTAAAATAAAGAGCAAAACATAAGCAACCAAACATTCTTAAGTGTTTTAAATCGGGTTTTCTTTTAAAGATAAGATTAAAGGGAGACTTTCCATTTAGCATCGAGGAAGGCAATGTTAATCAAATAAGTGGCGGTTAGAATGCATTCGCACCACAAAAAGAGGCAATCCCCACGAAACATAAGGGATCTAGCAACATTTAAAAGATGCCTATGTTTCCTCTACAACTCCATTTTGTTGAGGAGTATAAGCACAAGAAGTTTGATGCACAATACCATTACTTTCACAAAATTTGTTAAACGATTATTAACAAACTCAGTACCATTATCACTTCTAAAAACTTTAACACTCTTCTCAAATTGTGTCTTAATTAGATTATAAAAGATTTGAATGCAATCAAACACTTCATGCTTATACTTAAGCAGATAAACCCAAACAGCCCTGGTGAAATCATCAACAATAGTTAGAAAAAATCTATATCCTTCTTTACTTTTAACTCTATAAGGACCCCACAGATCAAGATGAACAATATCACCAAGACTTATGGTTTTATGGTCACTTAAAGGAAAAGGTTCTCTAGTTTGTTTAGCCTTTTGACAGACATCACAAGGCTCAATTTCAGTTTCATTTTCAAAAAAGATTTCACCTTTTAAAACAGACAAGACCTGATCAGAAGGATGACCAAGCCTACCATGCCACAAATTTTTTGTCAAATTACAGGTAGGAATAGAATTCTTAAATTCTAGGTCAGTACCTTGATTTCCATCAAAGTAATACAATCCATCCTTTTGTTTACCAATCCCTAGAACACTCATCCCCCTCAAATCCTGGGGTAAAACATGACACTGTAACTCATCAAAAGCAATAACAAACTTGCTGTCTCTAGCCACTTTATGAACAGACATTAAACTAACACAATATTCTGGAACAACAAGCACATCATATAAAGTTAAATGTTTAGTTAGAATCATATTTCCAACCTTAGTAATTAAGGCCTCAGTCCCATTGGGATGAGTAACCTTAATTCCAAGTTTGGAAATATCAATCACATTAACTAAGCATTTATCAGTATATGTAAGATGCTGATTAGCACCAGAATCAACAATAAGCCCAGCTGCAACAAGTGCAGGTCTAAACTTACTGTTATTACAGAAAAATCTTTTAAAGTTTTGATTAAAGAACTTGCTATTATTTAAAACAATACCTGCCATATTGGCATGTACTCCTTTTCCATTTCCATCAACAATTTTAGAGTTTTCTTTAATCAATGAAATCAGTTTAGAAATCTGGTCATCTGAAAAAGTAGAAGTGGAACTAGAGCCAACAGAATTATTATTATTTATAAACCTCTTATTAAAGTTCTGAGCACCCTGACTATTATAACCAGTACTATTCCTTTTATTCTTTCCAAAATCAGCAGGGTACCCAATGAGTTTAAAGCATCTATCAGCAGTATGTCCATTAAAACCACAATGTTCACAAACAAACATAGGACCACCAGCAGTCCTCCTATTATCACTAGACCTAGTGGTATTATTTGGCCTAGAGTAACCACCAGAGGATGGGGGCCTCTGAGAGTTAACTCTATTGGGCACACTGGAGTTAAACACAGTTGACTGAGACTTGTTAGAAGTCCCACCAACTGAACCAGTAACCACAGACCTATGAGACTCCTCACTAGAGATAATGGAAAAGCCCTTTCACATCGGTGAGGATCTCTAGATAACACATTACTTCTTATTTGCATATAAGAATCATCCAAGCCCATTAAGAATTGCATAAGTTTCATTAACTGATTGTGTTTTTTAAAATCATCTGCAGCATGACAAGTGCACCTAGGCAACTGAACTAAAGCATCAAATTGTTTCCACAAAGTGCTCAGTTTATTAAAATATTCAGCAATAGAACAACCATTTTGAGACAAAGAATTGATTTTATGATGCAAATTAAAAGTAACTGAACCATCAACTCTATCAAAAGTTTCTTTTAATTCATTCCACACATCAGAAGCCCTTTTGAAAAATTTGACCCAAGAACAACTCTTCTGATATGGAATTCAAAATCCATCCCAATACAACAGCATTAACCCTGTCCCATTGTCTCCCTAAAACTTCATCAACATGTGATCTAGTGCAAGTACCATCTATAAGTCCAGTTTTATTTCTGCCTTCAAGAGCCAATAGCATAGCACATGACCACACATTATAATTTTCAGTCCCTTTTAGTTTAATAGATACAACAGTCAAGGTAGCAGAATCATTAGGATGCAAGTGAAGAGGATGACTAAGATCCAACTTACTAATTAAAGTAACTGGCTCATCATCAGCCTCAAATTCATCATCAGTATAACCATGAACAGACATAATTGAACAAATATAGACAAACACACAAGAAAGATCAAGAAAGAAGTTCCCAGGCTTCCTTGCCACTCAAGGTGGTAGGTCAAGGGCAGATCACACTATATCAAGATCTACAACTAAAACAGATAAACCACACTCCAACAACAATCACAAACCTCCAACAATACTCAACTCCTACTCCCCGTCAATCTAAACAGGAAATAAAAAAGAGAAATATAAAGGGTGCGAGAGGTGTTACAGTGCACGCAAATCCAGAAAGCAGCGGAACAAGAACCCTGATTATAATTCTTGAAACAAGAATCACAACCCACACGATCTCAATCAACCCAGAACCACCAAGAACAACCACCAATCGAAGCTAGAGATCAAAAATACCCAAACCCTAATTTTCTCAAAAATTAGGCGTTTTGTAAAATCTTTTAGAATCGATCAATTAGAGCCAAAAAACACTAATTAATCACAACCAATTAGGTTTAAACAAACTAATTTGAAAAACCCCCAAAATTTTGAAACCCTAATTTTCCCGAAATCAATTTTAATCAGAGCAAGGCGAGTAACCTGTCTCTGATACCATGTAGGAAAACACAAATTATATCAACAACAGATCTTGAATCTTAATTCAAGATCAACTTCTTTTATTCAACCAAAACTATCCAGATCAATAAGCAACTGATCTTAATCAGAATAACCCAGAAACATCACATGAATCACAAACAACTGAACATCACACTATCCTTCCCACTGCTACTCAGGTGGAAGGCTATTGATTACTTATCAATAGTCTTTACAATATAAGAAACCTCACAATCACTCTTAAGCAATATTAGTAACAATCAGAAAGTAGTTTTGGTTGAGAGAAAATCAACTGCGATCTTTTCTTTTGGGAGAGAATGAAGACATATCAAACCCTAAACAGAATGAGACACTATATAGCTTTGACTCCAGCCTTGACTTCATCTTTCCAGACATAGCACAAAGCCCCCTCCAACTATCAACCACTTTCATTTTTCCACCAAACCTCAAAAGCACTTATAACTGAAAATACAAAGTGTACAACATTAGTCCCTAACAATATAACATTTCAGATTTGAGTTATATTTTAACAGTCATTTTTTCTAAGGTTTCCCATATTCGTACCAATCCGTATGAAGTTGACTAAATTAGGTACTTGGTCCCTCGGCAACATGCATCCACGAATAAAACCAAGAAAATTATACATTCTAAACTCTTGATATCTCGTATTATTTGATTGTCATGTGATATGTTGTCTCCATATTCAACCAATACTTGGAATGTTACATCAATAGCAGCTGCAAGGAAGTTTCCTAAATCGATATGCTGTCTACAAACAAGTCGTTTTATGCTTCTATCATCGTTGTGTTTACATATGAAATTAACAGATCACACCACATATTGTAAGATATTGTAATTGTAATCTATTCATGTATGATAATGATTTCCTTAGAAAGTAAGTACAATATGACTATGCTTTTTATACTTAAGCTTGTGACCAATGATATAATCACCGGTTTTTTGATCGACCAAGTGGAGCTTCTTATGAACCATTCAGAAGCCAAAACAAAAATCCAGTTACTCAATTGAGATAAAGATAATAAATATATAAACGATAGGGTTTTTGGGAGCTCAAAATTACAACCCTTACTGGATGTTACAGCAATGAAAAGCAACAAAAGGACACAACAAGAAGAAGACACAACCATAACCAACTCAGAGTTTCTATGATCAAATATAATGGAGTAAAGGTCCCATTCACAATTTAAAACAAGAACCAAAGGGAATGTCAGACCTGCGTATTCGAAACCATCACAAAAAGCCATAGACACTGGAAACTGTCACTGAATTCTCAGTTTATCCAATTTTTGTTTATATATATATAATTGTTAGAATTATGTTGCTTGGTAATAAACAAGAAAGTGGGCGTAAACTTTTATTGGAAATTATCTTATTTATGATTTATCAACATTGTCTATCATGTTAAAACCAACATGACATGATCTGAATCTAAATACATGTTAAAGAATTCAGTTTTTGCATATAACGAGGAGAGTTATTTTACATACTAAACTTTTCTTACATACCAAGGGACTCATCTTCACCATCCATTTAAAAAGAAAGCAATGGCTGGGATTAAAAGCATTTTATTATTTCACCTATTTTTATAATTTAAATATCTCTTAAACCGTTAATCGTTAAGTGAAAATATTTACACCATCGCGACGAGCATTTAATTATCTTTCTATGAGCGGGCACTTTGATATACTTTCGAAAAAAAAAAAAAACTCGTTTTTCACGTTTTTCGTTTTTACGTTCGTAAATTTACATAAAAAATCATATATGATAAAACACTAAATTGAATATCACATGTGATATTAGTGTTAAATCATATATGATATGTAATATCACATGTGATATTATATGTAATATCATATATGATATTACACTAATATCACATGTGATATGCAGTATCATATATGATATTACACTAATATCACATATGATATTCAAATTAGTGTTTTATCATATATGATTTTTCAATGCAAATTTCAGTAACTTAAAAAAACGAAAAAACTTAAAAAAAAAAACCGTGAAAAATACGAAAAAATATTTTTTGTCGAAAGTATATCAAAGTGCCTATTTATAGAAAGATAATTAAATGCTCGTCGCAATGATATATTTTTTTTCGCTTAACGATTAACGGTTTGAAAGATATTAATATTTGAAAAAAAATGATAGAAAGTGAGTTTTTAAAATTGTTGGGATTAATCTCATCCATTAGATCAAATAAAAATGGAAGGTGGAGATTGATCCCTTGGTAAAGATACTAGGTAACTCATTCTTTGCTTTTAACATATTTCTCACTAAGAGACACTTACAGCTAATACATTTCTTAGCTTAAAAGTTGGATAAAATGAGCAAAAAGTTACCGAAGCATACTATACATTGAAAAAAGAAAGAATTTTCACATCTGCAAAATTCGTTAAGAAAAGAAATAATTGCCAATCCCTATGTTACATAACGTGGGCCTTTCAACTTTCAACTTTATTCATAACAATTACTTTATTTAATATTTATAACACGCACGACACATGCATATTTCTTTAGACCTCAAACTTTTGTATGCATTTTCAAACACTAAAATGCATTTCTTGATTCTAGCAAAGATACACCTCTTGGGGTCTTCAAAGTTTCATAAATATGCTACTAAACCAATTCTAGCCGCCTTAATAATGCCCTTCTTTTTAAAAGTTGTATTGAGTTTGAGACCAATTCAAGATACTGTTAGAATCGTGGCTCATGATTCAAGACTTTTCGTTTTTCAGTTAGCGCGAATCATCAGTTTAGACGAGTATAATGAAGGTGCAAGAAGATGGGGTCGAGTGCGTAGACTAGTTCATGATAGGTTTGTTGGTGCTGGACGGTCGATAAATTTTGTGGCCGATGAACAAAGCTTGCATACTCTTTCGATGGTGGCTCTCTAAGGTAAGACGTACGATTGTATAAGAATTGTTTTGATGAAATGATTAAACATTTCAAAGGAGCACTTCATTTGATGCTGAAAATTTGTTTGTTATGGAGAAACTTGTAAACTTTTAATGAATGAGGCTTAAGCAAATATATCAGTTTTGTACTAACCTTGGGAATTGACTTTTTATTATTTGCCTATCTTATATCATTTCCTCGTTTATGATTGCAGATTCTGCTCAAGTGGCCCTCTATATGAATTACGATGAAAGTTGTTTGGTAATCTCGACAATCGTCATTGATGTGCTAAGCCAAAGATCAAGAATAACTAGATATTTTTTCACGATGTGAGTACTTTCGGCCCCTATGAGATATCCCAACTTTCTTTCTTCTCAGCTGATGAAGAGGTGGTTTTGGAACGAAGGGAGCTGTCGAGAAACAATTTCGTTATGTAAAAGACGAGCGATGTTCTTGTAAATATCCAGCAAACCTTTTCATGTAACGTGAATGTTTCTAACTATTTCGTGTTATCAAGCTGTTAGCTAGCAACTGTTTGTACATCTTTTGGCCCGGGAAAACCTTGATTCAATTTAATAGGCATATTTGTTCATACTTGCTGTGTTGAGCATGGTGATAGTAGAACTTTGTATTAACACAATAATACAAGAGACAAGAGGGTTAAAATTGGACTTAATAAAACCATGATGACATAGTTTTCTAGAGTTATAAGACTAATAATTGTTACCCAAACATCAATAAGCTGTCACGTAGGAATGTAGTGTTTAAAGGTTATACTATAGTTGTGTTTGGCGAAACGTAGCGGTAGTAGTTTGCAGTAGCAGTAGCAAACTAGCAATTAGCAGTGCCAGTTAATAGTAGTTTGTATTAACAATATGTTTTGTAACATAGCAATAGCTATATATAAACTGTATGAAATAACGTAAAAGTACATGTAAACATTAAAATAAGGGTGAAGGCTGAATATACGTAACAAACTTTCTCAAATTTGCCAATATACGTAACATACTTATTTTAATCTCCGCATACGTAATATACTTTCAAATCTTTACCAATATCGTAATATTGACAGTTACCACTTTAAAAGTTACAATAATGGTCCCGCCGTTTGCGTTGGCTTTCACCGTTAGTCCTTTGACATTTTAACTTAAAAAGTTATAATAATTGTCCTTTGTTTGATTTGACTTTTACCGTTAGTCCTTTGACTTTCATTTGTTTCATACATTTTTTATACGATTTTATATACATTTTTACACGTTTTATACACGTTATTTACATTTTTTATACGTTTTCACACAAATTTTTATACATGTTTTTATACACGTGTAAAAAACGTGTATAAAAACGTATATAAAATTGTGTATAAAAACGTGCATAAAATCGTGTAAAAAATGTGTATAAAATGTGTGTAAAAATGTGTATAAAAATGTGTATAAAATATGTAAAAATCATGTATAAAAATGTGTAAAAAATGTGTATGAAATAGATGAAAGTCAAAGGACTAACGGTAAAAGTCAAATCAAACCGTATATAAAAACGTGCATAAAATCGTGTAAAAAACGTATATGAAAACGTTTTTTAAAAATATGTATAAAAACGTGCAAAAAAAGGTACACAAAACCGTGTATAAAAACATGAAAAAAGTATATAAAAATGTGTAAAGAACGTGTATAAAAACATGTAAAAAAACGTTTATAAAAACGTGTGAAAAACGTATATACAACCGTATATAAAAACGTGCATAGAATTGTGTAAAAAACGTATATAAAAACGTTTTTAAAAAGCGTGTATAAAAACGTGTAAAAATCAAGGTTGCAAAACACGCTAGGCGCTAGTCGGGCGGTCGACCACCGCCTAGCGCCTAGGCCGCCTAGGCGGATTGAACTTTTATATATAAAAAAGTTTAAATTTATACGTATTTGTTATAAAATATGCATACATTATATATTTCTAATAATTTTATTAATGTTTTTATTATTTTTAAGTATAAAATATGTGTGATTTTAATTAAGTTTGGGAAATTAAGCCCACTAAGTTATTTGTTATTTGTTGGGCTATAAAACCATATACATAGTATTATATTATTAGGGTTAATTAGGTTACAAATCTTTAATAACCCAGCCCCCACTTTTCCTCATCACCCTCCTACCATCTTCTTCTCTGTTCTCTCTTTTAAAAAAAAAAAAAAAAAAAAACCTCATGCTCAAATTAGAACAATATCAAGAAAAATGAAACCCCAAAAATGTGTTCTATTTAGTGCTCATTTGAAGCTACAAGTCGCGGAGTGGTAACTTGTCTGAAAAGAGGCGAGAATATGAAAAACAAACCCTAGATCTGAAGTTACAGGAGTGGTGACCGGATTTGTCCGGCGTTGACCGACGTTGACCGACCCGCCGCCTAGACCGATTTGGCTGATTTGACCCGCCTAGGCGGTTTGTTGACCGCCTTTTGACCAAAACGCCTAATTTGACCGATTTGCTACAAATCGGGGCGGTGGGTGACCGACTAGCGCCTAGGCGGCCGCCTAGGCCGCTTTTCACAACACTGGTAAAAATATATATAAAAATGTGTAAAGAACGTGTATAAAAACATGTAAAAAAACGTGTATAAAAACTTGTGAAAAACGTATATACAACCGTATATAAAAACGTGCATAGAATTGTGTAAAAAACGTATATAAAAACGTTTTTAAAAAGCGTGTAAAAAAATGTACATAAAACCGTGTAAAAAAAAGTGTATAAAAATGTGTAAAAAAATGTATATAAAAACGTGTGTAAAAACATGTTTAAAAACGTGTATAAAAACGTGTATGAAAAAGATGAAAGTCAAAGGATTAACGGTGAAAGTCAAAGCAAACCACATGGACCATTACTGTAACTTTTTTAAGTGAAAAAATGTCAAAGGACTAACGGTGAAAGCCAACGCAAACGGCATGGACTATTATTGTAACTTTTTAAAGTGGTAACCTGTCAATATTACGTATATTGGTAATGATTTGAAAGTATATTACGTATGTAGAGATTAAAATAAGTATGTTACGTATATTGGGTAATTTGAGAAAAGTTTGTTACGTATATTCAGCTTTCACCCTTAAAATAAATAGACTATAACATGACTAATAAAAACAATGTTTAAAACAGTCATTAGTTTTACGTATTTAACATATATAAATATAATACATATAACCATGAGAAACAAAAAATATATCGTTAATAACATAATACCATTTCCATGAAAAGAAAGCAAAATTCATCGGTGCATTTCTTCGTTGTCTATAATTACGCATACATTAATATTAGTACATAAAAGAGAGCTAAGTATCATGACCCGCTTACTCGAAGAAATCATTTTCAAGTAAGTTCAGGATTTCGGATTATTCTACACTTCTCATGGAAGGTCTTGGATAAGCTTGGAAGAGTTTAGAAGCCCATGAAAGATGATGGATAATTTTGGAAGCTCTTGGAATATGTTAGAATAAGTTGGAAGCTATAGAAACATACTAGAAGCTTATGGAAATCCTAGAAGCTAGAAGCTTCCATGAACCTTGTAGAATGATGTACATAGCATGAACCTTGTAGAATGATGTACATAGTAGTATAAATAGGTGTAGCCTCATTTGTAGAAACCATCCAACAAAGTTCACGTGTATTCTCTCTTGTAAAGTTCTAAGTAATACAAAGCATTTCTTTTCATTCCACTTGTTCCTTTCTATGAATCTTTCTTTAGTTGCATACATCATTGAGTGTTCGAGCAAGGCTGAGCTTAGTCGAGACTAAGTGCCGCATGAAAGACCTTGTAGAGACAAGTCAATGACAAGTGTTATCAGAGCTAGGTTGATTCAAGACGATGGCAAGCAAGACTAATAAGATTGGTGCTAGTGGAAGTGTGATCATTAACGAGAGGCAAGATCGAGATGATAAGCGTCAAGACCCGAAGAAGAGAGGTGCGTCTAAGGACGTTATGTCGAGCTTTGATAAGAGATTGACGGGTGTTGAGACATCCGTGTCGGAGTTGAAGAACTAAGTTGAGGGCTTGGAAGGTCCAGACTCCGAGTTTGCGACCATGATGACTTTAGGGTCGTCCTCAATACTCTTAGCGGTGACTTTAAGCGTGAGATTGATGGTCTAAAAGAGTTGTACTTGTGTCAGATATCCATCATTTAGAAGACCATCGAAGACTTGCAGGCCGATGTTGTGCTATGCAAGCGATCCATGGCTAACGGAGGTGGCAACGTCGGTAATAATGATCCAAAGATTGATGTTCCAAAACCATCACCGTTTGTGGGAAAGCGGAAAGCTAGGGCGGTTGATGATTTCTTGTGGGAGATGGAGCAATACTTGGAGGGCGTCAACATTATGGATGATGACTCCAAAATCAAGATGGTGACCTGATACTTGAAGGATACCACGGCATTATGGTGGAGACGTCGATATGGAGATATTGAGCGAGGTACGTATACTATCAATACTTGGGTTGATTTTGTTGCTGAACTTAAGAAGCAATTTTATTCGAAGAATGCTAAGAACGAAGCAAAGAGTCGTCTTCATAAACTTAAGCATTCCGGAACGATCCGAGATTATGTTAAGGAATTCACTACACTTACCTTTGAGATTCCAGATTTTTCCAACCAAGACTCTCTCTTTTATTTCCTCGATGGTTTGCAAGGATGGGCTAAGACGGAGTTAGAAAGACGTGGAGTTCAAGACCTTGCTACGGCTATGGCCCATGCCGAGGCCTTGATTGACTTTAGTATGAGGAGGGAAACGTCTAAGCCAAAGGATCGAAAGGTGAACCATGAGAAAGGTGGGGGAGAGAAAGTTGCTCAAGCAAAGAATGATAATGCACGTAAGCCACTGTCACACCCCCAAATTACCTGTTTTGCAGCGGAATGGAATACCTTGGGGAGGACTGTCATAGCATCAAAGTTACAGTTTATATCGAACGACCTAAAGTGTCGTTTGAAAATATCGTTTGATTCATTAAAATAATCGAGTTTACAAACATTAGGTCCCAAAAGATTTCCAATATATCAAAACGAGTTTGTTACAATCAAACGATAGTTAAATGCATAAAATATAGGTGAGACGCGTCGACACCGCGACTCTATGATAAGTCCACATGCATGCCATGAGGTGAATGCCTTAGATACCTGAGATAAAACATGCTAAAAGTGTCAACACAATGGTTGAGTGAGTTCATAGAGTTTGCTTAACAAGTAAAGCTTTTAAAAAGCGATCATGCAACAAAGGCAAAGTTTTTGGTCATAAAGAATAGTCCACAAAAGCAAAGGCATTGTAAATCCACTCAGTTCCAAGTTCCGCCCATACAAAACTTGCAACCTGTATGTTTACAACCCACTGCCGAAATGTGTATAGTTTATGTTCATGCACATGAGGTCAAATGAGTTCACAAAGCAAAGGCATTGTAAATCCACTCAGTTCCAAGTTCCGCCCATACAAAACTTGCAACCTGTGTGTTCACAACCCACTGCCAAAATATGTATAGTTTAATAGTCAAGTGTACGATGTCATAATAGTTCACAATATAACACCACGTATATAATAATTCAGGGATGCTTCGAACATGGGAGACTTTGCACTGCTCCAACAAGGGAGACTCCTTTGTCACTCGACCACCTAGGCGAGAATTATTGAGAACACTCCACCATTAAGGCGAGAATTATTGAGAACACTCCACCGACAAGGCGAGAATTATTGAGAACACTCCACCGACAAGGCGAGAATTATTGTGAACACTCCACCGACAAGGCAAGAATTATAGTAATGCTCCGAACAAGGGAGACTTTATAGGGATGCTCCGAACAAGGGAGACTTTATAGTGATGCTCCGAACAAGGGAGACTTTATAGTGATGCTCGAACATGGGAGACTTTATAGTGATGCTCGAACATGGGAGACTTTATAGTGATGCTCGAACATGGGAGACTTTAGGTCAAGGTCATAACACGTCCGGTTCAATAAGTTCAAACAAGTCATAAGTTTGTATTTAAGTTCAAGAGTTCCGTTCAAAAGTTCGTAATTAAGTTCAAAGATTTAAGTCGAGTTCAAAAGTTCGTAATAGGTCAAAGAGCTCGAATAATATCAAAAGGTTCAAGATAGTCGAAGCGTTCAAAATCACGTCAAACAAGTTTAAAATATATCAAAAGGGTCCTTGTACAAGTTAAAAGAGTTTAACTATATGTCAAAAGGTTCATATCAAGTCCAAAGTGTTCACTTATATGTTAAAGGGTCCGAATCAATTTTAAAGAGCTCAAATATACATGTCGAAGGGTTCAAAATCAAGGAAAGTGATTCAAATAATAGCGTTCATAACATAGTGATCAATTTAGTTCGGGCATAATCTACTTACTAGCATAAGTAGTGAAACAAAAGGGTAACAAGTTCATGATAGTTCAAACAATATAGTTTAAGTTCATATAAGTGTAAAATAAAAGCATGAAGTTGAGCATGTATCTCCCCCAAAGAGTTTATAAAACAATTAAACGAGTAAAAGTGGGGCTACGAACTCACCTGTTGCAATAGTTATGATGACAAAGTGGATGCACGAAATGAGGCGCAACTCTAACCGCGACCTATTATGAATGATATGCTCTAATATAAGTCATGAAACAATGTCGTGCATGCAAACTCATATGATATCCATACCACTTGTACATTTTGGAAAATAAAGTTTATCTTGAAATATATGTTTATGACATATTGTCAAGTTACCAAATACTTTACAAGTATTTACGTTGAAATGATATCCTCGATAATCATTTAGTGATTTATTATGAATCTATAACTTTTCGTCGCAAAATAATATAATTTGACAAGTCATGAAAGTGACTATATGGCCTCGGAAAGCTAGTCGTAAAATGGTGCACATCGAGTGTTAGGAAACAAACTCAACGGTTTTGGGAAGCTTGTATCATCATCTCAAAGTTTTAGCATTTAAGTTTTTATCGTAGAGGTCTCGATCATGGAGAAAAACATAGGTAAAGTATGGTACTTGTGTCCAAAATATTGTTTAAAGGTGGTTTTCGGCAAAGTTTAAGTAACCGTAATTTATTCATTACAACTCCGCTCGACGAACGGTTGGACATTTTGGAAAATATGCTAGGCGAACTTACTTTTACTAGAAGACATCACTTTATAAAGAGTTCTACATTAATGTTAAAAACGTCCTCCAACATGGTGACTAGTTTGACGTAATACTTGCCTATTAGAATTAATATAGTTTTTCTTATATAATAAAGTTACGGCAACTTTGTGAAAACGTGTATAATTTAATCGTTACAAATCCGTTTTCTACGTTTTATATGTCCTTAGATTCGTATCAAAGTATACTAATATATTTTTGATAAGTCGACACATTTAATAACGCTTAAGCCTCATTTTTGACTCGTAAAGGGTGACATTTTCATCTGAAATTTACGGAATTATTAGTTTCGTCGTCAAACTTCAAAATTCATAACTTCTTCGTTATAACTCCGTTTTAATCCGTTCAAGCGACCACGTTTCGTTTTAAAGTATATTTTCCAAATATCTAGCCCAAAATATTTTACCAACTGTCGAATTTTCCCAGATTTAAAAATATGGACAGACCCTAAATAAAACTTGTCGAAATGAGTTTTCACGCCAAACCTATTCTAACCCATTCAAAACAACTCCGAAGCTATTCTAATCCTACCATACACCTTCTTAGGGTGTCATGGGTTCCTAGACATCACCAAAAATAATATATAACAAGGAGTAATTATAGGATGACTTATATATACATAACTTTTAAAATCAATGAAAAAGTGGTACAACATCATATGACTTGCATGTTTTTGCTCAAATATGATGAAATGAATATGAAATGAACATGAAAGATGAAAAATGGACATGAGATGCTTACTTGAATGATTATGTGAAAGAAAGTGATGAAAACCTTATTAATCTATATGTTTTTATTTCAAAACCTTAACATAGATCACTACTAGAACATGATGAACACTTGGATCATGAAAAATATGATGTTTCTTGTTCCTTTTTGATTTGGCCGACCACCCACCAAGGAATGAGATGTTTTCATTTTGCTTTCACCTTTTCATTGTGTGATGTATGTGTTTTTGGATTGGTAACTCATTAATATCTAGTAAATATCTATACATATTTAATAGGTGTGCAATTTAGGTGCCAAAAATCAAATTGACTACTTGTGTGACATGGGGGGGCAATGGGTAAAAAGGGTGGATTAATTTTGTGTAACTTTATCATTTATGTAATTTAAGTTATGTACCATGTGTAGTTTATATATAAAATTAATTATTAAATGTAGCGTTGACTAGAAATCGATTTTAACGGAACAAGATAAAATATATCGAAGTCGTAAAAATTATGAAAATACATTTCTTACAAGTATTGAGTGAATAAATATTTATCGGGTTGAATTTAAGAAAACCGTCGTAATTTATATAAACATAACAATTTATATACCAAATAAATTTAAAACACCGGGTAAACTAATAATATTATTTTTATAATCTTAATATGAGTATAAAAATATATCGGGATAATTTTTGGAAATGTCGGATCAAATGTTCAAAATAATTAATTACGCGATAGTGTTTATTTAATAGTAAATAAACGTTTACTGAAAAATGCAAAACCATGCACGAACCGATATGAAATGATGATATAGAGTTTGAGAAATGACCGGAAATTGAGAATTGTGACAATCTTCCCATGTCAGAGGAATCACGTCCTCGTGATTCGATTAATGATACTATGGTCCGAACCTCGACAAGGGTTCTAAAAGTTTATGCTCGCATATGGTCTAAATGGTTATGTCAATGCTCATGCATATGGGTTCCCCGTTGAACTAAAATACGTTCTCGTGCTATCATGAGTATTCCCCGTCCTAAATACATGCTTTCTTATGATTGGGTTTGATGAGACAAGCTTTCCCATTCTCGAGCAAAATTTTCAAAAGACTTTTTGGTAACCGATTTTTACTTAATCCCACAACTCATCAAACAAGAACTGTCATACGATTAGGCTAAAACGGTTTGAGAAACAACTTGTTTCTAGCTTGATCGTTGCAACTCATCAAACAAGAACTGTCACTCGGATCAAACAGGAAACAAGTGGCTTGAAGAAAATCTATTGAAAATTTGGCTCGATTACGGAATTGCTTACACATATGAGACTACTACTCCCTTCATTGCATGATTCTTCCTGAATTAGACATAGGTGATCAGGCTATGTATAATTTAGGAGTAACTATGCAATGCTTTGACTAATCGTCTCATATGATGTTTGGTGTTGAGTCATAAGTCCACATGTATAAGGAGTATGCACTTATTATGATATGATGAGATGCTATGATGATGTGGTTATAGTCTAGGGTCAATGATGCAACCTAGTTGTCTATAACCGATGCTCGATACCAATCATCACACCCCAAATTACCTTTTTTGCCGGAATGGTATACCTTGGGAGGACCGTCATAGCATCAAAGTTCTGATTATATCGAGCGACCTAAAGTGTCGTTTTGAAAATATCGTTTGATTCATTAAAATAATCAGAGTTTACAAACATTAGGTCCCAAAAGATTTCCAATATATCAAAACGAGTTTGTTACAATCAAACGATAGTTAAATGCATAAAATATAGGTGAGACGCGTCGACACCGCCACTCTATGATAAGTCCACATGCATGCCATGAGGTGAATGCCTTAGATACCTGAGATAAAACATGCTAAAAGTGTCAACACAATGGTTGAGTGAGTTCATAGAGTTTGCTTAACAAGTAAAGCTTTTAAAGAGCGATCATGCAACAAAGGCAAAGTTTTTGGTCATAAAGAATAGTCCACAAAAGCAAAGGCATTGTAAATCCACTCAGTTCCAAGTTCCGCCCATACAAAACTTGCAACCTGTGTGTTTACAACCCACTGCCGAAATGTGTATAGTTTATGTTCATGCACATGAGGTCAAATGAGTTCACAAAGCAAAGGCATTGTAAATCCACTCAGTTCCAAGTTCCGCCCATACAAAACTTGCAACCTGTGTGTTCACAACCCACTGCCAAAATATGTATAGTTTAATAGTCAAGTGTACGATGTCATAATAGTTCACAATATAACACCACGTATATAATAATTCGTGGATGCTTGAACATGGGAGACTTTGCACCGCTCCAACAAGGAGATTCCTTTGTCACCGACCACCTAGGCGAGAATTATTGAGAACACTCCACCATTAAGGCGAGAATTATTGAGAACACTCCACCGACAAGGCGAGAATTATTGAGAACACTCCACCGACAAGGCGAGAATTATTGTGAACACTCCACCGACAAGGCAAGAATTATAGTAATGCTCCGAACAAGGGAGACTTTATAGGGATGCTCCGAACAAGGGAGACTTTATAGTGATGCTCCGAACAAGGGAGACTTTATAGTGATGCTCCGAACATGGGATACTTTATAGTGATGCTCCGAACATGGGAGAGTTTATAGTGATGCTCCGAACATGGGAGACTTTAGGTCAAGGTCATAACACGTCCGGTTCAATAAGTTCAAACAAGTCATAAGTTTGTATTTAAGTTCAAGAGTTCCGTTCAAAAGTTCGTAATTAAGTTCAAAGATTTAAGTCGAGTTCAAAAGTTCAGAACAGTCAAAGAGCTCGAATAATATCAAAAGGTTCAAGATAGTCGAAGCGTTCAAAATCACGTCAAACAAGTTTAAAATATATCAAAAGGGTCCTTGTACAAGTTAAAAGAGTTTAACTATATGTCAAAAGGTTCATATCAAGTCCAAAGTGTTCACTTATATGTTAAAGGGTCCGAATCAATTTAAAAGAGCTCAAATATACATGTCGAAGGGTTCAAAATCAAGGAAAGTGATTCAAATAATAGCGTTCATAATATAGTGATCAATTTAGTTCGGGCACAATCTACTTACTAGCATAAGTAGTGAAACAAAAGGGTAACAAGTTCATGATAGTTCAAACAATATAGTTTAAGTTCATATAAGTGTAAAATAAAAGCATGAAGTTGAGCATGTATCTCCCCCGAAGAGTTTATAAAACAATTAAACGAGTAAAAGTGGGGCTACGAACTCACCTGTTGCAATAGTTATGATGACAAAGTGGATGCACAGAAATGAGACGCAACTCTCTAACCGCGACCTATTATGAATGATATGCTCTAATATAAGTCATGAAACAATGTCGTGCATGCAAACTCATATGATATCCATACCACTTGTACATTTTGGAAAATAAAGTTTATCGTCGAAATATATGTTTATGACATATTGTCAAGTTACCAAATACTTTACAAGTATTTACGTTGAAATGATATCCTACGATAATCATTTAGTGATTTATTATGAATCTATAACTTTTCGTCGCAAAATAATATAATTTGACAAGTCATGAAAGTGACTATATGACCTCGGAAAGTTAGTCGTAAAATGGTGCACATCGAGTGTTAGGAAACAAACTCAACGGTTTTGGGAAGCTTGTATCATCATCTCAAAGTTTTAGCATTTAAGTTTTTATCGTAGAGGTCTCGATCATGGAGAAAACATAGGTAAAGTATGGTACTTGTGTCCAAAATATTGTTTAAAGGTGGTTTTCGGCAAAGTTTAAGTAACCGTAATTTATTCATTACAACTCCGCTCGACGAACGGCTGGACATTTTGGAAAATATGCTAGGCGAACTTACTTTTACTAGAAGACATCACTTTATAAAGAGTTCTACATTAATGTTAAAAACGTCCTCCAACATGGTGACTAGTTTGACGTAATACTTGCCTATTAGAATTAATATAGTTTTTCTTATATAATAAAGTTCAAACAACTTTGTGAAAACGTGTATAATTTAATCGTTACAAATCCGTTTTCTACGTTTTATATGTCCTTAGATTCGTATCAAAGTATACTAATATATTTTTGATAAGTCGACACATTTAATAACGCTTAAGCCTCATTTTTGACTCGTAAAGGGTGACATTTTCATCTCGAAATTTACGGAATTATTAGTTTCGTCGTCAAACTTCAAAATTCATAACTTCTTCGTTATAACTCCGTTTTAATCCGTTCAAGCGACCACGTTTGCGTTTTAAAGTATATTTTCCAAATATCTAGCCCAAAATATTTTACCAACTGTCGAATTTTCCCAGATTTAAAAATATGGACAAACCCTAAATAAAACTTGTCGAAATGAGTTTTTCACGCCAAACCTATTCTAACCCATTCAAAACAACTCCGGCTATTCTAATCCTACCATACACCTTCTTAGGGTGTCATGGGTTCCTAGACATCACCAAAATAATATATAACAAGGAGTAATTATAGGATGACTTATATATACATAACTTTTAAAATCAATGAAAAGTGGTACAACATCATATGACTTGCATGTTTTTGCTCAAATATGATGAAATGAATATGAAATGAACATGAAAGATGAAAATGGACATGAGATGCTTACTTGAATGATTATGTGAAAGAAAGTGATGAAAACCTTATTAATCTATATGTTTTATTTCAAAACCTTAACATAGATCACTACTAGAACATGATGAACACTTGGATCATGAAAATATGATGTTTCTTGTTCCTTTTGATTTGGCCGACCACCCACCAAGGAATGAGAGGTTTTCATTTTGCTTTCACCTTTTCATTGTGTGATGTATGTGTTTTTGGATTGGTAACTCATTAATATCTAGTAAATATCTATACATATTTAATAGGTGTGCAATTTAGGTGCCAAAAATCAAATTGACTACTTGTGTGACATGGGGGCAATGGGTAAAAGGGTGGATTAATTTTGTGTAACTTTATCATTTATGTAACTTAAGTTATGTACCATGTGTAGTTTATATATAAAATTAATTATTAAATGTAGCGTTGGCTAGAAATCGATTTTAACGGAACAAGATAAAATATATCGAAGTCGTAAAAATTATGAAAATACATTTCTTACAAGTATTGAGTGAATAAATATTTATCGGGTTGAATTTAAGAAAACCGTCGTAATTTATATAAACATAACAATTTATATACCAAATAAATTTAAAACACCGGGTAAACTAATAATATTATTTTTATAATCTTAATATGAGTATAAAAATATATCGGGATAATAGTAAATAAACGTTTACTGAAAAATGCAAAACCATGCACGAACCGATATGAAATGATGAATATAGAGTTTGAGAAATGACCGGAAATTGAGAATTGTGACAGCCACCAACCGGAAAGGGCAAGAACTTGAAGATGAATTATAAGACCGGTGGATGGTTCATATGTGATGGACCTCATAGAGCTCGAGATTATCCCAAAAAAGCAAGCCTCAACGAAACAACGGCTCATGAAGACGAAGGCACAAGTGACGGTAGATGCATGAGCTCGATGAGGATTTTGAATGCAATCAACGCTAAGACGGAGGTGCCGAAAGTTGTAGGAAAAGGATTGCAATATGTGGAAGAAACCATCAATGAGATCAAGGTACGTGCTCTAGTTGATTCCGGTGCCACTCATAATTTCGTTTCGGTTGATGAAGCTAAGCGGCTAAGGATTAGCGCTACGAAAGGGAGTGAAACGTTCAAGCCGGTAAACTCAAAGGCCAAGTCGATGGAAGGAGTGGCTAAAGATGTCCGGGTGAAGATTGGAGAATGGGAGGGGACCGATTGACTTGTCGGTGGTCCCGATGGATGATTTTGATTTGGTTCTTGGGTTGGAGTTCCTCGATAAGGTACGAGCTTTCCCTATGCCATTTGCTAATTCTTTATGTATCCTAGATGGTGGAGAGAGGTAGATCATACCATCGAGTTGGAACCGGGTTCCAAATCTCCCGCCAAATCCCCTTACCGAATGCCACCACCGGAGTTAGAGGAGTTGCATAAACAACTCAAGGATCTATTAGATGCGGGCTATGTTCGACCCTTGAAAGCCCCATATGGTGCGCCGGTGCTATTTCAAAGGAAGAATGATGGATCCTTGCGGAAGTGCATAGACTATCGGGTACTTAACAAGGTAATGATTAAGAACAAGTACCTTATTCCTCTTATTGCAGATTTTTTTTGATCAACTTGAAAAGGCGAGATATTTCTCTAAGTTGGACTTGAGATCGGGGTACTGCCAAGTACGGATAGCGGAAGGAGACGAAGCTAAGACGACATGCGTCACGAGGTATAGATCTTACGAGTTCTTAGTCATGCCCTTTGGCTTAACAAATGCTCCCGCTACATTTTGCACCCTTATGAATAAGTTATTTCACCCGTTTCTTGATAAATTTGTGGTGGTATACTTGGATAATATTGTTGTTTATAGTCATACCTTGGAGGAGCATGTCTTGCATTTGAAACAAGTGTTCCAAGTGTTGCGAGACAACGAGCTTTATGTAAATTTGGAGAAATGATCTTTCGCCCAACACGAAGTCGAGTTCTTGGGACACAAGATTAAAGACGGGGGATTGATGATGGACGGTGCGAAAGTAAAGGCTATCCAAGAGTGGGAACCACCAACCAAGGTGACGGAGTTGAGATCTTTCCTTGGCTTGGTGAACCATTATCGGCGGTTTGTCATGGGATACTTGGCAATAGCATCTCCTTTAACGGACCTATTGAAGAAGAACAAAGCTTGGATATGGGATGAAAAGTGCCAAGCGGCATTCGAGAGTTTGAAGAAGGTGGTTATAGAAGAACCGGTGTTGACACTACCGGATGTAACTATGCCTTTCGAGTTACACACGGATGCATCAAAATTTGCTGTTGGAGAAGTTCTAATACAAGAAGGACACTTGATCGCATTCGAGAGTCGTAAGCTAAATGAGACGGAAACGAAGTACACCGTGCAAGAGAAAGAAATGACGGCGATTGTGCATTGCTTGCGGATTTGGAGGCAATGTTTGTTGGGTTCGAGATTCGTAATCAAGACGGATAACATTGCTACGAGTTATTTTTAAACCCAAAAGAAGTTAAATCCCAAGCAAGCTCGGTGGCTAGACTTCCTAGACGAGTTCGACTATCACTTAGAGTAAAAGTCGGGGAAGGCTAATGTGGTGGCCGATGCATTGAGTCGCAAGGCGGAGTTTGCGGCAATCACCCAATCGAAATTCTTCCTCCAAGACCGAATTAAGGAAGGATTAAATATGATCCTTTTTCCAAGAAGCTCGTGGCCCTAGCGAGAGATGGAAAGACTCAGAGATTTTGGCTTAAGGGAGATGTTTTTCACCAAAGGAGATCGGCTTTACGTACCTAAGTGGGTTGTTCTTAGGCGTACAATCTTGAAGGAGTGTCACGATTCGAAATAGGCCGGTCATCCAGGGATCAAGAGGACGTTGGCATTGGTCGAAGGCACTTATTATTGGCCAATAATGGAGGACGATGTAGAGACATTCGTACGGACGTGCCTTGTTTGCCAACAAGACACGATAGAGCAAAATAAGTCCGAAGGATTGTTGGAGCCTCTATCGACGCCCAAAGGACCATGAGATTCTCACATGCTTGCCGAATTCGGAAGGAAGTGGGAGAATTATAGTGGTGGTCGATCGATTCTCCAAGTATGAAACTTTCATTGCCGCACCACCCGATGTTACAGCGGACGACACGGCCAAGCTTTTCTTTAAGAATGTGGTGAAGTATTGGGGAGTGCCACATGTGATCGTTAGCGATAGAGATCCTAGATTCACGGGGCACTTTTGGATGGAGTTGTACAAGATCATGGGGACGGATTTGAACTTCTCTACGAGTTTCCATCCCCAAATGGACGGGCAAACGGAGAGGGTAAACGCATTATTGGAGCTCTATCTTCGGCACTACGTAAGTGCCAACCAACATGATTGGGCTAAACTCCTTGATGTTGCTCAATTCTCTTATAACGTGCAACGGAGTGAAGCCACAGGGAAGAGCCCTTTTGAGTTGGTCATGGGGCGCCAACCATTGACTCCTAATGCGTTAGCTGTGTTATACGAGGGGAGTAGTCCGGCCGCTTTCAAGACAATGAATGAATGGCATGAACAAGCGACTTGGCCTAGGCTTCATTGGATAAAGCGGCTAAGAAGATGAAGAAGTGGGCGGATGAGAAATGGAGACACGTCGAGTTCGAGGTCGGAGATCAGGTGATGGTGAAGCTCTTGCCTCAACAATTCAAATCACTAAGGAAGGTGCACAAAGGTTTGATACGGAGGTATGAAGGCCCTTTCCCGGTGATTTGACGTATTGGAAAGGTATCTATCGACTTCAACTACTACCCAAGTTGAAGATTCACCCGGTCTTCCACGTTAGCTTTCTCAAGCCTTATCATGAAGATGAGGAAGACCCGGAACGAGGGGTGTCCAAGCGGGCACCAACAACGGTTGTTACTTCGTACGATCGAGAGGTTGAGGAGATCTTGTCAGATCATACGATACGAAGACGAGGAGTGCTGAGTTATAAGGAGTACTTGATCAAGTGGCGTGATTTGCCCGATAGTGAAGCAAGTTGGGAAGCC
Source organism: Chrysanthemum lavandulifolium (assembly GCA_022545495.1). Lineage (NCBI taxonomy): Eukaryota > Viridiplantae > Streptophyta > Magnoliopsida > Asterales > Asteraceae > Chrysanthemum > Chrysanthemum lavandulifolium. Next base: position 203,855,963 of record CM040240.1, on the reverse strand, counting down.
GAAGACTTATTGTGGAAATTTGCGAACAAGATCAAGAAGTATCATGAGGATGGCACGACGAGGATGTCGCAAGCGTAGGTGGGGGAGAATGTCACGACCAGCCTACTCGAAGAGATCATTTTTAAGTATGTTCGGGATTCCGGATTATTCTACACTTCTCATGGAAGGTCTTGGATAAGCTTGCAAGAGTTTAGAAGCCCATGGAAGATGATGGATAATCTTGGAAGCTCTTGGAATGTGTTAGAATAAGTTGGAAGCTCTAAAAACATACTAGAAGCTTATAGAAATCCTAGAAGCTTCCATGAACCTTGTAGAATGATGTACATAGTAGTATAAATAGGTGTAGCCTCATTTGTAGAATCCATCCAACAAAGTTCATTTGTATTCTCTCTTTTAAAGTTCTAAGTAATCAAAGCATTTCCTTTCATTCCACTTGTTCCTTTCTTTGAAGCTTTCTTTAGTTGCACACATCGTTGAGTGTTTGAGCAAGGCTGAGCTTAGTCGAGACTAAGTACCGCACGGAAGACCTTGTAGAGACAAGTCCGTGACAGAAGGCAGAAAATTTTAAGTTACTACTAAAAATGCAACTGTTTCTTATGAGAATAATGATTTTTTTTCATTAATATGGTTCTGATGAGTTATGTTTATATTTTCATGAGTCATATAAAATGTGGTAATTCAATGTTGTTTATAAGTGATGAGTGTGTAAATACTCATCATTTTTAGTCAATCTGAATCAAAACGGTTAAAAATGCTCGAACGCATCAAAACACCGAAAATATTCCAAAATTACATTTTATATGTTTCAGATGAAAATGTTCAAAAACAGATGAAAATGAGCAAAGTTTGCATAATTGGCGATTTCAGTCCCCAAGTTTCATAAATTGTCAAAAATAGTCCCCGAGTCAAAAATTTCAAAGAAAAGTCACCAAAGGTCCTTTTAAATCATAAGTTGTCAAATTTAGTCCTTTGGTGAAAAATATAAAAGTTTTGAGAAAATTACAAAATGGTCCTCCAAGTTTGAAAATGGCAAAATTAGTCCTCGAAAATGTGAAAATGATGACTTTGGTCCCCGAACTATTGATACTTGTCACTTTTAGTCCTTGGAGAAACTTTTCAAAATTGGCGGTGTGGTCCTCATGAATTGGATAATTACAAAACAAGTCCTTGAATTAATAAAACATCCAATGACCCTTCACCCATTTCGACCCCGCCATCTTATCATTTTGACCCGCCACCCTTTTGGCTCGGTCGGTCAAACCAAGTCAAACACCCAAGACCGCCATACCTTATCCTCCTTCTCCAAGTTGCTCGCAACTCCCAACACCAATCCCATCTCACCCATGCCTTATCCTTCACCTCAACCCCTCATCATCACGACTACTTCACCCCCTAGTAGCTAAGAACAAGATCAACAGTCAAATGGATTTTCCCGCCAAAACCAAGTCAAGGGCTAAGATCATTTCTAGCCATCCAATGGCTAGAATTGTTGCTGGGAATCAGTCAGAGGAGAGAGAGGAGGCTATTTGATGTATAAAAATGGAAGAAGAAGGGGAAGCAAAGGGTAGTTAGTTTAAATTTTTAAATTATATGTCGTTTTTATGTTTTCTGTTTTAAATCAAATTCTAAACTGTAATCTTTTGCTTATTTATGTCAAGTTAAGTTAATTAAGTGTATTGAAACTCTTTTCAATCATCAATTTCAGTTTATGCTTACATTTCAAGTTTCTAGTTCACTGTGCAATTTTCAATTTCTAATTTCTATGTCAAAGCTCTAGTGGCTTAATTTGTGGATTCAAATAATCTTACACAAGCTTATTTAAGCTTTCTGTAAGCTTATATTTAAGTTTTAAGCAAAGTTGTACCTTGGTCAATATAAGTCAACTGTGCAATTTCAAATTGGTTCTAGCGGTTTGAAATGAACATGGGGTTGCAGAGAATGATGTGGTTGGATTTGATATAGACTAGTGTAGTATGGGTTCTGATCTCAGTAATGGCAAGCCATTGTGGCTAAGGACTGGTAGTAAGTGATTTTCCAAGCTCCACTGCATAAACTTTCATTTGTAGTTATAAACAGTTGTAATCTGTTAATTAAGTTTCATTTATGTTGTCTAAGATCAGTTTAATCAAAAGTCTCAGTTGGATCAGTGTTTTGATAAGTTTTTATTGCATAACTGTGTACTAAAGGGGTGTTTGGCATTACTGTAGTATCTGTCTTATTGGTCTGCTTCGGTGGTTAAATTATGGAGGATCATGTTTAATTAGTGTGTTTGGGTCATTTGAGTCAAAAATTTGGGACTGCAACCACTAGAAGTCAAAGTTGGTTCTAAATCTGTCTAACTGATTAACTGTTGGATTATTGAATCAGCAAACCATGATTTTGTGCTTAGAATTCATCAAGCTAGCTTGCATTACACCTATTACAACATATAACATCCTTTTCAATTCAAAGATTTGAATCAAAGTTGGAAATAGTCAACATTTCTTGTTTGCTCAAAAAGTCAAAAATGCACAATAACAGATTTGAGCCCATCTAGAAGGATTTTTCTAGGATTCATCTTTGAGCCATTTTCAGTGAAATTTGTACCTTCACAAACCTCATCTGGTCTAATTACTTATCACCATTTTAGTTGAATTTTACAATTTTTTTAGAAGCCCCAAACAGTCCTCTCTTTTAGGCCTTATCTGCCCTGTTCCAAATCTCAGTGAATACTGAGATTTTCTCAGTTATTGCAGCTCATGTACAGAGCTTATAAGATCTTTTCATGGCTCGAAATTTGGTACATTCAATCTCAACCAGGTCTTCTTTAGGTTTCAATTTTCATTTTCGCTTGAGCTTGTTGTTGCTTATGCTTGTGCTTAAAGGTGCTACCCGTAAACCTGTTCTTAGATTATAAGCTCATACATCAAATCTGATCAAACCGGTGAATCGAGGGTTTAGCTTGTTGAAACTCATTTCATTTTGGTTAAATTAGCTTATTGCAGCTTGTGTACTAGTTTGGTAGCTTTTGGTGAGCTTTTGGTTTATCAAGTGCTTATTTCATAAGCACTTCCATAGCAGATCCTAAATCTTCCACACAAGCCCATGTTTTTCTATTTTCCTAGCTCCTTAATAATATTTTAGACTTTTCCTGCAATTTTCAGATTTTTCCAAGTTCATTTGCTATTTTTCTTAATTTAAACTAGTTTTAAGCATTTTTAAATAGCATTTAATACAAAAATTAGAAAAGGTTCAAAAAATAAGTTTTCATTTTTCTTAGGCTTAGATAAATATAAAAAGGCAAAAAGTAATTTTCTAGATTTTTCATAGTTTATTTGGTAATTTTTAATAATTTAATTAGTTTTAAATAGTTTAAAATTCCTAGAAAATAGAAAAATAACCAGAAAAATACAAAAATAGTTTTTAAAATTCTAGTTTGATATTTTAGACTTTTTCATTTCATAATTTTATTTTTCTAGCTTTATTTCCTAATTTCTTGCATTTTAGGTAATTATTTAATAGTTAAAAATAGTTTTTAATTAATAATAATTAGATAATTAGTTGTAAAATTAATTTTCTTTTTCTAATAATTTTCTTTTATCATTAGGTTTATAAAAATATCATTTTCATATTTTTAGGGTTAATATTGTGTAAGTTTCACGTTTTTGCTTGTACGTCACGTAGTTTTTAATTAAGTTTTATTAAAACAAAAGAACAAAACATCATTTTAATAATAGTGATAGCGCTTATTTAATAGATTTTATCTTTTAGATTTCCTTTAATTTGCATTTAAGTCACTGTAATTTGTTGGCTATTTCGTAGTTATAATCATAAATCAAATCAGTATCCATTCAAATCTTCTCGATCACTAAACGCTTGATAATCCATTGCACAACTATTTGGGACATAACGACCCGGGAAACACTATACTCCTCGGATCTTCATTGCATTCGCTTAAGTTGTTTTAAGTTTTCTTACGCTATGTGAGAGAACTTGACGGTTCATGCCAAGATCAAAATTTTTGGCGCCACGGGAGTCAGGTTGATTATCTTCGTCTAGAAGATTAGTTGTTTGAATACTCACTCATTTGTTTATATCATCCATATCCATCTATATATATATCCATATTTTCTTATAAAAAAAAACCCAAAACCCAAAACATCCAAAACGATAAAACACAAAATATTTTTCCTTTTGTTTATATATATGTATCAAATAATAAAATACAAAAAGATTCGCTGCTTTCTTAAGAATAAACAACTTAAAAGATTACCACCGAAACCAAGGCAAAGGCACTACCTAACTGGGGTGCGACCATAATAAGTTCCCGAACTAAAGATATAAAACTTGCCTTTGTGTCCTTGTGATTGGTGTACCTTTTTCAAAGAAGCCATTCATCTTGGATTATTGGTTAAGTTCATCGTTGTTTTGCCTCGATTTTGTGTTAATTGATTTTGTTGTGATATCGACGCTTCGTAACCGTAAAACCCATAAAGATTCTTCTCACCCAAGTTTTATAAAACGCCTTCATAATTCTCATTCTCATCTCGAAGATTTTCATAATTCCATTCCTCTCCTTAACTCGAGGTCTCTTAGAGTTAACTCTAGTGTATGCAAGACTCGTCAGAAGCTCGTAAACGATTCTTAACAAAGAAAACGCACCGAGATACGAACCGCCAGCATCCCACCATGTTCTGAATCCAAAGGGAAGGACCTCAAGTCCAACCCGATCCACAAAATCCAGCTCCCGATCTCCGAACAATGGAGGAGCTTTGCCAACCCACGATGAATGGACGGGGCGGTCCAATTGCCCCGGTCGACATCCAAGCCACGGACTTTGGACTTAAACATCACATGATTCAACAAGTCCAAAGCTTCTGCCAATTTCGCGGATCACCGGGTGAAGATGCTAACAAGCATCTTGACAAATTTCTCACTGTCACCCAAAGTATGAAGCAAAATGGGGTCTCCGATGACGCCCTTCGCTTATACCTCTTTCCTTATTCCTTGACGCTTCATGCCACTGCATGGTTTGATCGTCTTCCCAAGAACTCAATCCATAGTTTCGATGAAATGATCTCCAAGTTCTTGGCGAAATATTTTCCACCGTCGATGGTAACGAAACTAAGGAATGAAATAAGCAATTTTAGGCAGCTTCCCGACGAGTCCTTATTCGAGGCATGGGAACGTTATAAGCTTTCAATTGACCGATGTCCGAACCACAACATGTTGCTTGTCACCCAAATAGATACATTCTATAACGGGTTAACACCGAGACATCGTGACACAATCAATGTCACGCCGGTGGTACCTTTATGAAAAGGCGACCAAGAGTGCTTTGATCTCATCGAAAACATGACCGCCCACCACAATTATTGGGATTCTCCGAGAGGAGTGAGTCAACGAGATCCACCGCCCTTCCATCTTCGGAATTCACCACTCTCAACAAAAGTTGAAGAAATATCACCGCCATGCTTAAAATGAATCACACAAATGCTAATCAACAAGTTAATACCGTGAGCAAAAGTTGTGAGACTTGTGGTGGTCCACACCCTTATTTCGAGTGTCCACCCGGTGGCTTCACTCAAGAGAGCGATATGCCGCTCAAGGTTCCTACAATTCGGGGTAACTCCTACCAACCGCAAGGGACCGTAGCCTTCTAAGCTATCGCTCTAACAATTACCTTGGACCACCGGGTTTAATCAAAATCGTAACAATCAAAACAGAAATAATCGGTTAATCGAATCGAATCGAATTTTCAAAATCAAGGTTCTCAAAATCAAGGAACTATAATCAAAACCGATTCCCCGCTCCACAACAAACTGCTCAAGCTCCACCTCCTCAAGCTTCCGCTGACATTGTTAGTTACATCAAAACAATGAAGCTAAGATGGTGTCCATGCAAAATCGATTACTCTATGAGGAATGATTTTACATCCGAGATTAGAACAACTAGTAGCAAGATTGATCGCAAAATAGCAAGATCGATAGCGTGCTTGCTCTTCTCATGAGTCAAAACAATCAAGCTTCAACTTCGTGATCTCTTCCAAGTAACACCATTCCCAACCCTATGGTGAGTTGAATGCTATTACCACCGTAGTGGTAAACGCACAATGGACCTATGACTCCAATGCCCCTCCACCGTGGCAATGAGTCAAGTTACCAAGGATACAACGGACGAGGTGCATATCTCAAGCCCATGGCATCAAGACAAGTCCAACCTTCGGTCGACTTACCTCCAATTCCGAAACCGTTGTTCCGATGACCAATCCTAAGCCTTCACTTCCTTATCCTTCAAGGCTTAATGATCAAAAGGCCGCGACAAAACTAATCAACAAATGGAGAGCTTATGCAAATCTTTCAAGATTTGCACTTCGAGATTAGTTTAGCGGACGCTCTTCTTCTTATGCCCAAATTCGGTCCGACAATCAAAATTTGTTGACTAACAAAGAAAAGATTTCGAATTGGCTAAAACTTCTTTAAATGAGAATTGTTCATGGTTATCCTTAAAAAGCTTCCCGAAAAGCTAGGAGACCCCGGCAAATTCCTCATCCCATGTGATTTTCAAGGATTAGTTCAATGCTCCGCTTTGGCCGATCTTGGTGCGAGCATTAACTTAATGCCGAACTCCCTGTGGAAGAAGCTTTCATTACCTCCGCTTACACCTACGTGTATGGTCCTTGAGCTTGCCGACCGTACGAGTTCTCATCCGTTAGGTGTAGCCGAGGACGTCTGTGTAAAAGTTGGAGATTTCCATTTTCCCGCCGACTTTGTTGTTGTTGAATTTGATGCCGATCCTCGAGTACCCCTCATCCTTGGGAGGTGCTTCTTGAAAACGGGTCGTGCATTAATCGACGCTGATATGGGGAAATCACTTTGAGGTCAAACAAGGAAGTTACCTTCAACCTCGATCAAGTTACGAGATATTCCCTAGTTATGAAGACACTTCCATTAACATGATTGATGTCATTGACATTGTGTCGGAGGAATATTCTCAAGAACTTCTTGGATTCTCGAGTGGCAATCCCACTCGGTTGATCCCATCGTTGCTCTCTCTTCCACATCCTCACTCCGCTTGAGGGAAGTAACTCTATTTCGAGGAGATTGAAGCATATTTGTCTAGTGATTCGGGCCATGGGAAATTGATCACGCCCTATTGACATCGAGGAGATATTCTTCTCATCGAAGTTGCTCAATGATGATCCTCATCACTCCCTCCTCAAGAACTTCATAAAGAGGAAATCAAAACGATTGAAAAATCGATGATCCTCCCGAGGTCGAACTTAAGGACTTACCACCTCATCTCGAGTATGCATTCTGGAGGATGACAATAAATCACCCGTCATCATTGCTAAAGACTTGAGTGAGGATGAAAAAGCCGCCTCATAAAGGTTTTGAAGTCACACAAGCGAGCCATCGCTGAAACTTTCCGACATCCGTGGGTTGACCGAAATTTTGTACTCACAAAATTCTCCGGAAGATGACTCCAAACCGGTTCAACACCAAAGAAGGGTGAATCCTAAAATTCATGAGGTCATCAAAGCGAAGTCATAAAACTCTCGATGCCGGATTGATTTACCCTATTTCGGATAGTCCTTGGGTGAGCCCCGCTCATTGTGTGCCCAAGAAAGGTGGCATTACCGTCGTTGAAAATGATGAAAACGAGTTGATTCCTACCGATTGGTTACGGATGGCGTGGTTTGCATTGACTATCGAAAGTTAAATGAAGCCACCCGTAAAGACCACTTCCTTTGCCTTTCATGGATCAAATGCTTGAGAGATTAGCGGAAACGAATACTATTGTTTTCTCGATGGTTTCTCGGGTTACTTCGAGATACCCATTGACCCTCAAGATCAAGAAAAGACCACATTCACATGTCCTTATGGAACATTTGCTTACCGACGATGCCTTCGGCCTATGCAATGCTCCCAGACATTCCAAAGGTGTATGATGGCCATTTTCCATGATATGATCGAAAAGACTATGGAAGTCTTTATGGATGATTTTTCGGTCTTTGGGAATTCTTTCCAACATGTCTCTCCCATTTGGACAAGATGCTTGAACGCTGTGAAAACACGAACCTTTGTCTAAATTGGGAGAAATGTCACTTATGGTCAAAGAAGGCATTGTCCTTGGCCATAAGATCTCTAAGAAAGGGATTGAGGTGATGAGCTAAAGTTGATGTTATTGCAAAGCTACCTCCTCCCACAACTGCCAAAGGAGTAAGAAGTTTCCTTGGTCATGCCGGTTTCTATCGTCGTTTCATTCAAGATTTCTCGAAAATATCCCGCCTATGACCCGACTTCTTGAAAAGACACTCCTTTCGCCTTCTAGTGAGTGCGTTGAAGCTTTTCAAATTCTTAAGAAAAGCTCACGGAAGCACCAATTCTAGTTGCCCCGATTGGGACCTACCATTCGAGCTTATGTGCGATGCAAGTGATTTCGCCATAGGTGCGGTCTTGGGCAACGCAAGGCTAAACATTTCCAGCCTATACACTATGCTAGCAAAACTTTGAACGAAGCTCAAGCACATTACACCACTACGGAGAAAGAATTACTAGCCGTGGTGTATGCTTTGAGAAGTTTCGCCATACTTGATCATGTCCAAAAGCATAGTGTATACGGATCACCGCCATCAAATATCTTTTGCTAAGCAAGATGCAAAGCCGAGATTGATCCGATGGGTTCTCCTCCTACAAGAATTTGATATCACCATCCGTGATAAAAAAGGAGCAGAGAACCTAGCGGCTGACCATCTTTCCCGTCTTGAAAATCCTCATCAAGGTGTGTTCGAGAAAAAGGAGATATGCGAAACATTTCCTCTCGAGACACTTAATGTGGTATCTCATCGTAGAGATTCGAGTACCCCATGGTTTGCCGACTTTGCAAACTACCATGCGGGTAACTTTGTTGTGAAAGGGATGTCGTCCCAACAAAAGAACAAATTTTTCAAAGATGTTAAGCATTACTCGGACGACCCCTACTTGTTTAAAATCATGCGGATCAAGTCATCCGACGGTGTGTTCACGGGCAAGAAGTCATTTGAAATTCTCAAGGCTTGTCATCATGGACCCACGGGGACATAATGGCCCGAACTACACCGCCAAGAAGGTGTTTGATTCCGGTTTCTATTGGCCCACATTTACAAAGATGCCCATGATCTCGCCAAATCTTGCGACTCTTGCCAACGTCATGGTAACATCTCTAAAAGAGATGAAATGCCTCAAAATGCCATTCAAGTGTGCGAGATCTTTGACGATGGGGCATTGACTTTATGGGGCCGCTCCGCCTTCTCGAGGGAACAAGTATATACTGTGGCGGTCGATTACTTGTCTAAATGGGTGGAGGCGAAAGCGCACCTACCAACGACGCCCGAGTAGTGGTGAAGTTTTTAAAGTCTCTCTTTGCCCGCTTTGGAACTCCTCGTGCCATCATTAGTGATCGCGGCACGCACTTTGCAATGACCAATTCGCAAAAGTGATGCTTACACGTGTCACCCACCGCCTCTATCAGCAGATCACCCACAAACCAAGTGGGCAAGTGGAAGTTTCAACCGTGGTTTGAAAAGAATCTTGGAGAGGACCGTAGGTGAAAATCGTGCCTCTTGGTCGGACAAACTTGAAGATGCACTTTGGGCCTTCCGCATCTTACAAAACACCCATCGGTGTACTCCTTACAAGCTCGTATGGAAAGGCGTGTCATCTCCCGATCGAGCTTGAGCACAAAGCCTATTGGGCCTGAAGCATGCAAATTTCGACCTCAAGTCCTCGGGTGATCATCGGAAAGTTCAACTCAACGAATTAAATGAACTCCGTAATGAAGCCTACGAGAATTCTTTGATCTACAAGGAAAAGACTAAGAAGATCCATGACTCAAAGATTAAGAACCGCGTTTTCAACGTTGGTGACCGAGTCCTTCTTTTCAATTCTAGATTGAAGATCTTCTGGGAAACTCAAGACCCGTTGGATCGGTCCATTCACCATTGCCAAAGTTTTTCCATATGGCACCGTCGAATTATCTCAAACAGACGGGCCAAACTTCAAAGTGAATGGACATAGGTTGAAGCACTATTTTGGAGAGGACATTCCCCCTGTGGTTGTCCCGGATCTTCAAACTTTCCCCATGAACCAATGAATGCGGGGATCGAGTCAAGCTAGCGACTCGGTAATCAAAAACAGTAGCATGCTATATGGGTTTTCACCCATATTTCGCCTTCTTACCTCTTTCTACCACCCTAGTGTGGGGGTTGCCACATGTTTCAAAAAAAAAAAAAAAAAAAAAAAAAAAATATATATATCTTCTTTCTAAATAATGGCCGTAGTATTTCCTTTACGTTTTTGTTTCGCATAACCGCTGTACATTGAATATTGAGGCAATATTCATTTCTAAGTGTGGGGAATTCTCACAATTTCATATATTATCTACCCAATTCCCGCTTTTGGCCAAAATTTTTTTTTTGGAGTAAGTGTTATACACTTACTCATTTGGTTATCATCCGCCATGTTTGATAAACTAAAGGATTGGCTAATCCAGAGCAAACGGCTCTTGGTAAAGATTTCTCAAACCGCTTATATGGCTTACAATTTGCCCAAAATTGTATGGTATTCAACTCACCATATCCTAAAAAGTGAAGAGTCACAGCCCGCAAGGTTATGGCTTGTGGTAAAGGCAAGTGGAAAACCATAATTGGTAATCGACTCACCAAAGATAATATTGATAATTTATCTAAGAGTTGGCTAGTCCAGAGCAAACGGCCTTGGTAAAGACAAAATCAAACCGTTGAAAGTCGGTGGTTTGCTCAAAATCACATGGTTATCGGTGTACCATGGTTCTTACTTGAATCGAAACATTTGGCTACCCGTAAGTAATGGCTTTTGGTAAAGAGATTAAAATCCATTATGTTTTCTCAAATCATTGCTAGGGACTAGCAATATCTCGATGTGGGGATTGATGAGTGTGTAAATACTCATCATTTTAGTCAACTGAATCGCAAAACGGTTAAAAATGCTCGAACGCATCAAAACACCGAAAATATTCCAAAATTACATTTTATATGTTTCAGATGAAAATGTTCAAAACAGATGAAAATGAGCAAAGTTTGCATAATTGGCGCTTACCCCCAAGTTTCATAAATTGTCAAAATAGTCCCCGAGTCAAAATTTCAAAGAAAAGTCACCAAAGGTCCTTTTAAATCATAAGTTGTCAAATTTAGTCCTTTGGTGAAAAATATAAAAGTTTTGAGAAAATTACAAAATGGTCCTCCAAGTTTGAAAATGGCAAAATTAGTCCTCGAAAATGTGAAAATGATGACTTTGGTCCCCGAACTATTGATACTTGTCACTTTTAGTCCTTGGAGAAACTTTTCAAAATTGGCGGTGTGGTCCTCATGAATTGGATAATTACAAAACAAGTCCTTGAATTAATAAAACATCCAATGACCCTTCACCCATTTCGACCGCCATCTTATCATTTTGACCCGCCACCCTTTTTGGCCTCGGTCACCAAACCAAGTCAAACACCCAAGACCGCCATACCTTATCCTCCTTCTCCAAGTTGCTCGCAACTCCCAACACCAATCCCATCTCACCCATGCCTTATCCTTCACTCCTCAACCCCTCATCATCACGACTACTTCACCCCCCTAGTAGCTAAGAACAAGATCAACAGTCAAATGGATTTTTCCGCCAAAACCAAGTCAAGGGCTAAGATCATTTCTAGCCATCCAATGGCTAGAATTGTTGCCTGGAATCACCCGAGGAGAGAGAGGAGGCTATTTGATGTATAAAATGGAAGAAGAAGGGAAGCAAAGGGTAGTTAGTTTAAATTTTAAATTATATGTCGTTTTATGTTTTCTGTTTTAAATCAAATTCTAAACTGTAATCTTTTGCTTATTTATGTCAAGTTAAGTTAATTAAGTGTATTGAAACTCTTTTCAATCATCAATTTCAGTTTATGCTTACATTTCAAGTTTCTAGTTCACTGTGCAATTTTCAATTTCTAATTTCTATGTCAAAGCTTTAGTGGCTTAATTTGTGGATTCAAATAATCTTACATAAGCTTATTTAAGCTTTCTGTAAGCTTATATTTAAGTTTTAAGCAAAGTTGTACCTTGGTCAATATAAGTCAACTGCAATTTCAAATTGGTTCTAGCAGTTTGGAAATGAACATGGGGGTTGCAGAGAATGATGTGGTTGGATTTGATATAGACTAGTGTAGTATGGGTTCTGATCTCAGTAATGGCAAGCCATTGTGGCTAAGGACTGGTAGTAAGTGATTTTCCAAGCTCCACTGCATAAACTTTCATTTGTAGTTATAAACAGTTGTAATCTGTTAATTAAGTTTCATTTATGTTGTCTAAGATCAGTTTAATCAAAAGTCTCATTGGATCGTTGTTTTGATAAGTTTTATTGCATAACCTGTACTAAAGGGGTGTTTGGCATTACTGTAGTATCTGTCTTATTGGTCTGCTCAGTGGTTAAATTATGGAGGATCATGTTTAATTAGTGTGTTTGAGTTCATTTGAGTCAAAAATTTGGGACTGCAACCACTAGAAGTCAAAGTTGGTTCTAAATCTATCTAACTGATTAACTGTTGGATTATTGAATCAGCAAACCATGATTTTGTGCTTAGAATTCATCAAGCTAGCTTGCATTACACCTATTACAACATATAACATCCTTTTCAATTCAAAGATTTGAATCAAAGTTGGAAATAGTCAACATTTCTTGTTTGCTCAAAAGTCAAAATGCACATAATGATTTGAGCCCATCTAGAAGGATTTTTCTAGGATTCATCTTTGAGCCATTTTCAGTGAAATTTGTACCTTCACAAACCTCATCTGGTCTAATTACTTATCACCATTTTAGTTGAATTTTACAATTTTTAGAAGCCCCAAACAGTCCTCTCTTTTAGGCCTTATTCGCTTTGCTCCAAATCTCGGAATACCGAGATTTTCTCATATTGCACTCATGTACGAGCTTATAAGATCTTTTCATGGCCTGAAATTTGGTACATTCAATCTCAACCAGGTCTTCTTTAGGTTTCAATTTTCATTTTTCGTTTGAGCTTGTTGTTGCTTATGCTTGTGCTTAAAGGTGCTACCCGTAAACCGTTCTTAGATTATAAGCTCATACATCAAATCGATCAAACTGGTGAATCAGAGGGTTTAGCTTGTTGAAACTCATTTCATTTTGGTTAAATTAGCTTATTGCAGCTTGTGTACTAGTTTGGTAGCTTTTGGTGAGCTTTTTTTTATCAAGTGCTTATTTCCATAAGCACTTCCATAGCAGATCCTAAATCTTCCACACAAGCCCATGTTTTTCTATTTTCCTAGCTCCTTAATAATATTTTAGACTTTTCCTGCAATTTTCAGATTTTTCCAAGTTCATTTGCTATTTTTCTTAATTTAAACTAGTTTTTAAGCATTTTTAAATAGCATTTAATACAAAAATTAGAAAAGGTTCAAAAAATAAGTTTTCATTTTTCTTAGGCTTAGATAAATATAAAAGGCAAAAAGTAATTTTCTAGATTTTTCATAGTTTATTTGGTAATTTTAATAATTTAATTAGTTTTAAATAGTTTAAAATTCCTAGAAAATAGAAAATAACCGTAAAAATACAAAAATAGTTTTTAAAATTCTAGTTTGATATTTTAGACTTTTCATTTCATAATTTTATTTTTCTAGCTTTATTTCCTAATTTCTTGCATTTTAGGTAATTATTTAATAGTTAAAAATAGTTTTAATTAATAATAATTAGATAATTAGTTGTAAAATTAATTTTCTTTTTCTAATAATTTTCTTTTATCATTAGGTTTATAAAAATATCATTTTCATATTTTTAGGGTTAATATTGTGTAAGTTTCACGCTTTTGCTTAGACGTCACGTAGTTTTTAATTAAGTTTTATTAAAACAAAAGAACAAAAACATCATTTTAATAATAGTGATAGCGTTTATTTAATAGATTTTATCTTTTAGATTTCCTTTAATTTGCATTTAAGTCATTGTAATTTGTTGGCTATTTCGTAGTTATAATCATAAATCAAATCTCTGTATCCATTCAAATCTTCTCGATCACTAAACGCTTGATAATCCATTGCACAACTCACCGGGACATAACGACCGGGAAACACTATACTCCTCGGATCTTCATTGCATTCGCTTGTCGCTTTAAGTTTTCTTACGCTTGCGTGAGAGAACTTGACGGTTTGGCGCGCATCAATAAGTTGCTGATAAATTAAATATGTTGTTGATGAAACATTGCAATGTTATTATATGATGTTTAACACCCTTAATAGACGTACACACATATGTATACATGCTAAACAAATTTCGACTTTCAAAAAGTAAACAACATACTTATTGTATTGTCTTAAAAATATGTGTCACTAATGCTTTCAGTTATTGTTTTGCCATTTTCAGTTTTTTTTACCGAGTTATAGGCATTCCTATTTACGTGTGGCTTGTCAAGCCTATGGTTGGTGATGGACATGAAGAGGAGGTGAGATCGGTATTCGTTTAACTTTTATCAAGAAAGATGTTTACAAGAGGCTTGACGTAAAGTTCCCGAACTATATACCATTTTTCCAAAAAAAAAAAAAAAAAAATCAATCCTGATTAAAATTTGTCTTATTTTGCATGTCTGCTTCTTTCTTCTTTATTTTCTGGTCTAGGCACGAGTTCAGTTCATCAGTTGTGGTATAAGCCCAAATAATGTTTTAACTATAGTGGGCTCAATTATGTGGCATATTCATTGGTTCGGTTATTTACCTTTCTAAAGACTAAAATTAAGTAGTTGCTCGGGTCACATTACTCTTGAGTTCGACTTAAACACTCAAAAAAGTTGGGTCAGGCTTATCAAACTATTTGACGACTCAACTTGACTTGTTTACATGTCTATGTAGTTCCTTAATGTAGCAATACATGTTGATATCTCGCTTAACAGACATGATATCGTGTCAAAGTTAGACACAATTTAGAACATTTGTCTTAAGATAAAACGTTGGGTTTGGACCTGTTGGTGTTTAGTCATTTTTTCTAAGGTTTCCCCTATTCGTACGGTCGTACCAATCCGTATGAAGTTGACTAAAGTAGGTACTTGGTCCCTCAGCATTCAGCAACATGCATCCACGAATAAAACCAAGAAAATTATACATTTTTAACTCTTAATATCTCGTATTATTTGATTGTCATCTGACGTGTTGTCTCCATATTCAACCAATACTTGGAATGTTGCATCAATAGAAGCTGCAAGGAAGTTTCCTAGATCGATATCATTGTATTTACATATGAAATAAACAGATTACACCACATATTGTAAGATATTGTAAATGTAATCTATTCATGTATGATTATATATGCTTTCCTTAGAAAATACGTACAATATGACTATGGTTTTTATACTTAAGCTTGTGACCAATGATTTAATTACCGGTTTTTTGATCGAACAAGTGGAGCTTCTTATGAACCATTCAGAAGCAAAAACAAAAATCCAGATATATGCAAACGAGATAAAGATAATAAATATATAAACGATAGGGTTTTGGGAGCTCAAATTACAACCCTTACTGGATGTTACAGCAAAGAAAAGCAACAAAAGGACACAACAACAAGAAGACACAACCATGACATCAAGGCTATCAAGATCGCGATCCTATGGATCAAGATCGTAAAATCGGATCGCGATCCTACGATCCTACCAATTTTTCATAGCTTGTAAACAAATGATAAATGAGTCAAAATATTTTACATTTCTACTCACCGTCAAAGATAAATTCATATAATATTCTCTTGAAAATGACAAAGAAAACACCAAAATAATAATAAAACACAAAAAAATAAAGTTTCAATCGTTAAATTAACGATTTAGCGAAATAATATAACATAACATGAGTCCTAAATGTCTCAAAATATACGAGCTATCTACATGATTTCAAGGAAACAAACATGTCATTAGTGGCATTCCAAAATATACCATTTGATTAGTTTAATCGCAATGAAGTAAAGTAAATTGAATTATTGAACACTTTTAGACTATAATTGATGACGTATAGTCTGGAGTCGGGTCATAAACCCGACTACAGCCCAATACTCACAAGCCCGGCACGAACTGGGCCAATATCAATAAGCGTGTGGGCTCACGAAAGCCCAAGCCCAAATCTATTTACGGAATAGATATCCGATATCTTCTAAAATAAGGAGATAATCATTCCCAACCGACTTATGCGGGATGCGCGAAGGTTGGGGAACACGGATGAGTGTCTAAATACTCATCATTTTATCTATGATAGAATGCCAAAACATCCGAAAACACTCGAAATGCTTCAAAATGATAAAAATATCACAAAACAAGTGTTTTATATGTTTTAAATGCAAAACATCAAAATCGATGAAAAACGTATCAAGTTTGCATAATTGGCGCTTTAGTCCCCAAGTTTGAAAATGTGTCAAAAATAGTCCCTAGTCATTACAAAACTTGTAAAATGTCATTTAAGGTCCTTGGGATTCATAAAGTTGTCAAAACAAGTCCTTGAAATCAAAAATTGCAAAATTACAACTTTGGTCCTCAACTTTGCAAAAGTGTCAAAATTAGTCCCAGGTGTTTTAAAATGGAAATTTATCAAACTACACCCTTGTACTATTTATAAATGGCAATATTGGTCCTTATTATAAACTTTTGAAAATTACAAGTTTGATCCCTAAAGTTTCAAAATTTACGATTTTGGTCCTTGACTTTTAAAAATGAAACTTTATACAAATTTGGTCCTTTGGTAATTAAAACTTGGCAAGTCAAACCCTTGTATTATCTTTGGAATATTTGCAGGTTTAGTCCTTAACTTTCAGAATATTACAACTTTGGTCCTTGTTGTTAAACATAAACCAAACGGATCCTTTGTTAAATACTGGCCCAACCCCAAGCCCAATTATCCAGCCCAGTATTTAAAAACAGAGAACGCGCCTCCACTGTTCATCCTCAACCTTTCCACCTGCTACCTCTCTTTCCCCGACACCTGCTATCACCACCTCACCTCCACCTTTCCACATCACTTCCCCAGCTGTAATACATCCCCCCTCCACCTTGCAAACCCACTCATCATCTCAATTAATGAAATAACCAACTCCATGACTTTTTCCCGCCAAATTACAACTGGACGATTAAGATGCAATGGAGAGCTGGAAAGAAGTGGGATTTCATCAGAATGTCGACAGAGGTTGAAAATATCAATATAAAGGAGAAAAGAAGAGAGAAGAAACCAAGTAGTATAGTTTTAGTTTTAAAAATGTCGAATTAGTTAGTTTTTAATTTCCAATGTAATTTAATGCTTTCAAGTACTGTTTTAAGTAATATCAGTGTATTTTAAATCTTTCTCAGTAAGCAATTTCAGTTTTAATGCAAGTTTTCAATTTATGCTAAATTTCAAATTCAAAAGAATCTCATATTAAGTTAAATATTGTTATCAGTTGTTGTTAAGTACTCATAAGCTCTGATAAGCTCTTCTATAGCTTATTGATTGCTTATATGAACCTCTACTCAGTTTTTACTCTCAAAATAATGAAAGTCAACAAAAGTCAACTGTTCATTAAGGAAGATGAATTTGATAAATTCTTTGGTGTTAGATCTGGAAATGGGGTGATAATGAGTTGAAATCTGGTTTGAAATCAGTTTAGGATAGTGGTATTTTGATCTCATAAACTGGACATCTTGTGAGTTAAAATTTCTTTTCCATTTAACTGTTTGAATCTGCTCATTTGTTATTATTGATATCAGCTTGTTTAAAGTGCTTTATGTTGTTGTTATTTGGTTTATAGAATAGTATTTAATCTATGTGTAGTACTAGTTGTTGAACTTTCATTGAATCTCTAGTAGAGTAGTTGCAAATGTTAGAAAGGAGTGTTTGGATCTAGGTTTAATTTCAAGTTTGAGGTTAGTTTAATTGTTAACATTAGTTGCTTTAGTGTCATTTAGTGTTATTAGAATCATATTAGTCATTTATTTGCACTTAAGATCTCTAAAAGTCAATTTTGCATCATAAGCTGTTCTCATTCTCAATTCGATTAATTTCACTCATCCATATTTTGCATAGAGGATTAAAAGTAGTTAAGCTAGCTTGTTTTTGATTCATCTTGTCTCTAAACATCATAATCAGTCAGCAACTTTGATTCAAAACTCAGATTAGTCAACTTTTCATACTTATCTTTAAAAGTCAAAAGTTGCAAAAACAGATTTTCACAAATCTTTCTTGACCTTTCATGGATTCATTTGAGGTTGTAATCAAGTGATACTTTGGGATGTTCAAGATCAGTAGGTCTAGTTTAAGATTATCAGTTTTGTTTTCCATCTCTCAAGCTCTAATAAGCTTTTAATCAGCTCCCAATCAGGCAAGATATGCCCTGCACACACTCAGCATTCACTGAGTGTGTACAGGCACATCTTGCAGCCTGTATGCAAGCTTCATTAAAGCTTGTTTAGAGCTGATTTTTGGTCTAAGTATACTAGGCCAGGTCTTTTACAAGTCCATATATCTATTTTTCTATTTAGCTTAATTACTTAGCTTGTGCAAGTGCTTAAAGGTGCACCCCTAATCACTGTTTTTCTTTAATAAGCCAATAAGCTCATAACTAGTTTTAGCTCCTTTAAATGATCTAAAGTACTGTTAAATGGTTGAAATAGGTTTAATATAGTATTATTTAGCTTCTGTGTTCAGCTGGTACTCATTTGTAGCTTATAGCTTATTTTGGATTGCTTATTATTAAGCAATTACATGCTATGATAGCTTTTTCTTCCACATAAGCATATGTTTTTATATTTTTATAAACTTAGAATAATATTTTAACATTTTCCTGAATTTTCAGATTTTTCCTACACTGTTTGCTATTTTTCTTTATTTTAACTAGTTTTTAATCCTTTTTAAATAGCTTTTAATACTAAAAAATCAGAAAAAGCTTAAAAAAATATGTTTTCAATTTTCCTAGATTAAGATAAATATAAATAGTCTAATAAGTATTTTTCCATAATTTTCTTGGTTTAAATAGTATTTTTTAGCATTTTAATTAGTTTTAAATAGTTTTAAATTAATAAAAATTACATAAAAAGTCTAAAAAATATCTTTTCTGTTTTAAAATTGGTTTTATATTATTTTAGATTTTTCAAAGTTAAAATTTTATTTTTCCAAGTTCATTTTATATTTTCTAGTATTTAAGTGTATTTTAAATAATTATTAATTAGTAATAATTAAATAAAAAGTGTAAAAAATATATTTTCAGTTTTAAAATAAGTTTTATCATATTTTAGATTTTTCCAAGTGACAATTTCATTTTTCTAGGTTAATTTTGTATTTTCTTGTATTTTGGTGCATTTTAAATACTTAATAAATAGTTTTTAATTAATAATAATTAAATAAATAGTGTTAAAAATAATTTTATTTTTCTAATAATTTTCTTTTATCATTAGGATTGTAAAAATGTATTTTTCATATTTTTAGGATCTTTATTTCTTAAAACTCACGTTTTATTCTGTACGTTTACGTAATTTTTATTTAAACGTACGTTTTAGGTTTAATCACATAAACGTTCATCGATCTTTAAAAAATAGTGATAGCGTTTATTTAATAGATTTTAACTTTTAATCTTTTAATTTGCATTTAAGTCGCTTTTATTTGTAAATCTTTTCTTTAGGTAATTTTCCATCGAAACCTTATCGATCACTATCCTTAGTGATCATTCTATCATCTGAAGTTGTTTTAAACACCAATTCATCCTCCGTGGGACTTAACGACCCGGAATCCCTATATTCCTCGATCTAAATTGCATTTGTGTTTAAGCTGTTTTAAGTCTGTTTGACTTGACTGCTTGACGCGATCAAATTTTGGCCATGCCGGGGAGGTCAGAAGCGTGTTTTAAGCATTTCGGATCTGCACTTGCACATATACCATCGTTTGTAAAAGTTTTCAGTAAAATCAAAACCAAAAGTTCATTAACACTTTTCCTAAAGTGTTAACAACACCAAAACATTTTTTTTATTCAAGTTTTCAACAAACACAAAACCAAAAATATTTTCATTCTTTGTTTTATGGCATGTTTTTCAAAATCCAAAATATTCATCTTTAACCTCCTACCCTTTTTGATTCTTTATCCCTTAACCCTCTATACATTTGATTCTAAACTTCTATTCTCATGGAATCTCTCGAGAACGACTCGGGACAAAGTGAAAAGCTTGAGACTTTATCACAAATGTCTAGAATTCGTGTTGTTCGTGAAGATCCATTAATTTCGCTCGTGGAAATGGAAAGAAAACCGAGGTGACAAAGGACCGGTACTTTCATCGATAATGGAGGTGCTAAATACGTCCAACCTACGGTTATTCAAAGATCTAATCCTCGATTGCTCCTAAGTCGTCTAGAATTGATAATAAACTTTCACGATTTACGGTTAAAAGCAAACATGCGTAATTCGATCCGGTGACTAGCAAGAATGACTTACCTAATCTTCACGTTTCTCAAGAACCAAAAGCGGAGTCCATAACGGAAGTGGTGGAAATTGCTAGCTCTCGAGCACACTACTTGTCCCACCTCCGGATTTTTCAAAATGTTCTTTGAGTCTAAATAGTCATTCGAGATCACCATGTTGGTTTTGTTGATTCTTTGAATAAACCGATTCCTTCTCATAACTCTCAAATAGAATCGTTTATTCCTTGTGTCGGTTGTGGTGAGCCTCTTTATGGTTCACCATGTCATTTGTGTACGTGTGTACAAAGTGTGGTAATGATATTTCGAACGGGAGTTGTTTGTTTTGTGGTTCGAGGAATTCATTTGATTATGATCCTAATCCGAACTCATTTAACGACCCTCAAATTTTTCTAATTACACACCACACCCGACATATCTTCATATAATCAACAATCTGCTGTGAATTTTGTGGAGGTCCTCACCAAGGATTTGAATGTCAATCCGAAACACGATTGTCTATGAACAGTTTTCGATGATGCTCGAACTTTGGGTATGACCAATATCCATATGATTCACCAATCCAGGATCAACATCATTTTGTTGTGAGAACTGTGGAGGTCCCCATTTCACTCGATTGTCAAACAGGGAATCCATTTCCTTGTAACAATTATGACATATCACGACCAACCTCCACGGTGCCAAATGACTCAAACTCCTCAAGAAACCCAACAAGACACTTATCTAGAGCTTCGAGTCGGTGAAAAGAACCGAGGAGTTGAGTAAGAGAACATTTCATAATGTTCCCGTTTTTCTTGTGTAATTCAAAATTCACATGAGAAATCCATGGAAGAATTGCTAGTCGAAGAGCGGTTGCTAAAATTAATTCCCAAATTGCCTTTGAAAAGCTATTAAGGAATCAATTGCACAAGAAAAAGCGACGGATCTAGCTCTAGATTCGTTTATTCCCGATGATAGTGATGATGATGATACACTTGAAGATTCATCGATTCATCGATGGATATCAATAGATTGAGATTCATTCTCAAACAATCGCTATCACACCCAAGCTCCCACTCACTCTTCGAACATGGGGATGAGCTTCTTGACACTGTTCTCGAAAAGGAATCGGACGAATTCATAAAGTCTAGTGTTGAGGACCTTGTCCCAATCCCAAGAGAGTCACAGGAATTCTCGAGCATGTGTGATATCCCTACCCTCTTGTCTTTCAAAATGATCATATTGAGATGTTTCCGATTTCGATGAGGACTATTCTTTATCTTGTGGAGACATAAGTTATGTGGGGAATTACCTTCCGAGCTTGTCACTTAGGAGAAGAGAATGATGAAGAAATAATCCAAGACTAAGCTCTTCGTCTTATAGATTGAATGTTAATCTTCTCATTTCTAGAATCGAGGCTTTTAATGAAAAGCCTACTTCATATTCTATCCCCTTTGAGGATAGTAAACTTTTCTTCAATGATTCTATTCCCGAATTGCAAACGCTCCATTTTGATCATATGGGAGAGAAGATTAGTGGTATTACCACTTCTCATTCTCATAATTCTCTCCCGATTATGAATCATTCACTTTTGATGAGTTCCTAGTGAACTCTCATATCAAATCAATCCCGAATATGAATCATTTGCCTTTGAGGAGTTCTCGTGAACTCACTCATATCATATCTCCACCGGAGTATGATAACTTCTTATTTTGATCTAGACACACCCGGATATGTCTAGACCAATTGAGCTTAAATGATGAGATTCATGAAACCATGAATTCTCCTATGAGTGATGATGAGTTAATCATGATCTTTATCATGACTTTCTTTCTCTTCTTCACCTATCCGTGGCTTCTCCCTGTTCTTCACTCCTTCGGAATGAAGACATTATCTTTGACCCCGGCATTTTCATTAATCATTTTGAGCGGGTCTCTCTATATATCTCATCGGTGTGGAACTTTCACGTACTTCAATGTTTATACAAACATCTTGAATGAAAGTCCGATGGAGATTGTCTCTTCCACTTACTTCCCATGAACAAATTAATTGGGTCGAGTCAAGCTAGCGACTCGGTAATCAAAAACAAGAGCTAAACATGGGTTTTCACCGTGTGTACCACCCTAGTGTGGGGAGATGCCCACATGTTGTATATAGACCTTAAAATGAATGAAAATTGTATATATTAAAAAGAGAATAATTGTTGTGTTTCTACACTTAGGTAATAATGTTATCTTTTACGTTCTAAGTTTGGCATTACAGTAGGTACTTTGAATATTGAGGACAATATTCATTTCTAAGTGGGGAAATTCGCGAATTTGATCATAAATATACCCTTTAGTCCCTTTTTCCCAAAATGGCCAAATTTTAAAAATTTTTTTCTAGTGGAAGTACTATGTACTAAACACAACAAATGGTAATCATCCACCATGTCTAACCCACATAAGGATTGGCTAATCCAGAGCAAACGGCTCTTGGTAAAGATATCTCAAATCCCTTTTATGGCTTGCAATTTGCCCAAAATTGTATGGTTCTCAACTCACCATATCCTTAAAAGTGAAGAGTTGGCTAGCCCGCAAGATTATGGCTTGTGGTAAAGGCAATGGAAAATCCATAATTGGTAATCACTCACCAAAGATAATGTTGATAATTTATCTAAGAGTTGGCTAGTCCGTAAGGTACGGCTCGGTAAAGACAAATCAAATCCGTTGACGACTTATGATTTGCTCAAAATCATTTGGTTATCGTTGTACCAAAGTTCTTACTTGAACTTAAACAATTGGCTACTCCGAAGTAATGGCTTTTGGTAAAGAGATAAAATCCATTAACTTTTTATAAATCATTGCTAGGGACTAGCAATATCTTAGTGTGGGGATTGATGAGTGTCTAAATACTCATCATTTTATCTTGTTAGAATGCCAAAACATCCGAAAACACTCTAAATGCTTCAAAATGATAAAAATATCACAAAACAAGTGTTTTATATGTTTTAAATGCAAAAACATCAAAATCTGATGAAAAACGTATCAAGTTTGCATAATTGGCAGTTTTAGTCCCCCAAGTTTGAAAATGTGTCAAAAATAGTCCCTAGTCATTACAAAACTTGTAAAATGTCATTTAAGGTCCTTGGGATTCATAAAGTTGTCAAAACAAGTCCTTGAAATCAAAAATTGCAAAATTACAACTTTGGTCCCTCAACTTTGCAAAAGTGTCAAAATTAGTCCCTGGGTGTTTTAAAATGGAAATTTATCAAACTACACCCTTGTACTATTTATAAATGGCAATATTGGTCCTTATTATAAACTTTTGGAAAATTACAAGTTTGATCCCTAAAGTTTCAAAATTTACAGTTTTGGTCCCTTGACTTTTAAAAAATGAAACTTTATACAAATTTGGTCCTTTGGTAATTAAAACTTGGCAAGTCAAACCCTTGTATTATCTTTGGAATATTTGCAGGTTTAGTCCTTAACT
The DNA here is from genome assembly GCA_022545495.1 of Chrysanthemum lavandulifolium. Classification (NCBI taxonomy): domain Eukaryota; kingdom Viridiplantae; phylum Streptophyta; class Magnoliopsida; order Asterales; family Asteraceae; genus Chrysanthemum; species Chrysanthemum lavandulifolium. Next base: position 203,832,073 of record CM040240.1, on the reverse strand, counting down.
TTCAGAATATTACAACTTTGGTCCTTGTTGTTAAACATAAACCAAACGGATCCTTTGTTAAATACTGGCCCAACCCCAAGCCCAATTATCCAGCCCAGTATTTAAAAACAGAGAACGCGCCTCCACTGTTCATCCTCAACCTTTCCACCTGCTACCTCTCTTTCCCCGACACCTGCTATCACCACCTCACCTCCACCTTTCCACATCACTTCCCCAGCTGTAATACATCCCCCCTCCACCTTGCAAACCCACTCATCATCTCAATTAATGAAATAACCAACTCCATGACTTTTTCCCGCCAAATTACAACTGGACGATTAAGATGCAATGGAGAGCTGGAAAGAAGTGGGATTTCATCAGAATGTCGACAGAGGTTGAAAATATCAATATAAAGGAGAAAAGAAGGAGAGAAGAAACTAAGTAGTATAGTTTTAGTTTTAAAAAAATGTCGAATTAGTTAGTTTTTAATTTCCAATGTAATTTAATGCTTTCAAGTACTGTTTTAAGTAATATCAGTGTATTTTAAATCTTTCTCAGTAAGCAATTTCAGTTTTAATGCAAGTTTTCAATTTATGCTAAATTTCAAATTCAAAAGAATCTCATATTAAGTTAAATATTGTTATCAGTTGTTGTTAAGTACTCATAAGCTCGATAAGCTCTTCATAGCTTATTGATTGCTTATATGAACCTCTACTCGCTTTTACTCTCAAAATAATGAAAGTCAACAAAAGTCAACTGTTCATTAAGGAAGATGAATTTGATAAATTCTTTGGTGTTAGATCCGAAATGGGGTGATAATGAGTTGAAATCGGTTTGAAATCGAGTTTAGGATAGTGGTATTTTGATCTCATAAACTGGACATCTTGTGAGTTAAAATTTCTTTTCCATTTAACTGTTTGAATCTGCTCATTTGTTATTATTGATATCAGCTTGTTTAAAGTGCTTTATGTTGTTGTTATTTGGTTTATAGAATAGTATTTAATCTATGTGTAGTACTAGTTGTTGAACTTTCATTGAATCTCTAGTAGAGTAGTTGCAAATCTGTTAGAAAGGAGTGTTTGGATCTAGGTTTAATTTCAAGTTTGAGGTTAGTTTAATTGTTAACATTAGTTGCTTTAGTGTCATTTAGTGTTATTAGAATCATATTAGTCATTTATTTGCACTTAAGATCTCTAAAAGTCAATTTTGCATCATAACTGTTCTCATTCTCAATTCAGTTAATTTCACTCATCCATATTTTGCATAGAGGATTAAAAGTAGTTAAGCTAGCTTGTTTTTGATTCATCTTGTCTCTAAACATCATAATCAGTCAGCAACTTTGATTCAAAACTCAGATTAGTCAACTTTTCATACTTATCTTTAAAAGTCAAAAGTTGCAAAAACAGATTTTCACAAATCTTTCTTGACCTTTCATGGATTCATTTGAGGTTGTAATCAAGTGATACTTTGGGATGTTCAAGATCGTGAGGTCTAGTTTAAGATTATCGCTTTGTTTTCCATCTCTCAAGCTCTAATAAGCTTTTAATCGCCCAATCGGGCAAGATATGCCTGCGCACACTCAAGATTCATCGAGTGTGCACAGCACATCTTGCGACTGTATGCAAGCTTCATTAAAGCTTGTTTAGAGCTGATTTTGGTCTAAGTATACTAGGCCGGTCTTTTACAAGTCCATATATCTATTTTTCTATTTAGCTTAATTACTTAGCTTGTGCAAGTGCTTAAAGGTGCACCCCAATCACCTGTTTTTCTTTAATAAGCCAATAAGCTCATAACTAGTTTTAGCTCCTTTAAATGATCTAAAGTACTGTTAAATGGTTGAAATAGGTTTAATATAGTATTATTTAGCTTCGTGTTCATTTGGTACTCATTTGTAGCTTATAGCTTATTTTGGATTCTTATTATTAAGCAATTACATCTGATAGCTTTTTCTTCCACATAAGCATATGTTTTTATATTTTTATAAACTTAGAATAATATTTTAACATTTTCCTGAATTTTTCAGATTTTTCCTACACTGTTTGCTATTTTTCTTTATTTTAACTAGTTTTTAATCCTTTTTAAATAGCTTTTAATACTAAAAAATCAGAAAAAGCTTAAAAAAATATGTTTTCAATTTTCCTAGATTAAGATAAATATAAATAGTCTAATAAGTATTTTTCCATAATTTTCTTGGTTTAAATAGTATTTTTTAGCATTTTAATTAGTTTTAAATAGTTTTAAATTAATAAAAATTACATAAAAAGTCTAAAAAATATCTTTTCTGTTTTAAAATTGGTTTTATATTATTTTAGATTTTTCAAAGTTAAAATTTTATTTTTCCAAGTTCATTTTATATTTTCTAGTATTTAAGTGTATTTTAAATAATTATTAATTAGTAATAATTAAATAAAAAGTGTAAAAAATATATTTTCAGTTTTAAAATAAGTTTTATCATATTTTAGATTTTTCCAAGTGATAATTTCATTTTTCTAGGTTAATTTTGTATTTTCTTGTATTTTGGTGCATTTTAAATACTTAATAAATAGTTTTTAATTAATAATAATTAAATAAATAGTGTTAAAAATAATTTTATTTTTCTAATAATTTTCTTTTATCATTAAGATTGTAAAAATGTATTTTTCATATTTTTAGGATCTTTATTTCTTAAAACTCACGTTTTATTCTGTACGTTTACGTAATTTTTATTTAAACGTACGTTTTAGGTTTAATCACATAAACGTTCATCGATCTTTAAAAATAGTGATAGCGTTTATTTAATAGATTTTAACTTTTTAATCTTTTTAATTTGCATTTAAGTCGCTTTTATTTGTAAATCTTTTCTTTAGGTAATTATCCATCAAAACCTTTCGATCACTATCCTTAGTGATCATTCTATCATCCGATCAAGTGTTTTAACACCAATTCATCCTCCGTGGGACTTAACGACCCGGAATTCCCTATATTCTCTCGATCTAAATTGCATTTGTGTTTAAGTTGTTTTAAGTCTATTAGACTTGACTGCTTTTTGAGGGTTGGTTGTTCAAGTTTCTCTTCTTTCACTCACCACGCATAACCGTCTCATATTATTGTGTGTTTGTGTTTGATACTTGTTCATCCGCCTTTATCTCTTCTCTTATAAGCTTGTGTTGTAAAACTAGTGACCTAACAATGGTATCAATCGCCAAATAGTTGGGTGTACTCGTTTGTTTTGAAGTTTTGGTTTGGGTTTACGCGTAAAGATAACACAATCTTTGGCACGCTTAAAAAACTAATTTTTACACTTTTGAATCCAAGATTCTTGTACTTTCAACGTTATTAGGTGTTAAACTATTGGTTTTGGCAAAAAGTTTGGAACTTTACGTGTTTTCCTTGTTTTTAAGCTTGTTTTTGTACGCATGAGTGTTATCCCACGCAGAATCGTTTTAAGTGCTTTGGATCATCAAGTTTCACACTCTTGTGTTATTTTGGTGTTATTGAAGCTATTTCAACACACAAAAGCTGGTTTAGAAACACATTTGGATAGAATCAAAGTTACGAGTAATCTTACGCGTAACAAAACCCTAAAATTACGCGTAAGACTTTCCTTGGTTTGATCTTCAATTTTATGGTTTATTCCGTGTTTTCTTACTTGGATAAGTCTCGAAAATACGTCGACTTTGGATATCTTTTGCACCGTGAAGTGTAAAGATCACTGGGATAAAACCTAATCTTACGCAAGCATAAAGCTTACGCGTGAAAATCTTACGCTTAAGATTCATCTTACGCGTAGACTTAGTCCCACGCATAAGGTAATCCTACGCCTAACTTTCTACGCCTAACTTATCGCTTACGCGTAACTTTAGTCTTTTTCCGCCACGCGTAAGCTAAATCCTACGCAGAACTATTCTTGTTACGCGTAACTTTTGGTGTTTTTACGCATAAGTGCTACTTGGTTCTTGTCATATCTACGCCTAAGGATACTTCATCAACAAAGGTTCATTCGACTACAAAGATCCATTCTTACTACACAAGTTTATAATCATGTCTCAACCACCATACTCTAACTATTTCCCTCACACTTATAATCATCAACAACAACAATTAACTCCACAACATCAACAATGGAATCAACAACAACCCATTTATCAACAACAATTTAATCAAGAACATACTCCACAACTTGGTGCAATTCCACAACCACAAATGGTTCAACCACAACCAAGCATTCAAGTTCAACCCTACACAACTGATTTCAATCAACATCCATCACGGACCACTATGAAGGAACCCACTTGGTTTGCTAAGATGTGTGAAGCTTTAAGCGACCAACAATCAATTCATGAAGTCGATCACTGATAGACCTCCAATGCTCACTCCAAAACTACGATCAATGGGTGATAAGGTTCTTTAGGTTCGTGATCCAAGAAGCCACATGGAAAGTTCTTAAAGAAGGTTATCTTGGAAGGTCCATTTGAGATGCCCATCGTCACTTTGTGCCGGAGATCCAACCGCTGTTCCACCAAGAGATGAACAAACCAACATTGCTATCACAGATTTAAATCCCTGAGAACTTCTACACTATGAAGTGATGAACTTGCAATGGAATACATCCTTTTAGGATTACCAAACCCAATTCTTCGTAGTGTTGATGCTCAAAAGACCGCACAAAAATGTGGGATCATATTCGCCTTCTTATGGAAGGATCTGACTCAATCGTGAGGATTTGGAATCCAAAATTTACTTGGCTTATGAACACTTCATGATTGAACTCGAGAGACACTAGAATCCTATCATCATCGATTTTCGGATATCATCAATGATTTGGATAAACACAACATCATCATGCCAAGAATTGCGTGAATACTAAGTTCCCGAGTAGTCTTGGTCCCGAATGGGAGAAGTATGTCATTTTCTCCGCTGCGAAGAACATGCATCATTCTACTTATGGATTGTTGTACGATTACTTGAAGCCTCATGAAAAGGAAGTTGATCGGGAAAGGATTCTCCGTGCTCAAATTGCTAAGCAATACAACCGGACAATCAACAACTTGCCTTGTATGCTCAATGAATTATCCTCTCAACCAAGAACTCAACCACCGCTTCCAACACACCTTCACAAAGAACAACCTCAACCTCAACAAAATCAATTGGTCCCATACAAAGAACAATGCTCAAGCATATGTCGTTGAAGCTCTTGAGGAAATCGATCCATTCAAGCATTGCAACAAGGATTTGTGATGATTGCTAATGCTTTTGGCGTTACACCAACAAATCCAACAATCGATTCGCTCCTCATCTAACACACGGACTCAAGTGTTGTGAACAATGGACGTTGAAGTTCGTAATCGTGATTATGGTCGTCGGATGAGCGGTGGTCAAGGGTTTAATGTTATGGGTAGGAATAACAACAGAGCTCAAGTGGTGGAACAGGAAATGCTCGTAATCGGTTAAATGGTCTTAGATGCTACAACCGCAATGAAAAGGGACACTGGCTAATGCATGCCCAAAGCCAAGGACTAGGGCGGGCTTATTTCAAAGAGGCCTTACTCGCTCTTAGGATGAAGTGGTGGATCTCTTACAAACAAAGAACGAGCTTTATGGCGATGCGAGACTCGAGATGATGATATGGAGGACTTGCAAGCTAATGCACCAATTATGTTGATGGCTAATATGCATGAGCGCACATGAGTGATTCAGCCCAGTGTATGACATCGATGGCTTGTCTCGTGTGATATGATCATTCTCTGGATTGTTGATAGCGGATGTTCCCGACACATGACAGCAATATCAAACTGTTATCAAACTTTATTGCAAAGTTCATTGGCACCGCCGATTCGGAACGATCACCAGCGACCATCATGGGCTCACGGAGATTATGTTAATGGGAACATCGAAATCGGAGGGTTTACTATGTGGAAGGCCTCGGTCACAACTGCTTTCGATGAGGTCAATTTTGTGATGGAGATTTGGAGGTTGCTTCGGGGAGAAAACTTGTTTCATTCGTGATTTACAAGGAAACGATCTTATGTCCGCTCGCGTAATTCTAGTCTCTACACTATCTCTATGCAAGACATGGTTGCTTCCTCTCCCATTTGCTTACTTTCAAAGGCAACATCTACAAAATCATGGCTATGGCACCGCTGCTCATCACATTTAAACTTTCAAACCATCACCAACCTTGCTCGACACAAACTAGTTGAAGGACTCCCACGATTCCAGATTCAAAAGATCACCTTTGCTCACTGTGAACAAGGGAAAAGCACTCGTGCTCATTTTCCTTCAAAGGTGGAACATGACTCAAAGATGTGCTACATCTTCTTCACATGGATTTGTGTGGCCCGATGCGCGTGCATACGATCAATGGCAAACGCTACATCTTAGTAATTGTTGATGACTACTCACGATGGACTTGGGTCTACTTTCTTCGTAGCAAAGACCAAGCTCCACAAATGATCATCACCTTTCTCACAAAGATCTGTGTTCAGCCCGCAACACCGCCGTAATCATCGTAATGCAGACAAAGGAACCGAATTTGTTAACAAAACCCTTCGTGAATTTTATGAGAAAGTGGGAATTGAGATCAAACATCTATTGCACGGACACCGAACAAAACGGAGTTGTTGAAAGACTAAACCGAACGTTAGTGGAAGTCGCAAGAACAATGTTAATCAATGCTAAACTTCCAGATTACTTATGGGCGTGTCGATCCTTTGCATGCTATACTCAAACCGTTCTATGATCACAAACGCCACAACAAAACACCTTTTGAGCTTGTCCACAACCATAAACCGAACCTCAAACACTTTCATGTATTTGGATCCCTTTGCTATCCGAATAATGATCGTGATGACTTTGGAAAGCTCAAAGCAAAAGCGATATTGGAGTCTTTATTGGATCTCGTGACAATTCTAAAGGTTTCCGAACTGGAATCGTCGAACTAAGGAGGTTATGGAAACGATTCATGCTCATTTCGATGAACTCACGGAGATGGCTTCGAGTATAATGACTTAGAACCCGGACACAACCGCTTAAACTTCCTCAACCCCTATCATCACCGAAGAAAGCCCTCACTAACTCGTCAACAAATGGAAAGGTTATTTGCTCCTACGCTCGCGACGATATTGATGAACGCGCTCCGGTGTATCCGATGTTTCACCGCACAACCCGATAATATTCCTATACCGATACACTGCTACAACAACTACCGTTGAAGATGCACCTACACCAATTAACTCCAACACAACAGCTTGAACACACCGCTTCCAACAACGATGAACCGGTGATGATATTCGAATGAAGTAACCCCACCGCAGATTTTGATCCAAATGCGTTCTTCAACCCGTTTGCTAATGAGATCTTTGCACGGATGTTGCGGAATCTTCTACAAACAATTTGAACCCTCGAATCGCACAATGTATATCAACATCAACCTCTACACATAGATGGACAAAGACCATCCTCGGCTAACATTATTGGCAACCCGAATCAACCCGATCGTTACGAGACAACGTCTTCACTCGGATGGTGAACACCGCATTTATGCACTCACCGTCTGTCAATCGAACCTAAAAACATTAAAGACGCAATGACAAAAGACAAGCGGATTGAATCCATGCAAGAAGAACTCAACCAATTCAAACGTCTTGAAGTATGGGAATCGTTGAAAGACCAACAGAGTCTACGTCATTGGTCTAAAATGGATTTGGAAAAACAAATTGATGTCAAGGAATGTCATCCAAACAAGTCACGGCTAGTTGCTAAGGGTTATCGTCGGGAAGAAGGAATAGACTTTGAAGAATCTTTTGCTCTGCTGCTCGCCTTGAGGTCGTTTCGGATATTTCTCGCGTTCGCAGCTCATATGAACATGACGGTTCATCGATGGATGTCAAACGGCGTTTCTAAATGGACAACTTAAAGAAACGGTCTATGTCACCAACCGATGGATTCGTTGATCCCGAGTTCCCGAACCATGTCTACAAACCGAACAAAGCTCTTTATGGTCTCAAACAAGCCCCTGCATGGTACGATAAGCTATCATCTTTCCTCATTGCCAATAATTTCACCAAAGGCTCGGTTGACCCAACTCTTTTCATACAATATCACGGGCACACATCTTAATTGTTCAAATTTACGTGGATGACATCATTTTGGGTCAACACATAAAAGTTTTCAATCGCTTTTGCAAAACTCATGAAGAAAAATTTTGAAATGTCCATGATGGGTGAACTTACGTTCTTTCTAGGACTGCAAGTTCATCAATCACCCGTGGTATTTTCCTGAGTCACCCAAATATGCCCTTGAATTGTTAAACAAATTTGGAATGAATACCGTGATACTTATGCCACACCAATGGCTCATACCAAGAAATTAGATGTCGATTTACATGGGAAATTGGTTGACCCTACCAAATACCAAGTATTATTGGGTCTCTCATGTATCTAATGACCAGCGGACGACATTGTCTTTGCCGTTTATCTATGCTCCCGCTATCGATCGCGACCATCGAAACCCACCTCTCGAGGCTAAAAGAATCTCCGATACATCAAGGGAACCATTAATTTGGGGATCCGTATCCGAAGGATTCTCAGTTTTGAACTAATCGCTTTTCGACGATCACGCAGGATGCTTAGACTCAAGGAAAAGTACTTCAGAGCACTACAATTTCGGTGATAAACCGTATCTTGGCAATCAAAAAGGATTGTACATCGTCATCAACCAAGCGTAATATGTAGCCATGTCCACTGTTGTGCTCAAGTCATTTGGATGAGAACACAACTAAAAGACTATGGTTACGTATTTGATGAATCGATGTATCATGACAATCGGAGTGCCATTGCAATCTCGCAACTCGATTCAAAGACTCAAATCAAAGCACATCGATCACGCTTATCATTTCATCAAGGACCATGTAGAACAGTACCGTTGAATTATACTTTGTGGTCTTGAATACCAATTGGCGGATCGCTCACCAAAGCCTTGCCTCCCGCTAGGTTTAATGAGTTGGTCCACCGAATTGGTATGAGGTGTTTGACTCAAGAGGAATTGGATGACCTCTTAAAATCGCCTTAAAAACTCGTCAAACACCAAAACATCTTTTGTAAATAAATTTTCAAAACAAAATACAAAAATATAAATCCGATAAAACAACAAAAATATTCTTCTAAACTCTACTTTCTTTAAACATTGCAAGTACATTTTTCCACAACACTTTTATCTTTCAAAATTCAAGATTTTTCCGATCAAGTGTTGAGGGGAGAAAATAATCCATTAACTGCTTCAAAACATCTGTACTTGCATGTTATCACATCTCGGTTGATTCTCATATAAATGGTGGTACATTTCGGTTCAAAGACACTCCTCGGACTTTAATTTATAACCTTTCATTATTTTCTCAAGTCGAGGGGAGTGTCGTCAAGTGTCTTTCCAAAAATCTTCGTTTGGTAACCAAAATGGAAGTTAAAATGCTTTGATGAAAAGGAAAAGTGGAGGACCAAACTCACAAAACCTTAATAATATTTTGAATAAAACTATCCTCCACCTAACTTTCACTTCACATTTATTACAAAAAACCTATTATCATCCTACGCATAATATTCACTCAAGAAATCCGTGTTTCAGATCATCATTTTGTAAGTGTTTCTGCGTTTACAACATGTTTTTAAGCAATGGTTTTGAATTTTTCAAAAATCCAACGGTTAAAACTATGTATAATCTCGGTTTTATGATCTACGCATAAGTGTATGATCATATAATCAAGATTGTGTGTTTGTGGTTAAAAAGATTGTTTCAAAAAGTGTATTTAGCATCAATGATAATATCTTTATCCTCAAATCTTACCCAGAAACATGAATTGATTGATTTTGAAACTTAGGGTTTATGCGTGGATTTGGGTTTTTCCAAATGAGAAGTGTTTTTGGTCTAAATATTGCTGGGTTATGTTCATATGATGTTGAATTAATCATATCCTTGCTATATAACTACCGTAAACACCGATGAATTCAGATTTAGAAATTAGGGTTTAAGGTTCATAAGATTGGGTATTTTGATTCACCATGAGTTAGATGTTAATACTTGGTATATAAGCTCATACAACTCTCTTGAACTACCGTAATAACTTTGGTGCATAATCCATGGCTAGATTTGATACGCCGAGAACTAGGAGTTTAGTCTACGCGAAGATATTCTACGCCAGAATCGATTTATACATAATTCATGCCATGTGTTGTTATTGAAATGAATGTATGTGTTGATTTTGATGATTTGATAATTTATTTCGTGATTGCTACACTCATAATTCGTAATCAAGGTCATTTGATTATCTACGATAAGGATCACCTTACGCGTAGATTGTTGGCGCGTAAGATTTGTCTTACGCGTAGCTTCTACGCTTAAGGTTCTACAATGGACTACGCAGATCCTCGTGAAGGATATGCGAACAAGGACCCCTACGCTTAAGGTCAACTCTCACGGTAGCCTTACGCGAAGGACTATATATGCTCACGCAGACTCTACGCATAAGGACTCCTTTTCCCACGCGTAACATTTCTTACGCCAGAAGATAGATTCTACGCGTAAGTCTACGCCAAACATATATCATACCGCTCACATAACTTTGCCTAAACTACGCTTAACCCCGGATTGACCTTCATGTTGAATTGTTACTTGTACAAACTTCTAAATAAACTAATCATATCATCACGAATCCAAAATGTCACTAATAAACTTAAATCTTTTGATATATTGTGAGCAATAAGTGATAACATAAACTTTAAAACTAAAAGTTAACTAACTCACTAAACATTTCACGATATCATTGAACTATTGAACATACAAGTGACTTAGGACTCAGAATAATCATTGACACCGTACATTCAATAACTAGACAATAAGACCTTCGTTGACTAACATCATGTCTTTCGATATGTTGGTTCTTTTGGCTAATGTTATTTCGCATCACGACATGGTCGAACAAATGAATGTGGATGCACCAAGTTCTCTCCATTGCCGATATCTATCCTCATGGTTATCCAATGAAGATTGGAAAGAATAATCTCCGTGTTGACTTTGACACCCTCACTTGCTCAATCTTCATGTCTCATTGCTATTGATATTACGAGGACTCATCCATATCGTAACATGCTTACTAACTCAAGAATCGTCCCCGAGATCTACATCCAACAGCCTGAACACTATGGAAAGTGGTCAAAGGACAAAGCACGCGAAGGTGACTCAATCACAAACAAGTCATCATTACACTGCAGACTTAAGGGTCGTTCTCTTAATTCTCAAGTCGATCCAACCAAACTATATGCCTCACCCATCAAGAGCTCACTCTCCAATTCTTAATCGATATCGGCTATGACGAGGCTACAGGAGTAATCAACAAGCACTCTCTAGTAGAGCTTAAGAGTATTCCTCAACCATGGAGAACACTCTACATGATCATCACCAAGTCTGCATTTCGGTCGTGATACGCTATGAGCATCCTAAGCTCATAGAAGCGCAAATATTTTGGGCCTTCGTCAACAGAAACACATCGCTATTCAAGCTCGATTTGGGATGACATGATGTCATTTCTCAACAAACTTGGCTCAAAGATTCCCTACATCGATATACCAAATTGTTGATCCAAAGAGCACTTGACTTCATCCCGACATCCCCAAGAGGCTCAATGACCCCAACAATCACGACATGTTGACGGAACCTATTCTATCTGTAAGAATCAAGGAAACGCCTACAAAGAAACAAGGTGTCTTTACGCTGATTTCCTTCTAATCAAGATGTCGAAAGCTCAAACGCATAAGAGATATCCGAAGCGGCCAAACAAGGCAAAGTTGGTCACCTCGATGAAAAATCTTCCGTACACCGGTAAGGAGAACCAGAAAAGGAAGTGCAGGAAGTGTCACAAGTACAGATAGTCAAAGGAATGTTCCTAAGAAGAAACCCATATCAAAGAGGAAACCCACTCTTAAGAAGAAAGTTCCTTCTCTAGAAGCCACTCCGATCCTTTCACTTGAACCACAAAGACAACTCGTGGACGAGGATTCGAGGCTACCGACATGTATGAAGAGATCACATTCTCCTCGAAACTCAAGAAGGATGAAGATCCTCAAGACCAAAACCTCCAAGTCCTCAAACTATTAAAGGAAAAGAGAAGACTATCGCGACTTGTACCTCGTGATGAAAGCTCAAGATGAAGAAGAGCAATTGGATAAATCATACGGGAAAAAGTTTCACAATGTCCGACACACTCAAAAGGTCATTGAATTTGCTAAAGATCAAATGGGTGGCCCCGAGGCTCAAGTGGTGTTGCCACTCTAAACCATCTCCCGATGCGTTAATCAACCCGATAAGTGGAGTGGTGCCACCCTCTTGTGCAACAACAAAAGCCCGTTGAAGACACTATTGAGTATGATTTTGAGAAACCTGAACCGAGAAAGAAAAGTCTAAGGATGACGAGGATGATTACTCAAAGTTTCTTCTAGATACCCAACACATTCAAAGGAGAAAACCTCGAAACTCCTAAGGACATGAAGTCTCCTCATGTCTCCTCATCATCGACTCTTCATCTCATTCATCACCACCACCATCAACAAAGTCAACCGATCATCATCCAAATCGGTGAAGAAACCACCTAAATCTTGGATTTCTCAAGCTCATGAACGGATTACCAAAGTCACAAACAAGTCGAAAGAAAGACGTGCTCAACAAGAAGTCAATTTCTTTGTCGATCACATACAAGATCTCAGATGACGAGAATGAAAAGATGCAAAAGGAAAGGAAGTTTGTTCAGAATTCATGAAACAACACCGTCGGGAGGAATCGAACGAAATGATCAAGGCTACACTAAAAGTACCTTCGAATACGTTCCTAAAGTCACAAAGGAGTTATTCACTAGACAACTTTATCCAAATCGATGCGGATCGCCAAACAAACTATTCGATCAACGCCTTAACCGTCATTAATCAATCCGACCGATTCGGTCGTGTTCTCGAATAATGAATTGGTAGCCAAGCTTGTGACACAAATGTCGCCACGATCCGCAATGCTCAATATGAAGAAGCAAATCAGATCAAGCATTTTCGACTACCAACTTCAAGAAGCTTGTAGATTTGAAGCGAAAGTCAAACGCCCTGCGAGACGATGAAGATAAGGATAAGGATAAAGACTCTACACCTAAACGCCGTAAGCGGCCCGGTGAATCTTCTTCGATGCCTCCTCCTCCCCAACGGACCCCTACTCAACAAAGGTCTCCTACTGCTCTTCAACTGAAAAACCTCAGACGATTCCGAGTTACCACCCCGACTCATAAAATTGGTGATTACTTTGAGTATAAGGGCGGTGACGATGAAGAGGTCCTGAGCCCCAACAACAACCCACCTCACCCAAACAAGTGCGAAACCACTTCATCATCAAAGCCTTCCAAAAGAAGAAAGCAGACGACTCACCCGAGTCGTATCATGGCTAGATGACGATAAAACCAAGAGTTTGAATGGTTCTCCACACTTGTCAATCAAACTCCCTACCCCGATGAAGGTCAAGAATTGGTAGATGGTTCAACATTGGAGCATGCAAAACTGCTGCAAGAAAAGTTCCATGTGAAGAAAATGACGAAATCAATTGAAGCGAATCAAGAATGAAGCATTTCAATTATGGAAAGACAGCCCGAAAGTGCCCTCGAGGTCGAATATCATCTTGAGAACATCGCCGAGCTATGTCTAACAACATGGATTGGCTCAATCCGAAGCAAACATTGACTTCACACAAAGGGACAACCTCCATACTACACCGATTGACCAAACCTCTACCAACCATTGGCCAGCAGACGAACCAAGGATTCCTTCCGATATTTCTTCAACAAAGACCGAATTTCTTCTCCATGGTGGCGATGGTTCGAGAAAATACACTACATCATTGACTCTTCCATTCCCCGACCATTTACTCTAATCGCATAGCTATCGAGGAACGCAACACACTTGTTTTCGACAACGCAAGCATATGACCAAGATGCATTGTATGGGATTCATCATTGGCACGAACGTCAAGAATCTACTACCAAGCTTCCCGGTTCAAAAGTCTCAACATGCGGTGTATAGCTCAAGGACATCGTGGCCATCAAACACATTGATCTCAAGTCTAAGTGGGACTACACATTCTTAAAGAATATCATAGTCAAACGACATGATGAACAGGACTATGGATTCTCGAAGTCGACTTTGAGAACTTGTCCTCAACGACATCAAGACATGTATCTTGCCAAAGTACGTGGTCGTATGAGATTCTCGATCAAGTTCAACGTGAATTTATCAAGTCGGTTCTCATCTTCATTAGACGCGTTGTGATCAAAGAACGTGTCAAGATATCCGGATGGTCGTTGAATCATATCGTAAACGTAAACTTCACTCCACCACGCTTGATCTTCCCGACATCAACCACTCAAACAACTTACGCCATCAAGAAACCTTTCGGCATTGTTTACCGCAGTGAACTTCGCAGAACTGCTTAATGGCGTAGTGAGCTCCACAAATTCGGGATCATACCTTGAAGATGGTTAGGATGGATTGGCATACTGATTGAAGGATATACATAATAAAATTGGGAATCCTAAGCGTTGGAATTCTCGTGAAAGGAGGGATGTGAGACGATCATCACCTTGATTGATGAACGGTTGTTCGTGGCGGATCGCCTGCACGACGGAGAGCTATGTTGGTGGTCGACTCAGAGAAACATCATCGGCTTTCAACGCCCGTGCGCACTCACGGAATATCACCGCACTTCCCGGTACCCTTAATTGGTTTCCTTCATATGATTTTGGATGTATGATTATATATGTATGGCTTGTGCACACATAACAAGTGTACAACCCGTAAGTGTCAAGAAAGGACCCCGTGGTACGCCCACAATCCTTATAAAAGGAGCGAAAGCTTCTTATTTTGAGTAAAACCTATCAAACCTTTCATTATTCAAGGTTTTGCTCAAAAGACAAGTACTTCCCGTAAGATTTTCAAAACCTCAACCGCTTATATCACTAGTTGAGGGGAGTATTTGAATTAAAACTTTGTTCACAAATTGTTCACAAGTGGTCACTCTTCCCCAACACTCAAAATGGTCATATTTATTTCAACCGCTCAAAATATCATTTTATATGCCATTTTGAGGGGAGAAATTTGTGTGATAAGAAATATGTCGCACTAAATGCAAATGAATCTGTACCTCGGACTTAACCAACGAATCGACGGTACTAAACTGCTTGTAACTCGAAAAGACTTGTCCCGGACGGGTAATAATTTCAAGCTAGTTCGCTAGTAATGTAAACGTGTCTCGCAAAGGACTTGTCTCGAGTAGAAAGTACCATTCGAGAAACTTTGATAGACATGAACTCGACGGGTTTGACAACCTTCCAAGGTTTGTCTACACCTTCAAGGTAGTTATTAGAGTTAGTTGTCACCTAAAAGTCGACAATGCAACTCTTTAACTATTCAACGAACCGTGTCTCGCGGGAGATTGTCTATCTTTAGTGGATCAATTCATAAAGTGCGCTTCTTTCCTCACCGCATTTAACCATTAAACTATTAAGCACATGTGGGGGAGTATTTATGCAAAAACTTATCTCTCACCGTGGTTCAAACATGTTTTTCATTTATGCACTTTCGAGAGATATTTTTTCAATTACAAGGGTTTAAATGGCAAACATAGGTTAGTCATGGAGTTATAAGGTGACTAAGGTTAGGAATAACTGTCTATGATCCGCCAGAGTCGGAGGGATCTACCCAAGGACACTACCATTAGTTAGTGTTAGAAGTCCTTAGGAATGATTATAAAAAGGAGAAATGAGAATCGGAGAAAGAAGGAGTTGAAGAATCAAAAGAAATGTAAAGTAAAGGGTGAAAAGAAATAGCCTCCGCATTATTCAACTTAGGCGCATAAGGGTTCAATTCATATACTCTTGGTTGTCACTTAGTGACACCGGTATTGAAGATTAAAAGTCGTCATGGACCCGAAGGACGATGCACTAAACCTTCTTAGCCACTCAAGTTTCTCTCAATGTAAGCTTGATTCATTCTCACAGGAACCCTACATAAACTATTGGCTTTCTTAGAGATCGCCGTATCAAGAAGGAGACCCTCTCCTAGTCTCTCGCCAGAAAACCAAAACGCACTATTGAGTCTAGAGCCACGAGATTCATCAAAAGATCTCTTAGGAACATTTGACATTTAATCACTTGTTGATCAACAACAAGATCTTGATGATTCGTGGTTCATATCGAGTCCTTCATGATCTTAGCAACTGTCGAGAACATTTATGAGAGGTTCACATCGCTGATCCTCGGTGATTGAATGGAAACTCCGCCAGGTCAACATCAAACAGCCCGACAGCAGGTCGCTTCGGTAACTCCCCGTGGATTACGCTGGAGTGTGTCTCAAACGGTCTACGATCGTGAGGTGATGCTTGGTGTACCTCAACGACTCATCTCGAATCAGATGTACTTTGCACATCGCGTTATCTCACTTGTGGGACTCCAGCTCAGAACGGCCTTTGTAAGAATTAGAGTTGTGTTTTCACACTATGTCGTTAACACTCAAGTTCAAACTTGTAAGTGGGAAACCGCTTATTTCTAACCGCTTGCAATGTTTTCTTCTTATGGAAGCTCGAGCGGGATGATCGTGTCGATTCTTCTCATGCTCACGCCAACATCATCACTAATGGAAGTTCTATTCAAAAGCAACACAACCGCCGAATGATTCTTCGCTCATCCAAAGAATCTACAAAGTTAAAGACTTAAAGAACTTCATCAAGATTGATTTCCACCGAAAGAGCGTGTGAGCATGTTGAAGAATGACGTGGAGACACCGGAGCAAAAGAAGACGACTCGAGCGCATCGATGCGCACAACAACATACTATCACTTTCACCACAAAGAACAATGATCAAAGAACAAAGTTAATGATGACGCTAAAGCATAATCGCCAAAGATAACTATCTCTACACCGGGAGATTGTTCAATCAAGGCAATTCCTCTCACAAGAAAGAAGAATGTTAGAAGATCGCCATCGCTACTATTACATCAACGCTTTCACCGCTTACATTCATATATACTGAGGGAGATTGTTGGAATCACTCCTAAACAAGATTTCAAGTATTTATATTTCATATGTAATAGGTAGCTTTATTATGGCCTTTATGTTTGTTTAAGGTCCACATGTAGAAGGCCCATGTCGAGGCCCAAGCTCAATAAGAAATAGGGAAGGAGAGGAGTGTTGCCCTAGCTCCTTGCCTATATAAACTATTGTAAACCCTCATTTGAGGGTTGGTTGTTCAAGTTTCTCTTCTTTCACTCTCACTACGCATAACCGTCTCATATTATTGTGTGTTTGTGTTTGATACTTGTTCATCCGCCTTATCTCTTCTCTTATAAGCTTGTGTTGTAAAACTAGTGACCTAACAATATATCCCTCCCTTGGCGTCGCCAAAAGGTGGATGCGTTCACTCGGTGCATCAGTGACTTTTCAGAAAGCAAAAGAAGGCGCATGCCCGCCAACGTAAAGACCTATGATGGAACAGGTGACCCTGATGATCACCTCAAAATTTTTGAGTCACCGCGACAATTGAAAATTGGCCGCACCGTGTGGTGCCACATGTTTAACTCCACACCGTGGAAATGCGCGAATCGGTTCAAAGAAGCTTCCACGCAGAAGCATCAACGGATTTGAGGAATTGAGAAAGGCGTTTCCTAAACTTTACTCAAAGGAAGAAGTGCGCTAAAAATCCTGTCGAACTTGCTGTGGTAAAGCAAATACAAGGAGAGTCTACATGTTTATTCATGGAACGCTTCAAAGACTAATGCATGCAAGTTAAAGCATGCCTGAAGTATTGAAGATCTCCGGTTTCATGAACGGGATTAATAATCCGAACTCATCAAGAGGTTGAACGACAAGATTCCCGAAACCTTTGATGAACTCATGAAACGCCCCGGCCCTTTATCCAGGAGAAGCTGCGGCGGATAGCAAAAGGAGCTACTCGAACTACCGGTCACAGGAACAACTCGGGAGACAATCCAATGACCGGGTAGTAACCGTAATAGGAGCTATCGCAACTGTGGGAGCGAGAGGATAATGACAGATACACCCCGCTTATAAAACCCCAAAGGAAATACTCGCAATGTATAGGTGCGAATTTTCCACGACCAACGCAGACGCGACTCCGTAAGATCGGCGACTGGAATGGATACCGTGATTACCATGCACGTAAGGGCCATACCACCAACGAACGCGTCCAACTACGCCAACTCATCGACAAGATGGTTAAAGAAGGTATATTGGACCACTTGGTCAAAACATCAAAGAGGGAAAGGATAGACAAAAAGTGGACACAAGAAGGAAACACCAAAAGACAAGGCTAACACAATCTACATGATACAATCATGGCAATAATCACTAGGCGTAAGGTCACCAAGATTTTTCTCGTGAAAGGAAATCTCCTTCCCTACCTTAATCGCGGACAACGCAGGTGGAACCACTCACCATAGAGATAAGCGCTGGGGTCACGACATCCACCGCATGTATGTCGACGGTGGAGCCTCTCGCAAACATAATGTATGAGCATTGCTTCAAGCGGTCGCACCGAAATCTACGCAATCGGTTAAGCCCGCCAAGACGGGCGTTGATCGCTTTACAGTGAAAAATATGGCCGATGGGGCAAATAAGACTACTAGTCAAGATCGAAACGAACAACATTCCGCGACGGCTCGGATGGAATTCATGGTGATCAAATCTCCATCACCATACAATGGCATCATCGGAGACCCGGATATCGCCTATACGCTACAGTGCCATCAACAACACATGGGATGCTTAAATTCCCAGTGGAAGGAGGCATTGTTACCCTCTACAGCGCCACTATCCCACATAGAGAATGTAACACGGTTACATGCGAAACGGCGCAAATCCCAGAACAACGCGCAACCAGAATTCCAAATCTGAAGGTGGCACCACCCCGAATACCCGCATCAGAAATATCCATCCGAGGGTCATTGTCGGACAACCAAAGCGGCTATGTCGCGCCTCCTACAAAAGAACTCGACATCTTCGCATGGGAGCCAAAACACATGACCGAGTACCACGCTCCATAACAGAGCATAAACCGAAAATCCGACAAAGCGGTACTCACCAATACGCCGTAAGAAGCGCGGGCAAGCTCCAGAGCAGCAAGCAATCCGGCGGAAGTACACAAACTTGTGGACGCAGGATCATGCGGAAGTCTATTACCATGACCTGCTCTCCAATCCACCATGGTAAAGAAGAGCGACGAACGGCGATGTGTAGACTACACAAACCTTAACAAAGCATGTCCGCAAGATCGCTATCCATTACCAAAGATAGATCGAAAGTAGAGTCTTTGTGCGGATACCCATTAAAGTGTTTCCTCGATGCATACAAAGGATACCATCAAATACGGATGGCTAAAGAAGACGAGGAAAAACAGCCTTCCACACAAGCCAAGGCGCTTATTGTTACACAAAATGCCATTTGGTTTCAAGAACGCGGCGCCACCTACCGGTTAGTAGATAATGCTTTCGAAAAGCGATGGGGCGCAATCTAGAGGTCTATGTTGATGACCTAGTCATACAGAGCCATCTTGAAGGTGAGTTAGCACGCGACATTGAGGAAACGCTCAAAACTCTACGAGAGATCAACATGAAGTCAATCCAAAAAGTGTACCTTGAAGCCATCAAGGCATGTTCCTGGATACCTTATCGAACCCGACGGTATAAAACCATGCCCGAAAAAACAAAGGCAACATCGATCTTCCTTCACCACGCACGTTGAAGGAGGTCCAATCTCTCAATGGAAAGTTGGCGGCCTAAACAGTTCCTATCCAAGTCGCAGAAAAATCGCTCCCTCGCTCAAGACACTCAAGTGCCTAAGAGGTGACTTCATGATGCGCAAGAAACCGTCAAGTCGTAATGGACTTAAAACAATTTCAAAGACGAAATCAATGAAGATCTGAGGAGTATAGAGTCTCCCCGGGTCGTTATGTCCCAGCGAGCTATGCAATGGATCAATCAACGAATAGTGATCGAGGAGTTTGAACGAAAAAGGATTATGAGATTATTATGACTACAGAAATGCCAAACAAATGCAAAGGCTAAAATGCAAATTTAAAGGAAATTAAAAGATAAAACCTATTAAATAAACGCTATCACTATTTTTAAAGTGATGAACGTTTAAAACCTAAAACGTACGTTTAAATTAAAAACTACGTTACGTACAAAATAAAAAGTGAAACTAAATCAGTATTAACCCTAAAAATATGAAAATGATATTTTTATAAACCTAAGGATATAAGAAAATATTTAGAAAAATAAAATTATTATTATGACTAATTATCTAATTAAAAACTATTTTTAACTATTAATTAATTACCTAAAATATAAGAAAATATGAAATTAGGCTAGAAAAATAAGATTAAGACTTGGAAAAGTCTAAAATATCAAAATAGACTTTTCAAAACTATTTTTGTATTTTTATGACTATTTTTCTATTTTCTAGGATTTTTAAACTATTAAAAACTAATTAAATTACTAAAAATTACCAAATGAACTATGAAAATATGGAAAATTACTTTTTCACTTTTTATATTTATCTAAGCCTAAGAAAATGAAAACTTAGTTTTTGGACCTTTTCTCGAATTTTTGTATTAAAGGCTAATTAAAAGTGCTAAAACTAATTAAAATTAAGAAAATAGCAAAACAACTTATAAAAATCGAAAAGTTCAGGAAACTCTAAAATAATGATAGGAAGCTAGGAAAATTGGAAAACAGTATGTTATGTGGAGAAAATTGAATCGATGAATCAAGTGCTTATGAAATAAGCACTTGATAAGCAAATGAGCAAAATAAGCAATCCAATCGAAAACAGGAACTATGATTAACTAAAAGTGACCAAATGAAACTCAAATCAACAAACTACAATCACTGATTAGCACAATATCACAGATTTGATGTTTATGAAATTAAGCTAAAAACAGAAATGGTATCAACTTGCAGCCCAAGAAAAGCACCCAAATAAGCTATAAACTAAAAACCAATTATCAAGACTTAAACTAAACCTAGGTAACTACTTGTAACCAAAAGACTAGACTTTAACAAGCTTATACAAGCTCTGTGCAAGCTTGTTTACAAACTGAGAAAACCACTCAGTGTATACTGAGTTGGTGCAGGGCAACTGAGGCTCACTTTGAGCTTATGCCCAAGCTTATCCAAAGTACTTGAGCTAAAAACAGTTATGGGAGCTTAAATACAACCAAGTAAACTACTTATATTCCAAAAATCAGGACCTAAAGAGCTTTAATTAATCCTGTGGATCAGCTGCAAGTTCTGCACAAATCCACTTTTCACACCATTTTGACTTTTGAAAACCAGGACCAGTTTGACTTTGGTGAAGTTTGGACCCAATTTAATGATTGATCTAGGTTTGTTATGATGTAATGAAGCTATTGTAACCTTTGTTTATGACTTTTAATCACAAAATGAGTGATTTGCTCTTTCAAAATCCAACAAAGGCATGAATAAGACAGATTAACCAAAGTTTTGACTTTCTGTGATGTTGCAGACCTAAACCAAGACTCAAATGAGCATACTTAGATATAACAAACATGCACCAACAGGTTTGAACCACTGAACTAGCTTCTAGTGCAGTTTAAGACTCAAATCCAAACACCCCTTAATATAATGATTTGCCAAATAAAATGATATAACAACTGACTAAGCATGTACCAATGATCAATCTAGATTCTCTTAACCTAATTACTACTTTTAGAACAGATCTAAACCAGTTTTAACTACAAAATCAAACAATGCAAAGAAACTTGGATTTTACTTACAAAGGGTCCAAAGCTGCTATAGCTTGCAACAGTTAACCAGAGGACCACTAACCTATCTCAATCAACCCACTAGACCTAAATCAACCCATTTCCATAGCTGCTTCACCCATTGACCATTTCCATTGCTAATTTTGACCTGTTTGACTTTTGTTGACCAAATGTCAAAATGAATGAGAACTTGAATGTGAGCTTGTACAAAGCTATGCTAAGCTTATTTAGGCTCAATAGAACTGAGAAACAAACATGATGAAGCTTTTGAATGAGCTTTTGACTTTGAAAATTTCAACAGTGGACAAATGAGATCAAATGTAATCATAAACTGAAATTTGTACTTGGAATGAGTTTCAATACCTTTAAATATTCAAAGTTGATACAATTTAACAAAACATTACAAGTTATACACTGAATTGAAAGATTAAACATAAAAACGACATGAGTGAAAATTGAAAAACTAGTAGACTCTCCTTCTTGCTTCCAAATGCTCCTTTTTATATCCCAATCTCTTTATCTCTCTTCTCTGATGAATTCCCAACAATTTCTAGCCATTGGATGGCCTTGAAATGATCTCAACCATTCAAACGTGATTTTGGCGCCAAATCTTCTTTTAACACTTGGGACAGGACTGAGATGGTGGGAGGGGTACATTTAATGCTTTTGGAGTTTGGTGGAGGTGGGGGGAACAGGGGGGTGAGATTGTGAGCTGGGTGGTTGAAATGGTGGGCCGGTATGGTGGGGCGACAAATGGAGGAAAACGGGAAAGGGATGGTGTGGTTGTTTGATCGATGGTTGACCAGAGGTGTATTATTAATCAAGGGTCCAAATTGCATTTTGACAGGGGTCAAAGGTTATGAAAGGGTCCAAATGGGTGTTTAAAGGTTAATAACACAAGGACCTTTGTTGTCAAACCGAAAATGCAAGGACCTAATCGCCAATTCATCAAACTTGATCCAAGGGCTGAAATGACACTTTCAAAAGTATAAGGACTAGACTTGCCAATTTCAAAATTTAGGGCCAATCTTGCCAAATTTCAAACTGGAGGACCATATTTGTAAATTTCTCAAACTTTGTATATTTTTCACCAAAGGACTTATTTTGACAACTTTTGATTTTAAAAGGACCTTTGGTGACTTTTTCTTTTGAAATTATGGCTCGTGGACTATTTTTGACAATTTATGAAACTTGGGGACTAAAGCGCCAATTTTGCAAATTTGATATGTTTTCATCGATTTTGATATTTTGCATTTAAAACACATAAAACACTCGATTTGTGATATTTTGATCATTTTGATGTGTTTCGAGTGTTTTCAGATGATTTTGCGCTTTATTTTGTATAAAATGATGAGTATTTACACACTCATCAATCCCCACATCGAGATATTGCTAGTCCCTAGCAATGATTTGAGAAAACATAATGGATTTTAATCTCTTTACCAAAAGCCATTACTCGAGTAGCCAAATGTTTCAGTTCAAGTAAGAACCATGGTACACCGATAACCATGTGATTTTGAGCAAACCACCGACTTCCAACGGATTTGATTTTGTCTTTACCGAAGCCGCACTCCATCCGGACTAGCCAACTCTTAGATAAATTATCAACATTATCTTTGGTGAGTGAATACCAATTATGGTTTTTCCATCGCCTTTACCACAAGCCATAATCTTCATGGGCTAGCCAACTCTTCACTTTTTAGGATATGGTGAGTTGAGAACCATACAATTTTGGGCAAATTGCAAGCCATATAAACGGATTTGAGATATCTTTACCAAGAACCGCTTGCTCTGGATTAGCTAATCCTTTTGTCTTCTGTAGATATGGCGGATCGATAACCAAATAAAAAGTGTAGAACACTTACTCCATTTTTTTTTTTTTTTTTTTTTTTTTTTTTTTTTTAAACATGTGGCAACCCCCACACTAGGGTGGTAGAAAGAGGTAAGAAGGCGAAATATGGGTGAAAACCCATATGGCATGCTATCGTTTTTGATTACCGAGTCGCTAGCTTGACTCGATCCCCGCATTCATTGGTTCATGGGGAAGGTTTCAAGATCCGGACAACCATGGATGGAATGTCCTCTCCAAAATAATGCTTCACCGATGACCATTCACTTTAAAATTAGGACCATCGGGTTGAGATAACTCAATGGTACCATAAGGATAAACCTTAGCGATAGTAAATGGACCGCATCAATGATTTGAGCTTTCCGAGAAAATCTTCAATCTTGAATTGAAAAGAAGGACTCGATCACCAACGTTGAAAACGCGGTTCTTGATTTTGAGTCATGAATCTTCTTTGTCTTTTGTTTGTAGATCAAAGAGTTCTCGTAAGCTTGATCACGGAGTTCATTTAATTCATTCATTTGAACTTTCCGATGATCACCACCGTCTCGAATGTCAAAGTTAGCATGCTTCAAGGCCCAAGATGCCTTGTGCTCGAGCTCAACCGTAGATGACACGCCTCCCGCACACCACTTAGATGGAGTGCACCCGATGGGTGTTTTATAAGTCGCACGGAAGGCCCGAGTGCGCCATCTAACCTATCCGACCAAGAGGCACGGTTTTCACCAACCGTCCTCTCAAGAATTCTTTTATCCCCGTTAGAAACTTCCACTTGCCCACTTGTTCGTGGGTGGTACGCAGAGAGGTACGGTGAGTTACACCATAATTTTGCATGACTCTTGCAAATTGGTCATTGCAAATGCGCACTCACGATCACCGATTATGGCTCGTGGAGTTCCAAACCTAGCAAAGAGAGATTTCAAGAATTTCACAACAACTCGGGCATCGTTGGTGGGTAAAGCTTTAGCTTCAACCCATTTTGACAAGTAGTCAACGGCCACGAGTATGTACTTATTTCCGTGAGAAAAGGAAATGGCCCCATAAAGTCAATGCCCCGTATGTCAAAAATCTCACACACTTGAATGGCGCTTGCGGCATTTCATTCCTTTGTGAGATATTCCGTGACGTTGACAAGCGCCATGTGTTTTGACGAATTCATGGGCATCCTTATAGATCGTGGGCCAATAGAATCCGAATCAAACACCTTCTTGGCGGTGTAGTTGGGCTATGATGTCCCCAAGAGGTCCGTAATGGCAAGCCTTGAGAATGTCAACGGCTTCGACCATACACACATCGCCGGATGACTTGATCCGCACAAATTTTAAACAAGTAGGGTCGTCCCGTAAATAATGTTTCACATCTTTAAAGAATTTATTTTTCCGTTGGGACGACATCCTTTCACCACAAAGTTACCCGCATGGTAATTTGCAAAGTCAAGAAACCATGGGGTAGAAGAGTCTCCACGAAAAGAAACCACATTGAGTGTTTCGAGAGGAAATGTTTCATTAATTTCCTTTTCTCGAACACATTTTGGTGAGGGTTCTCTAATCGAAAGATGATCGCACTGTGTTCTCACTCCTTTTTATCACGAATAATGATATCAAATTCTTGCGGAGGAGAACCCAACTGAGCAATCTCGGCTTTGCATCTTGTTTTGCAAAGAGATATTTGAGTGCCGAGTGATCCGTATACACCACGCATTTGGTCAAGATGAGATATGGCGAAATTTTCAAACGCATACACCATGCCTAATAATTCTTTTTCCGTAGTGGTGTAATGGGTCCGAGCTTCATCATAGTTTTGCTCGCGTAGTGGATTGGCCGGAAATGTTTGGTTTTATGTTGCCCCAAGACCGCACCGATTGCAAAATCACTTGCATCGCACATGAGCTCAAGGGTAAGTCCCATGGGGCAACTAGAATGGGTGCTTCCGTAGTTTTTCTTAAGTGTTTCAAAAGCTTCGATGCACTCAGGAGAGAAGATGAAAGGAGCATCTTTTTCGAGAAGATGGGTCATAGGCCGGGCGATTTTAGAGAAATCCTGAATGAATCTACGATAAAACCCGGCATGACCTAGAAAACTCCTAACACCTTTGACGGTAGTAGGGTGAGGCAATTTAGCAATGACATCAACTTTTGCTCTATCTACCTCAATCCCGTTCTTAGAAATCTTATGGCCAAGGACTATGCCTTCTTTGACCATAAAGTGGCTCTTCTCCCAGTTTAGACAGAGATTGGTGTCTTCACACCTTTAAGCATTTTGTCTAAGTGGAGAGACATGTCCAAACGAGTCCCCAATGACCGAGAAGTCATCCATAAACACCTCCATAGTTTCCGATCATGTCGTGGAAAATTGCCATCATACATCTTTGAACGTGCGTGAGCATTACATAAGCCAAAAGGCATACGTCAGAGGCAAACGTCCCGTATGGGCGGTGAATGTGGTTTTCTTGATCCGGCGGATCAATGGGGATCTGAAGTAACCCGAGAAACCATCAAGGAAACAATAGTATTCGTTCCTCGCTAATCTCTCAAGCATCCGTCCATGAAGGGTAGAGGAAAATGGTCTTACGGTGGCTTCGCTTAACTTTCGATAGTCAATACACATACGCCATCCCGTAACCAATCGAGTTGGAATTAACTCGTTCTCTTCATTCGTGACAACAGTTATGCCACCCTTTTTGGAACGCAATGAATTGGCTAACCCAAGGACTATCGAGATCGGGTAAATCAAACCGCATCAAGAAGTTTGAGAACCTCTTGTTTGATAACCTCGTGAATCTTAGGATTCACCCTTCTCTCGACTTTTGACCGCTGGCTTGAAGTCATCCTCCATTAAGATTTTGTGAGTACAAAACTCGTGGTTGATACCCTTAATATCGGAGAGTTTCCAAGCAATTGCTTGCTTGTGTGACTTCAAGACCTTTATGAGAGCAGCTTTTTCCTCCTCACCAAGTCTTTAGCAATTATGACGGTAATTTATCATCACCTCCAAGAATGCATACTCAAGATGAGGAGGTAGGTCCTGTTCAACCTCGGGAAATTCATCAAGAGATGTTTGCACCGATTTGATTTCCTCAATTGTGATTTCTTTCGAAGGAGTGAAGGTAATGGATCTTCATTAAGCAATTGCTCAAGATAAAGAATATCCTCCGAATCATAAACACCATCAATTCCAGCGGAATTGATTCATCAAGAGCCGAAATTCATCGATCTCTTCCGAAGGAAGTCACCTCCCAAAACGGAGTGAGAGAGGGAAGAGTCGGCAATGATAGGTTGAGAAGATGTGGTGGAATTGGAATTTCCACCACGTAATTATGAAGATAACCAAGAAACTCTCGAGAGTACTCCTCAAGCAATGTCAATTAAATCAACTCGATTAACCGATTCGGTGTCATAATTTGAGGAGTACCTCAAGTTTGATCGAGGTTAAAGGTATGACTTCATTACCCACACGTAGAGTGATCTCTTGCTCAAATACATCGATAAGAGCACGCCCGTCCTCGTGAACCCGCCCAACAATGAGGGGAACTCGAGGATCAAGATCGAAATCAACGACCACAAAGTCACCGAAATGGAACTTTCCTACTTTCACGAATACATCCTCGGCGATGCCAAGAGGCGTGATATAGAACGATCCGCAAGCTCAAGAGTCATGCGGTAGGAATGAGTTCCGGAAGAGACAGTTTCTTCCATATCGAATACGGCATCGATTGATGCTTGCACCAAGATCGGCAAGGGCAAAGCATTCAATCATCCCTGTGAAAACACAAGGTAGAAGAAATTTTTCGGATCTCCAAGCTTCTCGAAGCTTTTAACAAGACAAATGAGCAATTCTCATTCAAAGGAGTCTTAGCCATTTCAAATAGCTTTTCTTTGTTGCTCAAAGATATGTTTCGAGTAGATGCAAACTTTGGCATTAACATGATGGCATCCGCGGCTTATGTCAAAGTGAAGTTCTTGGAAAATGAAAGAATTTTTCCATCCGATGACTAGCTTTCTCATGAGCTTTTGCTCATGTAAACGTGAGGATAAGGAATAGAAGTTTTGGATTTAGGGTCAACAACTGGAGCTACAGGAGGTTCAAAACAACTCCTTGATTCGACTTGGGTTTCGGACCACTGAGGTTGGACTACCAAGGTGGGACGCAGCGGTACCTCGTGGGCTTGAATAATGCACCTTGTCCGTTGTTTCCTTGGTAACTTGACTAAATGCCACAGGAGGAGGAGGCATTGGAGTCATAGGTCCATTGTGTGTCGGAGGTTCACTTTCCACTACCTTTGGAAGAGAGAAGAAGAAGAGGTAGTAGGAATAGCGGGTCCAAAGATATGAAGCGCCACTGGTTGTGATCGCCTTTGCATCGCCTCGGATTAGCGATCGATTGCTAGGTAGAGTACCGAGCCCGAGGGTCGATCATTTAAAGACTTCTTGATGTCGAAATTTGGTGACCAACAACCGATTCATTTCCTCTTCGATTTCATGAATTGTTTCAACAACTCATCGAAGATGGTCCAGTTGGAACAATAGCTTGAGTTTGCACAGGAAAATTCGCCTCTATTGTTAGGATTAGGGCCTTGATTCGAAAATTCCCTTGATTGTTTGCATGAAAATACCTGTGGTTGAAATTTCCGACTGGTTTCTATTGAAATTTCCTTGATGTTGGAAATTTTGATTCGATTCGAAAACCGTTGTTTTGATTGAAATGACCTTGGTTTTGAAAACCTTGGTTTGGTCTGCTTTTGATTCTCGATTACGGTTTTGATTTTGATTGAAACCGGAGGTCCAGAGTAATGGTTAGGACGGTGGTTCGGGTCTATAGGAGCACGATATTGATTGCCTCCTTGATTAGACATCCCGCCCACAAAGATTGGCTTCAAAGGGTTACCATCGGTGGCCATACGCTTATAGTAAGCATGGGGCCACCACAGTAACACGACTTCCACTTTCTTAACTTCACAGGAGGTGAAGTTTGTGGAAAGAGACTTTCTTTTGATTGAGAGAACCAAAGCTTGATAGCTTCCGTGAGTTTATCAATCTTAGCATCGGTGCTAGATCGACTCACGGGCGATGAAGAAGAAGAAGGACCAACACCGACTTGAGAAACAACCGCTTGCTTCGTGCAAAGGCGGACTTTAGACTTGTTTTCGATTATCGCCAAAGCTTCTTTGATGCTTTGTTTAGGAAATTTCCTCCCGCGGAGGAATTGAGAGAATCTTGGTCGATTGACTCACCCATTGTAGAAAGTATCGAGTTACATCAACTCGAGAAACCGTGGTGAGGACATTGCGAAGCAATTCCTTGAAACGATCCCACGATTCATCAAGGATTCATCAAACTTCGAGTGAACTTGATGATTTCATTTTAAGACTCGTGGTCTTGGAAGGTGGATAGAATTCATTCACAAATTTCTTCACCGGATCTTCCCATGTCTCTATAGACCGAGGGGTTGTTTTTCAAGCCAAACCGGCTTGCCCTCAAGAGAAAACGGAATGTAAGAAGCTTAACAATTTCGGTAGGGACATTCTTATACTTGATGGTAGATGCAATCTTGTTAAACCATCGAATATGAGCATGAGGATCATCCCGCCAAAACCGAAGAATTGATTAGAGGTTACAAGGTTCAAGAACCCGGTCTTGAGTTCAAAATTTTCACCACGATGGTCGGCATAACGATAGCATCTCCATACCCGCCGATGGGTGCCGGAGAAGCTCGCACATAGGAATTTCATCCGCCATGATAACGGGAGGAGGCGAACACCGGATCTCGGATCCGATCGATGGAGCAGAAGTTCACGAACACGCCTTCTTGGAATCTTGACAAGCTCACGAAATGGGCTCACAGATCTAGAAGAGCGAAAAGATACACTCAGAGTTAACTCTAAGGAAACTCGAGTTAAGGATAGAAATGGAATTATGAAAATCTTCGATGAGATTGAGAATTATGAAGACGTTTTGTAAAAATGGGGTGAGAAGAATCTTTATGGGTTTTCCGTTTCAAACGTCGATATCACAACAAAATCAATTAACACAAAATCGAGGCAAAACAACAAATGAACTTTACCAATAATCCTAAGATGAATGGCTTCTTTGAAAAAGGTACACCAATCACAAGGACACAAAGGCAAGTTTTATATCTTTAGTTCGAACTTATTATGGTCGCACCCCAGCTAGGTAGTGCAACGCCTTGGTTTTCGTGGTAATCTTTTAAGTTGTTAATTATTAGAGAAAACGACGATTCTTTTGTATTTTTATTTTTGATACATATATAGAAACAAAAGAGAAAATATTTTTGTGTTTTATACGTTTTGGATGTTTTGGGTTTTGGATTTTTAGAAGAAAATATGGATATATATATACAAAGATGGATGATATAAACAAAGAGTGAGGATTCAAACAACTAACTGCTACACGGAAGATAAATCAAGACTCCAAGAATGGCGCCTAAAATTTGATGCTAATCAAGAAACCGTCAAGTCGTAATGACTTAAAATTTCAAAGACGAAATCAATGAAGATCCGAGGAGTATAGAGTCTCCCGGTCGTTATGTCCCAAATGAGCTATGCAATGGATCAATCAACGAATAGTGATCGAGGAGTTTGAACGAAAAAGGATTATGAGATTATTATGACTACGTAAATGCCAAACAAATGCAAAGGCTAAAATGCAAATTTAAAGGAAATTAAAAGATAAAACCTATTAAATAAACGCTATCACTATTTTTAAAGTGATGAACGTTTAAAACCTAAAACGACGCTTAAATTAAAACTACGTTACGCACAAAATAAAAAGTGAAACTAAATCAAGATTAACCCTAAAAATATGAAATGATATTTTATAAACCTAAGGATATAAGAAAATATTTAGAAAAATAAAATTATTATTATGACTAATTATCTAATTAAAAACTATTTTTAACTATTAATTAATTACCTAAAATATAAGAAAATATGAAATTAGGCTAGAAAAATAAGATTAAGACTTGGAAAAGTCTAAAATATCAAAATAGACTTTTCAAAACTATTTTGTATTTTTATGACTATTTTTCTATTTTCTAGGATTTTAAACTATTAAAACTAATTAAATTACTAAAAATTACCAAATGAACTATGAAAAATATGGAAAATTACTTTTTTCACTTTTTATATTTATCTAAGCCTAAGAAAAATGAAAACTTAGTTTTTTGGACCTTTTCTGAATTTTTTGTATTAAAGGCTAATTAAAAAGTGCTAAAAACTAATTAAAATTAAGAAAAATAGCAAAACAACTTATAAAAATCTGAAAAGTTCAGGGAAACTCTAAAATAATGATAGGAAGCTAGGAAAATTGGAAAAACAGTATGTTATGTGGAGAAAATTGGAACTGATGAATCAAGTGCTTATTGAAATAAGCACTTGATAAGCAAATGAGCAAAATAAGCAATCCACTGAAAACAGGAACTATGATTAACTAAAAGTGACCAAATGAAACTCAAATCAACAAACTACAATCACTGATTAGCACAATATCACAGATTTGATGTTTATGAAATTAAGCTAAAAACAGAAATGGTATCAACTTGCAGTCCAAGAAAAAGCACCCAAATAAGCTATAAACTAAAAACCAATTATCAAGACTTAAACTAAACCTAGGTAACTACTTGTAACCAAAAGACTAGACTTTAACAAGCTTATACAAGCTCTGTGCAAGCTTGTTTACAAACTGAGAAAACCACTCGGTGTATATCGAGTTCAAGCAGAGGCAACCGAGGCTCACTTTGAGCTTATGCCCAAGCTTATCCAAAGTACTTGAGCTAAAAACAGTTATGGAGCTTAAATACAACCAAGTAAACTACTTATATTCCAAAAATCAGGACCTAAAGAGCTTTAATTAATCCTGTGGATCAGCTGCAAGTTCTGCACAAATCCACTTTTCACACCATTTTGACTTTTGAAAACCAGGACCAGTTTGACTTTGGTGAAGTTTGGACCCAATTTAATGATTGATCTAGGTTTGTTATGATGTAATGAAGCTATTGTAACCTTTGTTTATGACTTTTAATCACAAAATGAGTGATTTGCTCTTTCAAAAATCCAATAGTGCATGAATAAGACAGATTAACCAAAGTTTTGACTTTCTGTGATGTTGCAGACCTAAACCAAGACTCAAATGAGCATACTTAGATATAACAAACATGCACCAACAGTTTGAACCATCGAACTAGCTTCTAGTGCGGTTTAAGACTCAAATCCAAACACCCTTAATATAATGATTTGCCAAATAAAATGATATAACAACCGACTAAGCATGTACCAATGATCAATCTAGATTCTCTTAACCTAATTACTACTTTTAGAATGATCTAAACCGCTTTTAACTACAAAATCAAACAATGCAAAGAAACTTGGATTTTACTTACAAAGGGTCCAAAGTCGCTATAGCTTGCAATGATTAACAGAGGACCACTAACCTATCTCAATCAACCCACTAGACCTAAATCAACCCATTTCCATACCGCTTCACCCATTGACCATTTCCATTGCTAATTTTGACCTGTTTGACTTTTGTTGACCAAATGTCAAAATGAATGAGAACTTGAATGCGAGCTTGTACAAAGCTATGCTAAGCTTATTTAGGCTCAATAGAACCGAGAAACAAACATGATGAAGCTTTTGAATGAGCTTTTGACTTTGAAAATTTCAACAGTGGACAAATGAGATCAAATGTAATCATAAACTGAAATTTGTACTTGGAATGAGTTTCAATACCTTTAAATATTCAAAGTTGATACAATTTAACAAAACATTACAAGTTATACATCGAATTGAAAGATTAAACATAAAAACGACATGAGTGAAAATTGAAAACTAGTAGACTCTCCTTCTTGCTTCCAAATGCTCCTTTTATATCCCAATCTCTTTATCTCTTCTCCGATGAATTCCCAACAATTTCTAGCCATTGGATGGCCTTGAAATGATCTCAACCATTCAAACGTGATTTTGGCGCCAAATCTTCTTTTAACACTTGGGACAGGACTGAGATGGTGGGAGGGGTACATTTAATGCTTTTGGAGTTTGGTGGAGGTGGGGGGAACAGGGGGTGAGATTGTGAGCTGGGTGGTTGAAATGGTGGCTGGGTATGGTGGGCAGACAAATGGAGGGAAAACGGGGAAAGGGATGGTGTGTGGTTGTTTGACTGATGGTTTGACCAGAGGTGTATTATTAATCAAGGGGTCCAAATTGCATTTTGACAGGGGGTCAAAGGTTATGAAAGGGTCCAAAATGGGTGTTTAAAGGTTAATAACACAAGGACCTTTGTTGTCAAATCTGAAAATGCAAGGACCTAATCTGCCAATTCATCAAACTTGATCCAAGGGCTGAAAATGACACTTTCAAAAAGTATAAGGACTAGACTTGCCAATTTCAAAATTTAGGGCTAATCTTGCCAAATTTCAAACTCGAGGACCATATTTGTAAATTTCTCAAACTTTGTATATTTTTCACCAAAGGACTTATTTTGACAACTTTTGATTTTAAAAGGACCTTTGGTGACTTTTTCTTTTGAAATTATGGCTCGTGGACTATTTTTGACAATTTATGAAACTTGGGGACTAAACCGCCAATTTTGCAAATTTGATATGTTTTCATCCGATTTTGATATTTTGCATTTAAAACACATAAAACACCGATTTGTGATATTTTGATCATTTTGATGTGTTTCGAGTGTTTTCGATGATTTTGCGCTTATTTTGTACAAAATGATGAGTATTTACACACTCATCAATCCCCACATCGAGATATTGCTAGTCCCTAGCAATGATTTGAGAAAACATAATGGATTTTAATCTCTTTACCAAAAGCCATTACTTCGAGTAGCCAAATGTTTCAGAGTTCAAGTAAGAACCATGGTACACCGATAACCATGTGATTTTGAGCAAACCACCGACTTCCAACGGATTTGATTTTGTCTTTACCGAAGCCGCACCCTTACGGACTAGCCAACTCTTAGATAAATTATCAACATTATCTTTGGTGAGTGAATACCAATTATGGTTTTTCCATCGCCTTTACCACAAGCCATAATCTTGCGGGCTAGCCAACTCTTCACTTTTAGGATATGGTGAGTTGAGAACCATACAATTTTGGGCAAATTGCAAGCCATATAAACGGATTTGAGATATCTTTACCAAGAACCGCTTGCTCTCTGGATTAGCTAATCCTTTTGTCTTACGTACATGGCGGATCGATAACTAAATGAGAAAGTGTAGAACACTTACTCCAATTTTTTTTTTTTTTTTTTTTTTAAACATGTGGCAACCCCCACACTAGGGTGGTAGAAAGAGGTAAGAAGGCGTAAATATGGGTGAAAACCCATATGGCATGCTATCGTTTTTGATTACCGAGTCGCTAGCTTGACTCGATCCCCGCATTCATTGGTTCATGGGGAAGGTTTGAAGATCCGGACAACCATGGATGGAATGTCCTCTCCAAAATAATGCTTCACCGATGACCATTCACTTTAAAATTAGGACCATCGGGTTGAGATAACTCAATGGTACCATAAGGATAAACCTTAGCGATAGTAAATGGACCGCACCACTGGATTTGAGCTTTCCCGAGAAAATCTTCAATCTTGAATTGAAAAGAAGGACTCGATCACCAACGTTGAAAACGCGGTTCTTGATTTTCGAGTCATGAATCTTCTTTGTCTTTTGTTTGTAGATCAAAGAGTTCTCGTAAGCTTGATCACGGAGTTCATTTAATTCATTCATTTGAACTTTCCGATGATCACCACCGTCTGAATGTCAAAGTTAGCATGCTTCAAGGCCCAAGATGCCTTGTGCTCGAGCTCAACCGGTAGATGACACGCCTTCCGTACACCACTAGATGGAGTGCACCCGATGGGTGTTTTATAGGTATGACGGAAGGCCCAGAGCGCCATCTAACCTATCCGACCAAGAGGCACGGTTTTCACCAACCGTCCTCTCAAGAATTTTTTATCCCGGTTAGAAACTTCCACTTGCCCACTTGTTTGTGGGTGGTACGCAGTAGAGGTACGGTGAGTTACACCATACTTTTGCATGACTCTTGCAAATTGGTCATTGCAGAAATGCGTACCACGATCACTGATTATGGCTCGTGGAGTTCCAAACCTAGCAAAGAGAGATTTCAAGAATTTCACAACAACTCGGGCATCGTTGGTGGGTAAAGCTTTAGCTTCAACCCATTTTGACAAGTAGTCAACGGCCACGAGTATGTACTTATTTCCGTGAGAAGAAGGAAATGGCCCCATAAAGTCAATGCCCCAGATGTCAAAAATCTCACACACTTGAATGGCGCTTATGCATTTCATTCCTTTGTGAGATATTCCGTGACGCTGACAAGCGTCACGTGTTTTGACGAATTCATGGGCATCCTTATAGATCGTGGGCCAATAGAATCCGAATCAAACACCTTCTTGGCGGTGTAGTTGGGGCTATGATGTCCCCAAGAGGTCCGTAATGGCAAGCCTTGAGAATGTCAACGGCTTCCCGACCATACACACATCGCCGGATGACTTGATCCGCACAAATTTTAAACAAGTAGGGTCGTCCCGTAAATAATGTTTCACATCTTTAAAGAATTTATTTTTCCGTTGGGACGACATCCCTTTCACTACAAAGTTACCCGCATGGTAATTTGCAAAGTCAAGAAACCATGGGGTAGAAGAGTCTCCACTAAAAGAAACCACATTGAGTGTTTCGAGAGGAAATGTTTCATTAATTTCCTTTTTCTAACACATTTTGGTGAGGGTTCTCTAATCGAAAGATGATCGCCAGCCTGTGTTCTCGGCTCCTTTTTATCACGAATAATGATATCAAATTCTTGCAGAGGAGAACCCAACGGAGCAATCTCGGCTTTGCATCTTGTTTTGCAAAGAGATATTTGAGTGCCGAGTGATCCGTATACACCACGATTTGGTCAAGATGAGATATGGCGAAATTTCTCAAACGCATACACCATGCAACTAATAATTCTTTTTCCGTAGTGGTGTAATGGGTCCGAGCTTCACCATAGTTTTGCTCGCAGAGTGGATTGGTGGAAATGTTTGGTTTTATGCTGCCCCAAGACCGCACCGATTGCAAAATCACTTGCATCGCACATGAGCTCAAGGGTAAGTCCCAATGGGGCAACTAGAATGGGTGCCCGTAGCTTTTTCTTAAGTGTTTCAAAAGCTCGATGCACTCAGAGAGAAGATGAAAGGAGCATCTTTTTCGAGAAGATGGGTCATAGGTCAGGCGATTTTAGAGAAATCTGAATGAATCTACGATAAAACCCGGCATGACCTAGAAAACTCCTAACACCTTTGACGGTAGTAGGGTGAGGCAATTTAGCAATGACATCAACTTTGCTCTATCTACCTCAATCCCGTTTAGAAATCTTATGGCCAAGGACTATGCCTTCTTTGACCATAAAGTGGCTCTTCTCCCGCTTTAGACAGTAGATTGGTGTCTTCACACCTTTAAGCATTTTGTCTAAGTGGGAGAGACATGTTCAAACGAGTCCCCAATGACCGAGAAGTCATCCATAAACACCTCCATAGTTTCCGATCATGTCGTGGAAAATTGCCATCATACATCTTTGAACGTGCAGAGCATTACATAAGCCAAAAGGCATACGTCAGAGGCAAACGTCCCGTATGGGCGGTGAATGTGGTTTTCTTGATCCGGCGGATCAATGGGGATCTGAAGTAACCCGAGAAACCATCAAGGAAACAATAGTATTCGTTCCTCGCTAATCTCTCAAGCATCCGTCCATGAAGGGTAGAGGAAAATGGTCTTTACGGTGGCTTCGCTTAACTTTCGATAGTCAATACACACACGCCATCCCGTAACCAATCGAGTTGGAATTAACTCGTTCTCTTCATTCGTGACAACAGATTATGCCACCCTTTTTGGAACGCAATGAATTGGGCTAACCCAAGGACTATCGAGATCGGGTAAATCAAACCGCATCAAGAAGTTTGAGAACCTCTTGTTTGATAACCTCGTGAATCTTAGGATTCACCTTCTCCGACTTTTGATGCGGCTTGAAGTCATCCTCCATTAAGATTTTGTGAGTACAAAACCTGTGGTTGATACCCTTAATATCGGAGAGTTTCCAAGCAATTGCTTGCTTGTGTGACTTCAAGACCTTTATGAGAGCGCTTTCTCCTCCTACCAAGTCTTTAGTAATTATGACGGGTAATTTATCATCACCCTCCAAGAATGCATACTCAAGATGAGGAGGTAGGTCCTTGTTCAACCTCGGAAATTCATCAAGAGATGTTTGACCGATTTGATTTCCTCAATTGTGATTTCTTTCAAGGAGTGAAGGTAATGGATCTTCATTAAGCAATTGCTCAAGATAAAGAATATCCTCCGAATCATAAACACCATCAATTCCAGCGGAATTGATTCATCAAGAGCCGAAATTCATCGATCTCTTCCAAGGAAGTCACCTCCTAAAACGGAGTGAGAGAGGGGAAGAGTCGGCAATGATAGGTTGAGAAGATGTGGTGGAATTGGAATTTCCACTCACGTAATTATGAAGATAACCAAGAAACTCTCGAGAGTACTCCTCAAGCAATGTCAATTAAATCAACTCGATTAACCGATTCAAGGTCATAATTTGAGGAGTACCTCAAGTTTGATCGAGGTTAAAGGTACGACTTCATTACCCACACGTAGAGTGATCTCTTGCTCAAATACATCGATAAGAGCACGGCCCGTCCTCGTGAATCCTCGCCCAACAATGAGGGAACTCGAGGATCAAGATCGAAATCAACGACCACAAAGTCACCGAAATGGAACTTTCCTACTTTCACGAATACATCCTCGGCGATGCCAAGAGGCGTGATATAGAACGATCCGCAAGCTCAAGAGTCATGCGGTAGGAATGAGTTCCTAAGAGAGTTTCTTCCATATCGAATACGCATCGATTGATGCTTGCACCAAGATCGGCAAGGCAAAGCATTCAATCATCCCAGAAAAACACAAGGTAGAAGAAATTTTCCGGATCTCCAA
The DNA here is from genome assembly GCA_022545495.1 of Chrysanthemum lavandulifolium. Classification (NCBI taxonomy): domain Eukaryota; kingdom Viridiplantae; phylum Streptophyta; class Magnoliopsida; order Asterales; family Asteraceae; genus Chrysanthemum; species Chrysanthemum lavandulifolium. The sequence goes on along the minus strand of CM040240.1, from coordinate 203,794,382 downwards.
GCTTCGGGAAGAAGCTTTAACAAGACAAATGAGAAATTCTCATTCAAAGGAGTCTTAGCCATTTCAAATAGCTTTTCTTTGTTGCTCAAGATATGTTTCGAGTAGATGCAAACTTTGGCATTAACATGATGGCATCCGCGAAGCTTATGTCAAAGTGAAGTTCTTGGAAAATCAAAGAATTTTTCCATCCGATGACTAGCTTTCTCATGAGCTTTTGCTCATGTAAACGTGGGGATAAGGAATAGAAGTTTTGGATTTAGGGTCAACAACGGAGCTACGGAGGTTCAAAACAACTCCTTGATTCGACTTGGGTTTCGGACCACTGAGGTTGGACTACGAAGGTGGGACGTGCTTGTACTCGTGGGCTTGAATAATGCACCTTGTCCGTTGTTTCCTTGGTAACTTGACTAAATGCCACAGGAGGAGGAGGCATTGAGTCATAGGTCCATTGTGTGTCGGAGGTTCACTTTCCACTACCTTTGGAAGAGACGAAGAAGAGGTAGTAGGAATAGCGGGTCCAAAGATATGAAGCGCCACTGGTTGTGATCGCTTTGCATCGCCTCGGATTAGCGATCGTATTGCTAGGTAGAGTACCGAGCCCGAGGGTCGATCATTTAAAGACTTCTTGATGTCGTAAATTTCAACGACCAACAACCGATTCATTTCCTCTTCGATTTCATGAATTGTTTCAACAACTCATCGAAGATGGTCCATTGGAACAATAGCTTGAGTTTGCACAGGAAATTCGCCTCTATTGTTAGGATTAGGCCTTGATTCGAAAATTCCTTGATTGTTTGCATGAAAATACCTGTGGTTGAAATTTCCGACTGGTTTCTATTGAAATTTCCTTGATGTTGGAAATTTTGATTCGATTCGAAACCGTTGTTTTGATTGAAATGACCTTGGTTTTGAAAACCTTGGTTTGGTCTGCTTTGATTCGATTACGGTTTTGATTTTGATTGAAACCGGAGGTCCGAGTAATGGTTAGGACGGTGGTTCGGTCCCATAGGAGCACGATATTGATTGCCTCCTTGATTAGACATCCCGCCCACAAAGATTGGCTTCAAAGGGTTACCATCGGTGGCCATACAGTTATAGTAAGCATGGGGCCACCACAGTAACACGACTTCCACTTTCTTAACTTCAAGTAGGAGGTGAAGTTTGTGGAAAAGAGACTTTCTTTTGATTGAGAGAACCAAAGCTTGATAGCTTCCGTGAGTTTATCAATCTTAGCATCGGTGCTAGACCGACTCACACGGATGAAGAAGAAGAAGGACCAACACCGACTTGAGAAACAACCGCTTGCTTCGTGCGGCAAAGGCGGACTTTAGACTTGTTTTCGATTATCGCCAAAGCTTCTTTGACAGCTTTGTTTAGGAAATTTCCTCCAGCGGAGGAATTGAGAGAATCTTGGTCGATTGACTCACCCATTGTAGAAAGTATCGAGTTACATCAACTCGGAGAAACCGTGGTGAGGACATTTGAAGCAATTCCTTGAAACGATCCCACGATTCATCAAGGATTCATCAAACTTCGAGTGAACTTGATGATTTCATTTTTAAGACTCGTGGTCTTGGAAGGTGGATAGAATTCATTCACAAATTTCTTCACCGGATCTTCCCATGTCTCTATAGATCGAGGGGTTGTTTTTCAAGCCAAACCGGCTTGCCCTCAAGAGAAAATCGGAATGAAGAAGCTTAACACCGGTGGGGACATTCTTATACTTGATGGTAGATGCAATCTTGTTAAACCATCGAATATGAGCATGAGGATCATCCCGCTCAAAACCGAAGAATTGATTAGAGGTTACAAGGTTCAAGAACCGGTCTTGAGTTCAAAATTTTCACCACGATGGTCGGCATAACGATAGCATCTCCATACCCGCCGATGGGTGCTCGGAGAAGCTCGCACATAGGAATTTCATCCGCCATGATAACGGAGGAGTGCGAACAGCCGGATCTCGGATCCGACCGATGGAGCAGAAAGTCTCACGAACACGCCTTCTGGAATCTTGACAAGCTCACGAAATGGGCTCACAGATCTAGAAGAGCGAGCAAGATACACTAGAGTTAACTCTAAGGAAACTCGAGTTAAGGATAGAAATGGAATTATGAAAATCTTCGATGAGATTGAGAATTATGAAGACGTTTTGTAAAAATGGGGTGAGAAGAATCTTTATGGGTTTTCCGGTTCAAACGTCGATATCACAACAAAATCAATTAACACAAAATCGAGGCAAAACAACAATGAACTTTACCAATAATCCTAAGATGAATGGCTTCTTTGAAAAGGTACACCAATCACAAGGACACAAAGGCAAGTTTTATATCTTTAGTTCGGGAACTTATTATGGTCGCACCCCGCTTAGGTAGTGCACCGCCTTGGTTTTCGTGGTAATCTTTAAGTTGTTAATTATTAGAGAAAACGATTTATCTTTTTGTATTTTTATTTTTGATACATATATAGAAACAAAAGAGAAAATATTTTTGTGTTTTATACGCTTTTGGATGTTTTGGGTTTTGGATTTTTAGAAGAAAATATGGATATATATATATACAAAGATGGATGATATAAACAAAGAGTGAGGATTCAAACAACTAATCGCTACACGGAAGATAAATCAAGACAACTCCAAGAATGGCGCCTAAAATTTGATGCAAGAAACCGTCAAGTCGTAATGTGACTTAAAAAAATTTCAAAGACGAAATCAATGAAGATCCGAGGAGTATAGAGTCTCCCCGGTCGTTATGTCCCAAATGAGCTATGCAATGGATCAATCAACGAATAGTGATCGAGGAGTTTGAACGAAAAGGATTATGAGATTATTATGACTACGTAAATGCCAAACAAATGCAAAGGCTAAAATGCAAATTTAAAGGAAATTAAAAGATAAAACCTATTAAATAAACGCTATCCCTATTTTTAAAGTGATGAACGTTTAAAACCTAAAACGACGTTTAAATTAAAACTACGTTACGCATAAAATAAAAAGTGAAACTAAATCAAGATTAACCCTAAAAATATGAAAATGATATTTTATAAACCTAAGGATATAAGAAAATATTTAGAAAAATAAAATTATTATTATGACTAATTATCTAATTAAAACTATTTTTAACTATTAATTAATTACCTAAAATATAAGAAAATATGAAATTAGGCTAGAAAAATAAGATTAAGACTTGGAAAAGTCTAAAATATCAAAATAGACTTTTCAAAACTATTTTTGTATTTTTATGACTATTTTCTATTTTCTAGGATTTTAAACTATTAAAAACTAATTAAATTACTAAAATTACCAAATGAACTATGAAAAATATGGAAAATTACTTTTTCACTTTTTATATTTATCTAAGCCTAAGAAAATGAAAACTTAGTTTTTGGACCTTTTCTCGAATTTTTGTATTAAAGGCTAATTAAAAGTGCTAAAAACTAATTAAAATTAAGAAAAATAGCAAAACAAATTTTATAAAAATCAAAAGTTCGTGGAAAGTCTAAAATAATGATAGGAAGCTAGGAAAATTGGAAAACAGTATGTTATGTGGAGAAAATTGAATCGATGAATCAAGTGCTTATTGAAATAAGCACTTGATAAGCAAATGAGCAAAATAAGCAATCCAATCGAAAACAGAACTATGATTAACTAAAAGTGACCAAATGAAACTCAAATCAACAAACTACAATCATCGATTAGCACAATATCACGATTTGATGTTTATGAAATTAAGCTAAAACAGAAATGGTATCAACTTGCAGTCCAAGAAAAAGCACCCAAATAAGCTATAAACTAAAAACCAATTATCAAGACTTAAACTAAACCTAGGTAACTACTTGTAACCAAAAGACTAGACTTTAACAAGCTTATACAAGCTCTGTGCAAGCTTGTTTACAAACTGAGAAAACCACTCAGTGTATACTGAGTTGGTGCAGGGCAACTGAGGCTCACTTTGAGCTTATGCCCAAGCTTATCCAAAGTACTTGAGCTAAAAACAGTTATGGAGCTTAAATACAACCAAGTAAACTACTTATATTCCAAAAATCAGGACCTAAAGAGCTTTAATTAATCCTCGTGGATCACCGTAAGTTCTCGCACAAATCCACTTTTCACACCATTTCGACTTTTGAAAACCGTGACCAGTTTGACTTTGGTGAAGTTTGGACCCAATTTAATGATTGATCTAGGTTTGTTATGATGTAATGAAGCTATTGTAACCTTTGTTTATGACTTTTAATCACAAAATGAGTGATTTGCTCTTTCAAAAATCCAACAGTGCATGAATAAGACAGATTAACCAAAGTTTTGACTTTCTGTGATGTTGCAGACCTAAACCAAGACTCAAATGAGCATACTTAGATATAACAAACATGCACCAACAGGTTTGAACCACTGAACTAGCTTCTAGTGCAGTTTAAGAATCAAATCCAAACACCCCTTAATATAATGATTTGCCAAATAAAATGATATAACAACTGACTAAGCATGTACCAATGATCAATCTAGATTCTCTTAACCTAATTACTACTTTTAGAACAGATCTAAACCAGTTTTAACTACAAAATCAAACAATGCAAAGAAACTTGGATTTTACTTACAAAGGGTCCAAAGCTACTATAGCTTGCAACAGTTAACCAGAGGACCACTAACCTATCTCAATCAACCCACTAGACCTAAATCAACCCATTTCCATAGCTGCTTCACCCATTGACCATTTCCATTGCTAATTTTGACCCTGTTTGACTTTTGTTGACCAAATGTCAAAATGAATGAGAACTTGAATGTGAGCTTGTACAAAGCTATGCTAAGCTTATTTAGGCTCAATAGAACTGAGAAACAAACATGATGAAGCTTTTGAATGAGATTTTGACTTTGAAAATTTCAACAGTGGACAAATGAGATCAAATGTAATCATAAACTGAAATTTGTACTTGGAATGAGTTTCAATACCTTTAAATATTCAAAGTTGATACAATTTAACAAAACATTACAAGTTATACACTGAATTGAAAGATTAAACATAAAAACGACATGAGTGAAAATTGAAAACTAGTAGACTCTCCTTCTTGCTTCCAAATGCTCCTTTTATATCCCAATCTCTTTATCTCTTCTCTCGATGAATTCCCAACAATTTCTAGCCATTGGATGGCCTTGAAATGATCTCAACCATTCAAACGCGATTTTGGCGCCAAATCTTCTTTTAACACTGGGACAGACCGAGATGGTGGGAGGGTACATTTAATGCTTTTGGAGTTTGGTGGAGGTGGGGAACAGGGGTGAGATTGTGAGTGGGTGGTTGAAATGGTGGTCGGGTATGGTGGGCGCATAAATGGAGGAAAACAGGGAAAGGGATGGTGTGTGGTTGTTTGACCGATGGTTTGACCGAGGTGTATTATTAATCAAGGGTCCAAATTGCATTTTGTGGGGTCAAAGGTTATGAAAGTGGTCCAAAATGGGTGTTTAAAGGTTAATAACACAAGGACCTTTGTTGTCAAACCAAAATGCAAGGACCTAATGCCAATTCATCAAACTTGATCCAAGGGCTGAAAATGACACTTTCAAAAGTATAAGGACTAGACTTGCCAATTTCAAAATTCCAGGGCTAATCTTGCCAAATTTCAAACTTGAGGACCATATTTGTAAATTCTCAAACTTTGTATATTTTTCACCAAAGGACTTATTTTGACAACTTTTGATTTTAAAAGGACCTTTGGTGACTTTTGCTTTGAAATTATGGCTCGTGGACTATTTTTGACAATTTATGAAACTTGGGGACTAAACCGCCAATTTTGCAAATTTGATATGTTTTTCATCCGATTTTGATATTTTGCATTTAAAACACATAAAACATCGATTTGTGATATTTTGATCATTTTGATGTGTTTCGAGTGTTTTCAGATGATTTTGCGCTTATTTTGTACAAAATGATGAGTATTTACACACTCATCACTTCACCGACTACTAAGCGCGAAATAGCTTTCACTCACTAAAACAAAGATCCGCTACGCCCAACACTTGTTGCACCCGACAAGGGAAGAGCGATCATGTACTTGTCTGCAATCGATGGAGCGGTCGGTAGCGGTGCTACTAATGATAGGGATTCAAGATAAACCCCATCTACTTTGTGAGCAAAGCACTCAAGAAGACGGAGATGAATTATAGTGCAATGGAAAAGTTAGTTCTAGCATTGGTATTTGTCGCCAAACGATCGCGCAGTACTTCCAAGCGCATTCGACAGCGAGAATCACGCATCAACCAATCAAATGATCATCTCCAAACTTGATGCATCGTGCCGACTCCAAAAGTGGAGCGTATTACTGGGGAACACAACATTTCCTACAGATCGCGCATCGCGATTAAAGGACAAATTCGCAGACTTCATCATCGAGAAACCAGATGTCGATGAGGTTCCCGCACCAAATAAGGTGTACTATTAGATCCATGGATCTTGTTTACGATGGATCCTCGTGCGTGGGCGGGTCGGAGCGGCCTCATTCTCACAAATCCGTAAGGAATGGAATTCACTTACGCATGCGCTTTGAATTTACAAGAACAAACAATGAGGCGTAATATGAAGCTCTAATCGCCGGATTGCGCATTGCAAAGACGAATGGGCGACGTAACTCGAAGCAAATGTAGATTCCGGCTACAGTGGCCAACCACGTGTTGGGTGAATATGTGGCTAAAGAAGAGAATATGATTCAATATCTCGACAAAACCAAGACATTGATCAAAGGCTTCGATAGATTCACCATCAAGCAAGTCCCTAGAGGAGAAAACCGCAAAGCGGACGCACTAAGCAAGATCGCCTCGACAAGCTTCGCACATCTGTCGAAACAAGTGCTGGTAGAAACACTGAAAAGCAAATCCATATCGGAGATGGAAGTTTCCACAGTCATAGAGGAGGAAGGTCCGACATGGATGACACCGATCACGGACTTCCTAGACAAAGGAGTGTTACCCCAAGAGCAGAAGGAAGCTCGCAGGATACGGCGCACGGCGCAAAGATTCGAACTTCGAGACAACATACTGTACCGACGCTCCTTCCTCCAACCATGGCTCCGCTGTGTAGGTCCACTACAAGCAAATTACGTGTTGCGAGAAATCCATGAAGGTTCATGCAAGATGCACTCAGACCACGGTCCGTTGTAGCGCGCCATGCGATCGTGGTACCATCGCCAACCATGCACCGCGATGCGCGAGACTTAATATGGAAGTGCAACGATCGCCAAGTACATCGACCCGTCCCGCGCAAACCACAAAGACGAACTAACACCAATCACATCCCCATGGCCATTCTATAAGTGGGGTATTGACATTGAAGGACCTTTTCCGATCCGCGGAGGATTGAAACTCCTCATAGTCGCCATAGACTATTTCACTAAGTGGATCAAGCAAGAGCAGAGTAACAATCACCGGCAACCAAGTAAAAGCTTCGTCTGGGAAAACATTGTATGTCGCTCGGTTTACGGCGAAATCATCTCGGATAATGGAAAACAATTTCGCGACAATCCTTTCAAAGATTGGTGCGAGAAGTTGAACATCACACGCATTTCGCATCGATTAAACACCCACAAACTAATGGCTTAGTAGAGCGCGCAAATCGCGACTGGGTAAAGGAATTAAAGCTACCGACGTACACAAAGGAAGATGGGTGGAAGAGCTCTCACATGTTTTGTGGGCGCACCGCACCTCAATCAAAACTAGCACGGAGACACCCCTTTCACCGGTCTATGGGACGTAATCCGTCATACCGCCGAATTTGGAATGCCAACTATTCGCTTCCGGTTAACATGGCAACTAACGACGATTAACGCCGCCTTGATTTGGACCTCATCGAAGAAAGGCGTGAACGCGCATCTATCGGGGAAGAAAAATCAAAATCAAAGATGAAAGGATATTACGACGCCAAAGTACGCAGTGTCTCCTTCAGACCAGGTGATTTCGTTTATCGCGCTAATGATGCGAGCCACGCAGAAGACATGGGCAAGCTCGGACCAAAATGGGAAGGACCCTACGAGGTTATCAAGCATCAGAACAGGCTCGCATAAGTTACGAGGCTTGGATGGTCGTGAAGCGCCACGCACATGGAACATATGCAACCTCAAGAGGTGCTACCTATAGAAAGGGCTACGACCAACAGACAGACGCCTCGCACTTCAAAGGCTCAATAAACATTCATGTACTTATTTTATTTTTACATATCTGCTTTCTTTGTTATTTCCTAAAAACTTGCAAGTATCAATAAACGCCATGTTTCTAGCTAACTCAGCGGCATATTTTAAGTTGTTATCTCCATATCTCGTATGTCTTAACAATTTTTATTCTTGCCCACGACGGCGTGCATGCACTACGAGTAAACCCACGATGGTAAAAGGATAAGTTAACCTACTAAATAACTTGTTGAGCAAGAGGGTTGCAAACCCATCAACATTGGATCACGTATCCTTGTTAAACACCTTGTTCTCGAGACGTTGGAATAGGACATGTGCGCATCCCACGATGGTTGCGCAACAGCGCACACGTGCACGTTTAACAACTTAGGAACCAAGACACTTGCTTCCTTAATGTGATATTTACAGTACGCTGTATATCATAACATACACGATTATGATAAAGTACTTAGAATTATTTCTCAAGTATACTATGATCTTCATACACGATTATGGATTTCCTATATTCGCACTGGCGTACACGTTTGTTTCTTCGGCGACGAATACATCTTTTACGCAAAACAAACATATCGTACACATTACAAGTTTCAATAATACCCACAAAGAAAAAGAAACTTTTATTCATAACTACGAGTTATTACAAGAGATAGTTATTTTGCAACATATCAACTACCCGGTGCTACAACGCTTAAGTGAAGAGGTGCCAACGTGACTCGTTGCATCTTTAGCTTCGCTAATACCCTTCAACACGCCTCGCATCCCGACGCGACCACGGTTGCCACATCGACCGGCACCCCATCGACCTTGGCAAGTGAGCCGCACCAACCCCACACAAAATAGCTTTACCTATAATACCTTCTTTTTAGCAAGACGGGTCGCATGCGCTTCAAGACTTCCTTTAACGGTACCTCTTTCTCCAAAGCAAATGGATTCGACTATCCCTGACGCCAAGAATGATGTGTACTTCAGTCGAGACTCATGGGGCTTCAAATAATAGTCCGGTGTGTTTCAAGCACCCTCAGACGATGACGCGCCAAGGTCAACCCCGCCATAATGACATCTATTGGATAATCTTGATCGCGCTCAATCTCGTAAATCATTGGGAGCTCCAAGTCCTTCATTCTCTGCATGGCAATGACAAGTGATCATATGACTCGTCATAATTTGGTACCTTATCAATCGGGGCGTCAGCGGTTTTGCCTCGTGGAGCTTTTCAATTGCTTCGATTTACCACGCCCAAAGCGCCTTGCACAACCTCCCAAGGCATTAACCACCTCTGGCGATTCCGGTGTCGAGGCGGCTAGGCGAAGACCGTAGCCTATGAGCCACTGCGCTCCGCTATAGTAGACATGAGTGAGGATACAACTCCTCGTCATACTCGATGCTAAGCTTACGCAGCTTTGCCTCTCGCACCTCCAATGACCACTCACAGACCCCAAGCTCTCCCAATCTGCAAACAAATTTTCCTTACCCCGCTCTAGATGTTTAAGGGCCCGTTACATGACAACTTATACTTGATCGCTTCAAAGACGCTCCTAGTCTATTTGAGATAGTAGAGACATTTTTTCTCCTGCAAGCCTCTCCGCATACGCATTGGCTTCTTTTATTTCAGCCTTGGCACTGGCCAATTGCGCCTCCAGTGAGGCAATGCGCTGGTCCTTTTGATTGTCCTGACTATTTTCTCCAACACACTTCGCCTTCAACTGTGCAGCCAGAGAAACAAGGTTATCAACCAGCTGACCCATTGACGCATCCCCTGCTGCCACTGGCACTGCGCTACCAATCTCCGGTTCTGCAGACTCGGAGAAAACAGGACTCTCTTTGGGTGGCGACTCCGCACTGCTCCAACCTACAAACACGCATGCACTTATCAAGATCTCATGCGCAAACTTGATGAAAACTAAAACAATCATACTATCGAGAGTACTTACGGGGACCGTAAACATCTGGCCGACGGGTGCGATGATGCCTCCTCTCGAAGATTCAACATGAACAACACGGACGCTTCTTCCTCGCCGAACTCGCACCATCTCATTGCTTGCGACCTTTACGCATAGCCCATGCTCTTGCTCCTCCATTTCCTCGTCAATAGGATCCGCCACTCACGGGTGGTGGGCTGCGCAATAGGGGAGGGCGACGAGGGCTCGACGCTTGCACCGCGTTGCCTCTATCGCAACGGAAGAAGCGGTCCCCGTGACCCCTAAGTCCACTCCATTGTATGCCCCCGATGACTCGCTAGTATTGGCTCTTCACCTTCTTTCAAAGGTCGTACCCCCGACCTCGCATCCAATGGTTTGGCTAATTGCACCACAGCGAATAGATCCACTTCTGCGCAAAGGAAGCAACAAATAACATAAGTTATATAATGCGCGAGTACAGACAGAAGACTCACATTATTTACACAGAGGTACAGCGGAATGAGTACCCACCCTGGCCATTGGCGTCCAAGAAGATTGGGATCTCATCTTCGGGACCAAAATAGTTACGGTTGATGCCCATATGTACCAGAAATCTCTCCGGATAGGCACTAATGGGGATGCGGTTGTCATTTATCAGTTCCGCATCCTCAGCACTATACGACCCAGGTAGGGGGCACTCATCCCTCTCTAATGTACCCCGGGTATAAAACTCATAGTTCCATGGAAAGCATATATCATCTACCCAGAAGAAATACTCCCTCCAATCCCGAAGCGAGTCTAGTTTATCCGTATAGCATTGGAGCCTCCCGGCACGCTTCGCAAAAGATACCCACCCATGTGCCCATATTGTGTGATAAAATGCGCGGAATAAATGAATGGTTGGGTTAACTGCCAGTAAACGACAATTTACCTCGAAATTGGTAATTTTGGCCGCACCGATACAGTGTAACTGGGATATATGCAGGCTGTAATAGTTTAACACATCGCATAGAAAGCGGGACAGGGGCACGCGTTGGTTCAAAAATCGAACAACCGCAGATAAACCCCCACTTTCCTCCGGGAAGTCCGCATGATGAGTTAAGATGCGCATCCGGCACAACCGGATGCACATCAAGGGGTATAAAATAATCCGAGGTGAACTCTAAGAGATCGCCCTCGGACAAGAAAGAGGTAAAGTCCGATAATTGTTTCACCATGGTGTACAGAAACGCATGCGCGGGTACCTTAAAGTGGGTCAAGTTCTGGATTGCAGCTGCAGGTCTATTTCGACAATGGCGGATATTTGTTTTAACAGTGAATAACATTGTGAAAATGAAGTGTGGTCTTATACCTTTTTCTCACCCACCCGATATGTGCCACGTGGACCCCACTAACTTCACTTGTGTGGTTGAGATTACTCTGATGGGACGCGGGACAGTCACTTTCCCCCGAATAACGAGGCATTTACAATTCACTTTGATGTCTCGATGCAATGCACCTACGGGTATGTGTATGGCTTCTTTAATACGTTTCATAAGTTTTTTATTTTATTTTGGACTACGGTCATTAGTCTAGCATCCGCAGTTACGCACTGCGCATACTAGACTGGGGGGACATGATGACGTATAGTCTGGAGTCGGGTCATAAACCCGACTACATTAATACTCACAAGCCCGCACTAACCGGGCCAATATCAATAAGCGTGTGGGCTCACGAAGCCCAAGCCCAAATCTATTTACGGAATAGATATCCGATATCTTCTAAAATAAGGAGATAATCATTCCCAACCGACTTATGCGGGATGCGCCGAAGGTTGGGAACACGGAACCAACAAGGATTCCGTGCGTATATAAAGGAATCATATCCCTCGTTAAGGTACGATCTCATAACCCTAAAACTCCTTAAACCCTAAACCGATTACTCACTCTCGCGGAGGATAATCGTGGAGACAATCCCACGATAAGCCTAACGGTGTCTTTTGTTTCTTAGCGCAGTCTCAAGCAAGGCAATTCTCAATTGGTACGAGAACCGAGCTCCAAACCAGAACGCCCAACTTTTGTATCAACAAGTGGCGCCATCCGTGGGACCCTACACTAAGAACCAACACTAGAATGACAAAGCACGGTAATCGCCGATCGCAATGACCTCGTGGGAAAGAAGTCGCAAAGTGGACTAACTCCCAGCGGTTGCACAGGACAACCAGTATTTGCTAAAAATAAGGGATCAAGCCAAGACTTGATCTTCCTCCAGTGGAACCGCACTCGGGAACAACCCAAGCCACTACAACCACCACGAGCGGAGTAGACCCATCACAAGACCGCCTTTACTACTCCTTCCGGTCGGTGCTAAACGGCCCAACAAAGGCACCAGACGCTTTGACCAAAATAAGGATGTAGCGATAGAAACAAACATACTTGCTCGAGGGGTCGCACTGTAGCTAACACGTAAGTTTTCGTATCCCGTAACTACGAAACATTAGCTGCCTCATGCAAGAGGAAGAGAAGAAGAGATCAGGTCGGAACTTGAAAGCCCGACTCAATTTCGATTCTGAATACGAAACTTCCCCACTGCGCCATCAGAAAGAGAAGCGCGGGAGAGATAGCCGCCGACCCCCAGTATTCAACCGGATCGGGAGAAGAGTTGAGGAGGATGAGACATCTCACTCGCATCATCTGAGTGAGAATGATGAAGATGAAAAGCGTACCAATGTCCATACTAGACTTGGTAGCCGCAGAATCCAAGACAGATTGGGACGACACTATTCCCCAAGTGAAAGCCCTCCGAGTACAAACTCAGAGGTATAGTCTGGAGTCGGGTCATAAACCCGACTACAGCCCAATACTCACAAGCCCGGCACGAACTGGGCCAATATCAATAAGCGTGTGGGCTCACGAAAGCCCAAGCCCAAATCTATTTACGGAATAGATATCCGATATCTTCTAAAATAAGGAGATAATCATTCCCAACCGACTTATGCTGGATGCGCCGAAGGTTGGGAACACGGAACCAACAAGGATTCCGTGCGGTATATAAAGGAATCATATCCCTCGTTTAAGGTACGATCTCATAACCCTAAAACTCCTTAAACCCTAAACCGATTACTCACTCTCACGCCGGAGGATAATCGTGGGAGACAATCCCACGATAAGCCTAACGGTGTCTTTTGTTTCTTAGTGCGCAGGTCTCAAGCAGCAATTCTCAATTGGTACGAGAACCGGAGCTCCAAACCAGGAACGCCCAACTTTTGTATCAACAATAATATATTTATAAAGTAGAAAACTAGGTATAAACTATAATCTATTTAAAAAATGAAACAACGGTGGTTTACATATTAGACATTAGTAAAACATGTTTTTTTTTTTTTTTTTTTTTTTTTGCCTACAAGAGAGATGGACTTAAAAGATAGAAAAGAAAAAAAAAAAAAAAAAAAAAGGAACTTCGGATCGCGTGACGATCCTACGATCTTACGTGCGATCCTACGATCTTACTTACGATCCTACCATATATACGATCCTACCACGATCCTACACGGTTTTAGCTAGTAAACACGTAAACTCGTACGATCCTACGAGTTTACACGCGATCTTTACAGCCTTGTATGACATTACATAAAGGACAAAATACAACCATAACCAACTCACAGTTTCTATGACCAAATATGATGGAGTAAATTACCAGGTCCCATTCACAATTTAAAACAAGAACCAAAGGGAATGTCAGACCTGCATATTGAAACCATCACAGAAGCCATAGATGTTGGGATTTTAGAACTAAGTTAACCATTAATCTCTACGAGTACGCAGCGGATAAGGATCTAGTATTAGCAATTAGGTTACACGTAATTAATAAACAATTAATTAATAACAAATTAATTAATAAAAGGAATAAAAGAAAACCTAACCTTGTTTGGCAATTGGACACAAGTGTAACGGACAATAAAACCAATACGAAACTAAGCATCTAAAATAGATACCTCTATGAGTATCACACACAAACACTTAAACCAAGTACGTTCGATTAGACGCTAGTCGAGAACGTTTAAACAATCAACCCCTTAATTACTTGAATACCACTAACAAAACGAACAACTTTGCTTTTGTCCTTTCCTTCTTGCGTCAAACGAAACAAACCCTTTTATTGAATACATATGCTATCGCAGTAAACAAAAAAAGGGAATGTGCATAGATTTCTATGCATGGAACATCATACATATACATAATGGGAGGTGATACTCACACCACACTTTTTGATTCATGCACCACTAGTTGTGTATTACAGTATTGTACTGTACAATACTATAATGCACATGCACAACTAGTGGTGCATGAATCAAAGAGTGTGGTGTGAGTATCAATTCCCATACATAATGCATGTACATCATCATTAGCATGCAACATGTGGTTTTCTTTGATATTCGCAGGTCAAAAAAACAAGCCAATCCTTTTCTTTCTTATGCATGTGACTATGTGAGTGGGACAGAACCGATTAATTAGTATTCGGTTAGGGATAGTTTTTTTTAGTCGTCCCTTTTAATGCAATGTTGTGTTTGTTTATATAGTCTCATCAACTGACTATACTCTTGGGCTCAAACCTTGCGCACCAAGCTACAAACCCAACACCACCCGATCATTTATGGTGGTCTAGGCCCAAGGCTCACCATCCGACCCACTTTGAAACTTTAACAAGTCCAATGGGTCATTTATAGAATCGGGTATGCATGCATGCAAGAAACGGGTCGTTATATATTCAAGTATAAAACATTCATCACGTACTCTCGTGTTTAACGTGTATGCCCCCATAGGCTCACACACTTCTAGTCGTTTACGTGTGGTTTTAACTCCCACAAACCAGCAGCTCCCACTTGGGAGTTGGAGTGTCGAATGACACACAAAACTAACGACGGAAATGCCTAGCAAACACTCTCACTCGCTTTTTAACTAAAAGTGTCTGAGAGAATAGTTTCAAAAATTTCTCAATAGCATGGTTATTAATGTCTTGCTTTTAATCATACTTTGTTATAGATACCGTTAAACCATGGATATGGATCCTAACTCATTCCATATAGTTTAACCATTTAGAATCTCGTTATAGATTTTAATTCAGATATACCAAATGTAATCAAGAATCATCTTGCATTACCCTTTGGGTTTGGCCAAACAATTATCTGATTAAATATGGAGAGGCGCCAAGGTATCTTTCTGCACATATCAAGTGGAGTAACAAATCCTTTATTGACAACAAGTGTTGTGGATGCTGCATCACATCACTCCGAAATATAGCTTTTATAACTACCTTGTTCAGATAGCGTTTTGCGTATACTTACAAAAAATGATATCCACACATAACAGAACTTACTTGCATCTCAAGTCTAAGGACGAAGATAACAAACCATTTTCGATATAGCTAATATGACCGGTTAGCAGCAGGTTACCAGGTTACCTTAATTAAAAGTTACACCGTTGGTCTCCCAAACTGGACCAAATTCGCGCAGTTAGTCCTATTTTGATAACGCTTGTTAAAAAAAATAATAAATAAAATAATAAATAATAAAAAACTTTTAAATTATTTTTCTTGAAATCTACTTAAAATATATTTTCTTTAATTTATAATTTAAAAAAATGGATAAATTTTTTTATACACTTTTTTTACCGTGTTTTTTTTTTTAATTTGAATTTTATACACTTCTTTTTACGTTTTTTTTAAATCGGAAAAAACTTTTTTTTAAATCAGATTAAATCGTAAAAATATTTTAAAAATCAGATTTAAAAAAAAACAGAAAAACGTAACTTTTTTAAAAATCAGATTAAAAAAAACATAATTTTTTTTTAAATCGACAAAAAATTTATGAAAATCAGATTTAAAAAAAAGGGAGAATTTCATCTATATCCTTGTAAAACTTTCAAATTACATCAATATCCTTGTAAAAACCATAATTACGTCAATATCCTTTCAAAACTCAAATAATGCTCATGCATATCCAAAAAATTAATTTAATATTAAATTAATGAATATAACATACACATCAAATATCTAAATATCTAATACAAAAGTATATTACCCTTTTACCCTTCATTTCTAATTACATCAATGAAGAATTACCAGACCTTAAAAAGCAAAGCAAGAACAATGTTAATCTACGAAAATGGATAAAATATAAACTACTTTAAACATGATTCCTATAATGTCAATTATCAAATAGAGTATTAACTTAAAAAAATGGATGCAGCATAATGATTCATGACCATATATTCGTGAATACTTATATAGATCAATATCTCTTCAAACTGTTTGATTCATGCTATTTGGAAATCGAATTTAATAACATTTCTTACTCAATGGGTAAAGCTTCATTAATACCTACGATGGAGATTAAATCACAGTCAAACCCAATTGTTTCACAACAACAACTAGTACCGCTACAGATTTCTACGAATTACATATGCATAATCAGTCCATTAAAAGACCTAAACCCAATTAAATTAAGAATGATAATTGATGATGACATTTTCTGGATGTTAATTAAACCCAATTAAATCAAGAGTACTCAATCAACATTAACAGTTTTGGAATTAAAGTGTTGAAAGAGGAGGTGTTTAATGAAGATGAGAAGAAAACATGAAGTTTATTTTGAATATATTTTCATTTTTTTTATCAAGATCAAAGGGTATAAAAGGAAATAAATAATACTTAAACTATTAAAATTATTTATCTACATTTACTTTATAATTTGGATATACACGAGTATTATTAAGTTTTGAAAGGACATTTACGTAATTTTAATTTTTAGAAGGATATTGATGTAATTTAGAAGTTTTGCAAGGATATAGATGAAATTCTTCCTAAAAAAAAGTGTATAAAAAATTTATCCATATTTTTTTTAAATTATAAATTTTAAAAAAAAATTATTTTAAGTAGATTTTAAGAAAAAAAATTTTAAAGTTTCTTTTTTTAAATTTTAACGAGCGTTACCAAAATAGGGCTAATTGCGCGAATTTGGTCCAGTTTGGGGGACCAACGGTGTAACTTTTAATCAAGGATGACATGGTAACCTGCTGCTATAACCGGTCATATTAGCTAGATCGAAGATTATTTGAAAATATATTGTGTATATTTGACAATTTACAAAGTACATTGCATAAACTTGTTTATTTGAAAAAATATATTGCGTATCTTTAGCTTTCACTATATTAATAACACTTTATTTATTTATAACACTCACGACATATACATATTTCCTTAGACCTCAAAACTTTTGCATGCATTTTCAAACACAAAAATGCATTTCTTGATTCTAGCAAAGATACACCTCTTGGGGTCTTCAAAGTTTCATAAATATGCTACTAAACCAATTCTAGCCACCTTAATAATGCACTTCTTTTTAAAACTAGTATTGAGTTTGAGACCAATTCAAGATATTGTTAGAATCGTGGCTCATGATTCAAGACTTTTCCTTTTTCAGTTAGCGCGAATCATCAGTTTAGACGAGTATAATGTGTTAGTTTATGATATATAAAATATATACTAAAACATAAAGACATCAAGAGTACACAGCGGAAGACTTAAGATCATAACAAATAAATTAATTAATTGAAAGTATGCGTAACGTACCTCTTGCGAATATCAAATCCCTCGAGCAAAGCAAAACCACCCTCGAGCAAAGCAAACCAAAGAAGTACTTATTGGTGTAAGAATAATGTCTTACAACCACGTTCTTGTACACACGAATTAACCAAACGAATCAAGCGATTGCTAGAGAGAGGAGAGGAGAAAAACGAAACCAAACTCCCTTACTTGGGGTGTTCGGCCGAATAAATGGACTAGAGAGAGGAGAGGAGAGATCTAGGGTTAATTTAATGCACAAGTGTATGAAACCCTAGAACCTACCCCTCCTTATATACTAGTAGGTAAAACTTAGAGGACAAGTTAGGGGAACTAGGCCTTGGAGAGACCCCCATGGCCGGCCACCATGAAAGCCCAAAGCCCAATCCTTAACTTTTCCAAGTTTCCAATTCTAGTCCTTCTCTTTTCCATTTAACGGTCGTTAGTCATTTTCCGTTAAATACTTAACGATCGTTAACCGGACTTAATGTGTAATAATTAATCGTAAACATAAACATTAATTATTAACTTTAATTCTCATTCGCTAATGTGTGCAATCCGTGGTCACGAGTTCGAATCGGACATTCACATGTTTGTAAATATATACATTGCCAACGACTCCCACTTGGATATGTTTACAAAACGTGAAATGACATTGGTTAGCGTCTAGCAACACGCCAATGCCCCAAGACAACTCGTGTATGGTTTTTCGGAGAAAACCAAGTTTGATGATTCATCATCATATTCATCCTTTGTTTCTAATACCATGTTAATAAGAATATGGATCTTACTCATTTCTTAATTAACTATTCATTCTCGCTTTATATGATTGAGTAAGATTACCAATTCTTCCGAATGTAAGACCTTGGGTATGGCCATACAAACATCTTAACAATCCTACGAGGGCCCAAGAAGATTATACTTCAAAATAAATTTGAAGGAAACAAACCCGCTTTGACTACAAGCAAGATTCATAAATTTCGCAACACTTCGAAAACAACCCTTATAACTACCGATTCGTGTAGCATTAGATTGCTTCACAAAATGCACTACATCCATGACATATCTCTTGTATCTCAAGTCAGAGGATAAATATCCATGATATACTTAATGACAAAGATCCATAAAGTATCATCATGTAGGTGGGATAATTCCTATATTCAATTCATTGAATATCATCTGAAATTAGTCATGCTACGCATCAATATACTTTCAAGTATATTCTAACTAATACTCAGATTTGTCTTAATTCAATATCATTCCCATGTTATTGATTGACAACGGACTATTTAGAATAACTTAAGTTATTCAAGGATTTAAACATGCAAATATAGGACAACATCATAATAAATGAATAATAAACATAACAAAATACTTTATTTCATTTCAATAATAATGTTTACAATATCCTTTATCTAAAATACTTAGTCACGGATGGGCATGAAACTACTAGCTAAACGAAGTCCAAACTTATCGACAAATGATTAAGTTTTTCACCGTGCAAGGCCTTCGTTAACGGATCCGCTAGGTTATCATCTCGTGTGAACTTTGAGCAACTCAATTTCACCTATCTCGACTTGCTCTCGAACATAGTGATATTGTCTAGGATAGTGTCTGGTGCCCTTCATGACTCTGGGTTCATGGGCAAAAGTAATTGCGGTGAATTGTCACAATATACTTTAATAGGATTTTCAATCGACGTGATAACACCAAGCCCAAACAAATTTCCTTATCCAAACAGCTTCCATGGCGCCTCGTACCGCTATGTACTCACTATCGTAGCGAGACATCGCAAATGTTGTCTTTCTTACTCTTCCAATCCACAAGACCTCCATTGATGACAAAATGTAACCCGTTTGAGACTTATTATCATCTTTGTCACACTTCCGTGATGCATCGCAAAGAACTCGTAATGCATTACGCTTCGGATTTCCTCCATACACTATGAACATATCTCTTGTAGCCCTAAGGTACTTGAGAATATGCTTAACAATGATCCGATGAATTTCACCCGGATTACGTTGATACCGACCGGTCAAGTTTTGAGCAAATGCCACATCGGGCCTTGTGCATCGCATCGCGTACATGATAGATCCTACACCAAGCATAAGGAACTTTCTTCATCGCGCCACCACTGCAGTGTTGAAGCACACCTTGGTTGCTCAAACCATGATTCACTTGCATTGGCAAAATCCCTTCTTGAATTTTGCATATTGAATCTCTTCAATATTTTGTCAATGTAAGCACTTTGGCTTAAACCAATTAGCCGCCTTGATCTATCCGGTAGATCTTGATTCCGAGTATATATGTCGCTTCCCTAAATCTTTCATCGAAAAACATTTACCAAGATAGGCTTTCACCTCATTTAGACTTGGTATATGATTTCCCATGATTAATATGTCATCGACATACGAATAAGGAAAGTAACACGACTCCCACTAGCTTTGTGATATACACATGGCTCATCAAGATTCGAGTAAATCCAAAACTTTTGATTTCTCCATCGAATCTTTTATTCCATTGCCTTGATGCTTGCTTTAGTCCATAAATGGACCTCTTAAGCTTGCATACACGGTTAGGAAACAATGGATTCACAAACCCTTCCTACTGTGCCATATAGATGTCTTCATCTAGACGGCCATTCGTAAAAGCGCTTTGACATCCATTTGCCAAATCTCATAGTCATAGTGTGCACTATAGCTATGAGAATCCTAATAGCTCTTATGTCCGCTACAGAGAGAATGTCTCCTCGTAGTCAACGCCATAGGTTTGAGTAAAACCTTTAGCCACCGACAAGCCTTGTAGGTGTGTACATTGCCATCCATGTCGGCTTTCTTTTGAAGATCCACTTACTCCCAACGACTTTAGCCTTGAGAGGAAGGTCAACTTCAATCCGAGACATCATTATCTTTCATGGATTGCATTTCCCATTCATAGCAATCGCCATTTATCCTTTTCGGGATCGCCATGGCGACCTTATAGTTAGCGTGTTCATTAAGATCCCCAACCATATTTTCCTCCACCTCTACATTAAGACATAGACGGTCAGTGCACGATAGTCCTTTCGGACCTACGAATGGGAACAACTTCGTGAGGAGCACCTAAGCTTTCGTGTTCTTCTTGAAGTTGGCTAGTGGTTTCGTAGGTGTTGTATCTTCTTGATCATATTCCGGATCATATACTCTCCCACCGAGTTCTTGAGATATGAGATTCCTTTCAAGGAAATCTCCATACCTAGCCACGATGACTTTGTTCTCGGTGGGTAGTAAAAGTAGTAACCCATAGTTTCCTTAGGGTATCCTACAAAGATACACTTAACAGATCCGGCTTGAGCTTATCGTGTGTCACGTTTAACAAACGCTTCACATCCCTGCACCTTTAAGTAAGAAAAGTTGGGAGTTTTTCGGTCCATATTTCATATGGAGTTTTAACAACCTTCTTAGTTGGAACCATATTCAAAATGCGAATAGCGTTTCAAGGCATAATCCCAAAAATAAAAGGTAGATTCGTAAGTTCAAACATTGATCGTACCATGTCAAGTAAGGTACGATTTCTCCTTTCGAGATACACCATTTTTTGTGGAGTATAAGGAGATGTGACTGTTGGATAATTCCACACTCAACTAAGTAATCTTTGAACTATTGACTTATATACTCACCACCTCTATCGGATCGAAGAGCTTTAATCTTCTTACCGAGTTGTAATTCTACTTCACTTTTGAAAACCTTAAATGTTTCAAAGACTTCATGTTTATGTTTAAGTAAATAAACATAACCATAACGATCGAAATCATCCGTAAAGGTTAAGAAGTAGACAAAGACCACGTTTTGACACATGTCTAAGTGGACCACACACATCGGTGTGTATCAATCCAAGTATATCGAAGCCCTTTCCACTTGTGGTGAAAAGGTTTCCTTGTCATCTTCCCAACAATGCAAGACTCGCTTTTGTCAAATGATTCATCATTGACCGCTTGTAAAGCCCATCGTGTTGCGCTTTTCCATGCGTTTCTTGCCATTATGGGCAAGGCGACAATGCTAAAGATAAGAAGAGTCACAGTTCGACTTGCTCTTCTTATTGCTAATGCTATACAACTAATTATTTTCATTTGATATACAACCATCCATATCAATTTCAAACACACCAAGCATAGGAATTGCATTAAAGTAAAAACATTATTTAAAGAAACCGAAATTCCATAAGCGGTAAAAGTGTGCACAAAACAATATCTTTTAACAAAGAAGCGAAATGACACCCTAACAATGGAGGTGCATAATGACAATTATTTAGTTCTAAAATTAAGCCCAAGGCAACACTAAATCAAAAGTCCCTATGGCTTCGACAACAGACGCTTTCCATTTCCAACGTATAAGTATCTCTCCACACAGTCGACTTCTTCGCCTCTAAGTCCCTGCGATGTATTACGGATGTGAGTACCACATCCCGTATCATATATCCAAGAATTTAACTTATGAGGAAAAGAAAATAATTCAAACATAAAAATACCGATGAGCTAGGCACCATCTTATTTTTATTCAAGGCACTCATTCGTATAAACCGGGCAGCCCGCTTCGGTGACCCGGTGAGTTGCGGTGGTGGCAAGACAAATCCTTCTTAGGATTCTCCTTTTCTTTCCGTGGTTCTTCTTAGAGTGGTGGGATGACAACTTGTTTCCCTTTCCTTTCCTTTCCTTTCTTATCTCGCTTGCGGCTTAGGCTTATTCACCCTACCACCCATATAGCGAGCACGGCAGTGTAGGAGCCTTCTTTGGCAATCTCTTCTCGTAGTCTACAAGCATTGCATGTAACTCATTCACCGTCTTCCCGTGCAATGCATGTTAAAATTGCGGACAAAATCACCAAATCGTTCTCGATTAAGGGAATGATTGATGAGTCCGACACATACATCGCTCGAGTAACCACACCGAGCTTCTCCAATTGGTCCAAGTGATGTTTCATCTCAAGGACGTGGTCGGAGATGA
The DNA here is from genome assembly GCA_022545495.1 of Chrysanthemum lavandulifolium. Classification (NCBI taxonomy): domain Eukaryota; kingdom Viridiplantae; phylum Streptophyta; class Magnoliopsida; order Asterales; family Asteraceae; genus Chrysanthemum; species Chrysanthemum lavandulifolium. The sequence goes on along the minus strand of CM040240.1, from coordinate 203,771,735 downwards.
GTTGCCAACCTCCCGCCTGCGGTGTGAACCTTTTCAATTAGTTCATACAGCTTCAGTTGCGGTGGCTTCTCAAACATATGTTTGAGTTCATCTAGCATGCTCATAGGCGGATAGTGCTCAAATTGTTTTGCAATTGAGCGACATCCCGAAAGCATTAGACACGCCACATCATTGTGTTTCTCATATTCAACACGATATGCCTCTAATTCAAGAGCGGTTTCCGTGTTGGGAGGAGCTTCAGCGAGGTGTAGTCAAAATTTCAACCCTTTTGGCAACACGAAGGATGATCCTAAGTGAACGATGCCAATCATTGAAATTAGGGCGGTCGACTTGTCCTTCCAATCATATCTTTGAAAGCGGCACTCAAGAAGCTCATAGTGTTATCGATTGAGCCATCTACGAAAAAGTTCAAAAACCATCATTAGTATTTTGATAATTTCCTTTTCAATAAACAATTAAATACCCAAGGTTCATATTCATATAACCAATTAATATTTATTGAAAACTAGGATCCAAATTGTCATAATCTCATCACATCGGTTGATCCGTTAGTGATGAACCTTATACTGAGAATGGTAGAGCATTTGCTCAATTGCCAATTTCAATTGCAATTCCTAGATTTATGGGATTTACATATAGCCAATATCAATCGCCATGTAAACATGTTTTATCCCATCTTATGCCTTGAGTTGCCGCTCACCGCCTAACTCAATTAAGTTGTCCAACTTAAGAAACTGCAAAATCGTCCATGCCCGTTCTCACGACACGTGGACATTTTACCCTTTGATTAAGATCTAAATCACGTTCTCACGCAAATAGAAAGTAATCTTAGGTGTTTCCGTTTCGTTGGATGGCATATAACTTAAATTAAAGGGTAATAGTTTTGATGTAAAATCAAATATGTACAAAGATGTCATGCATTCATCTTTGTAGCATAGTTTTTTTTATTAAAACATTTATATCTTGTTTTAATGTATAAGCTTTTCATCATCAAACTTTAATTGAGGTATTGGGATCACCAATCAAGGAATTAGTGTTAATTATCATCCATTATACCGTACTTTTGCATAAGTGTAAACACTTAGTGTTTCGGATAATTACCACCTAAGTGGCTCATGGAATCAACACGAATTCGCCCTTAAGATGAGCTTGCACATTTAATGACTTACTAAGTAGCTCCACTCGAACTTACAGGGGGCAGAGGACCAGGTACGTGCTAAAGCACAACCTTAGACATCCATTCAAAGTGACTGTATGCACTTCTTTAAACCCCTTTTATTAGTTCATTCTCATGGGTGAGCTGCTCGGTCATTTGTACCAAAGTCATCAATCAATTAAACGATTATGATTACTATTATTAAAAATACATGTTTCACCATTGTTTAGGTCAGTTTATTTTTCTTTTAAAAATACCCTTGTTACAATAACACAAACAAGCAAGTATTTATAAAAATAAACAAATAAACAATGAATACATAACAAATAAAAGTCATGCATATCAAATAGCCACATGCAAACGGTTTTGATAAATCTTATTAATAACCAATTTTATAATCGTCAATATGCATATATTTAATTAAGACTTCCACCGCTTTCATCTATGTACAAGGTGAACCACATGCATCGATTCATCGATTCGTAAGTCAAAACTAAATATATACCACATAGCACATAATTGATTAAAATTAATAATTATTGAGGTCTTCCCAATTTAAGATCTATCATTATTTAATGTATATCACTTAAAACATGAAAGACATACAATAAAAGCGGATCCATGATAAAACATGCGATAATTATCATGGATATAAATTACACTTAACAATTAATGCGATTAAATCAAAGTTACGCATATACACATAAAGTTGCATGCATCTTAGGGTTTCTAATCCAATTAAAACAATAGTTTACAAAACCCTAATTAGGGCACCAAAAACGCCCCCTCAAAATTAGGGTTTAGGTTTTGCAAACCCTAGATCTAAGCATACAAATAATAACACATTCATGTTTATTTTAATTATGTGTTTGATAATTAATTACTTGTTATACAAGGCTCGTAATGCCACTGTTAGTTTATGATATATAAAATATATACTAAAACATAAAGACATCAAGAGTACACACAGAAGACTTAAGATCATAACAAATAAATTAATTAAGCGAAAGTATGCGTAACGTACCTCTTGCGAATATCAAATCCCTCGAGCAAAGCAAAACCACCCTCGAGCAAAGCAAACCAAAGAAGTACTTATTGGTGTAAGAATAATGTCTTACAACCACGTTCTTGTACACACGAATTAACCAAACGAATCAAGCGATTGCTAGATCTAACACAAGTCCTCGTTTAAGAAAAACGAAACCAAACTCCCTTACTTGGGGTGTTCGGCCGAATAAATGGACTAGAGAGAGGAGAGGAGAGATCTAGGGTTAATTCAATGCACAAGTGTATGAAACCCTAGAACCTACCCCTCCTTATATACTAGTAGGTAAAACTTAGAGGACAAGTTAGGGGAACTAGGCCTTGGAGAGACCCCCATGGCCGGCCACCATGAAAGCCCAAAGCCCAATCCTTAACTTTTCCAAGTTTCCAATTCTAGTCCTTCTCTTTTCCATTTAACGGTCGTTAGTCATTTTTCCGTTAAATACTTAACGATCGTTAACCGGACTTAATGTGTAATAATTAATCGTAAACATAAACATTAATTATTAACTTTAATTCTCATTCGCTAATGTGTGCAATCCCGTGGTCACGAGTTCGAATCCGGACATTCACATGTTTGTAAATATATACATTTCCAACATAATGAAGGAGCAAGAAGATGGGGTCGAGTCGTGAGACTAGTTCATGATAGGTTTGTTGGTGTTGACGATCGATAGCTTTTGTAACCGATGAACAAAGCTTGCATACTCTTTCAATGGTAGCTCTCTAAGGTAAGACGATCGTATAAGAATTGTTCATGATGAAATGATTAGACAATTCAAAGGGGTACTTCATTTGATGCCGAAAACTTGTTTGTTATCTTGAGGTGCAAAAATGGTTACATTAGTTATCATGGTACATGGAGAAACTTGTGAACTTTAATGCATAATACATCGGTTTTGTACTAAACCTTGGGAAATAACTTTATTATTTGCCTATCTTATATTATTTCCTCGCTTATGATTCTGATTACGCTCAATTGGCCCTCTATATGAATTACGATGAGGGTAGTTTGGTAAGCTCAACAATCGTCACTGATGTGTTAACCCAAAGATTCTGCTCTTCATCGATGTGAGTACTTTCGGCCCCTCTGATATATCCCAACTTTCTTTCTACTCGGATGATGAAGAGGTGATTTTGGAACGAAGGAGCTGTTCAGAAACAATTTCGTTTTGTAAAAGACGAGCGATGTTCTTGTAAACATCCAGGAAACTCTTTCATGTAACGTGAATGTTTCTAACTATTTGGTGTTATCAAGCTGTTAGCTAGCCTACTATATGTACATCTTTTGGCCAGGGAAAACCTTGATTTAATTTAATAGGCATATTTGTTCATACTTGCTGTGTTCATTTCTTTTAGATGAGCATTATCCGTCCATGGTGATAGCAGAATTTTGTGTTAATACAATAATACAAGAGACAAGAGGGTTAAAATTGGACTTAAAAAAACCATGATGATATAGTTTTCTAGAGTTAAAAGACTAAAACTTGTTACCCAAACATCAATAAGATGTTATTTATTTTTTTATTTTTATTTTTTAAGGGCATTGTTAATAGGAACTAGCAATTAAATAGGAGTTTTAAACCAATGAGTCCAACTAATAAGTTTACGACCTCTAAATTTAAGCTAAGAAAAAAAGGAAAAACGAATACTATCAAAAATATCATATTTCCCCATAGATTGAGAGCTAAACGTGACACTATTACAATGAGCCCAAATCATCCACAGAGTAGACACAATAATGTTATTCAATCGTTGCTTCTTCTCTCTAGAAACAGGGCATGTGTTTATCCAATCTCTCTAATGATCATTTGAAACGAACACAGGAAAAAAAATTTCGCAGCACACACGGACAAGTCTCCAAAATAGTAATAGCGCACTCAAAGAAAATATGATGGTTGGACTCCCTTGCATGATAGGCAAGATATCTCCAAAATTTCAATACCTCGAGAAGAAATGTTTAAACGGTGAGGAAGCCTATCTAACCTTATTCAGAACATGAAAATGTTAACTTTACGAGGAAGAATTTTTCCTATAACGTCGGATGATTTAACGAAGGCAAAAGACGGTCGTCAATGTGTCGGCATGTAACACCAACAGAAAACACTCCATCATTAGCTAGAGACCAAACACAAGAGTCCGATTCAGAGCAAATATCAATGTGTCTAATCTCAGACAACATGTCTCTAAGATAAGCAGAATTACGCACGCCTAAATCAGATCTTGACCAACTCCAACACCGTTGGTCCGTTAGAAATACGATCTCTAATCAAGCAATCTTTGTCTAGCTCTAAACGAAAAAGCATGTTGAACCTGAAATACAATGGTGAGTCACCAAGCCAAGTGTCTTTCCAGAAACGAACAAGAGTACCACAACCAACTTTAAAATGAAGGTGTTGGCAAGAAGAATATCGGTCAAATGCAAATAATTTGAAGAGCCAACAATCTTAGCCCATAAACCATTCGATTTAGGTCAAAGCCTTCTTCTTTTCCATGAAACGCCTTAATAACCTTGACCCAAAGACTATTCGGATAGGTATGGTATCTCCAACGCCATTTTTGAAGAAGAGCTAGGTTGAAAGATTTCAAACTCAATACCCAAAGCACCCTTATCAAACAAAGATAAAACATTGGACCATTTTATCCATGCGAGCTTTTTCGAGTCTTGAGAACCACCCCAAAAAAATGAAGCACATACTCTCTAAACTCGTCAAAACGGTTTCAAGGACTTTGAATATGGAGAGAAAGTAAATCTCAAGGCTTCCAAGGACAACCTTAATTAAGCTGAGGCGACCACCAATAGATAGAGATTCGCTTTCCAAGATGAAAGCTTGGCATGAAACCGATCGATCAAGCTCTTCCAGTTAGAAGCAAGATTCATATTAGAGCCAAAAGGTAACCCAAGATAGACGAAAGGGAAGGAGCCCGCTGCACAACCTATGGCCATATGATTCACTTCTTTTGCTTAAATGATTGGATCAACTATTTTTGTGGCAATGAACAAGCATTCTCATACGAGTTTTACATATACATTAAATTTATTTTAAATTTTAGTTTTATATACAAACATATAAGAATTTAACAGTGTTTATATTTTGTAAATGTAATATTACACGCACGAGGTTCAGACTATAAGTACAAATAATAATTAGACTAAAATACACCGTTGGTCCCTAAACTTGGCAAGACGCATCGTTATGGGACAAAACTCGACCTTTTCATCGCCATAGGTCCAAACCTTGGCCATTAAATGCCAGAATCGTCCCTTGACCAATAACGCCTATGTCAACGTCTTTTTCTGTTAGTTATTGGAGGGTATTATAGTCCATAACATTTATAACTCAACTTAGTTAATTCTGAGAAACGCTTTACCGTATACCATCTTGATCGTTTCCCTCCTTCCTCACACAACCCTCACACACACTTTAACAATGGCAGACAAGGAGCTTACTTTTACAGATGTAACTGATGAGATGGTAAAATATGTGAAGGCAAAACATGGGGATACTTGGTTAAAAGAAGATGAAATGTCTGATGAAATGTTTGATGATTTATGCAGATTTGCGAAAGAAGCTCAAGTGATGAAAGGTTAGTCGGGTTTTTTTTTGTATTTGTGTGATTGCCATTTTAAGGGATGAGCATAAATAACTCTAATTTATTTGACAGAAATCCGAGCAGTGTCAAAATCTGTCAAAAAGAGGGATTATAGCAAGCTAAAGGTATCTGACGATATGGTTGAGTATGCCATGGCTACTTATGGGAATAAGTGGGATATAGGAGATCACATTGCTGATGTGATACTTGAAGACTTGTGGGAAAAATATGGGCATAAGGAGTCTGAGAAAGGTTAGAGTTAATGTTTGCAAGCTAAGAAAGTTTTAATGGGTGAACTCTGAATTATTTCTGTTTTGTCTATCTTTCCAGATACTAACGTGAAAGGAAATGAAGTTGATGTCATCATTATTTCAGACACATCTGATGATGAGTGTGTGAACATGTCTTCTAAGACCACTACTTTGAAAGGTTCCACTTCCCAAGCGTCCAAGGCTTCCGCTCCCAAGGTTGTACTTGGTCTTCTAGCGGCTGTGGGATGCTCGAGCACAAATAGGAATAAGTGGTATGTGCCTCCCCCTAAGGACCTCAAGTCTCCCCCCATGAATATCAATCCTCCCATCAAGAAGTTCACCTGTTATTTTTAGTTGTTGATGTAATGAAGATGTATATTTTTTGGCTGATGATGGTTACTGAAAACGATACTTGTTAACATGTATATTTTGCTTCATATGGTGTAATTAGGTGGTGGTGTAGGTATATTTTGGATATGTTGTTTTCATTTTGTAGTTTGCACTTGCATATCCAGGTTTAGGTGGGTGCTTGGGAAAACCCATTTTGACTTATAAGGTCAACAAACCAAATTATTAGAGGAACCACACGAATTGTTAGTATTTAAAATCTCTTTTGTTTGACTTATAAAGTCAATGATTCAAATTGTAACCAAAATTCAATTATTATAACAAAAGAATCACACACATATCGCTTAAGCTACATTTAGGCGAAAGACAACATAACATTTGTTGCTAGGAATTCACTGCGTTAAATGACTAGTAGGTGATCCATTTGTCTGCATCGGTTGCAGTTGGTTCAACGGTGTTTGTCTTGGCGTTCTCCATTTGGTCTTTCGATTGCAGGTGCTTCACGTGGTGTTTGGCTTGGGCGCTCCACTTGCTATTTCGGTTGTAGGTGGTTCACTTTCTTCTTCATCGCCAAGGATGCACCAACACTAGTAGGTGCGTAAATATGTAGACCCATCACAAATCCACCACTATCTCCTCGTGGTTGTGTTTTCCTTGTAACACCATCTCTACCAAGATAAGATGTGTTTCCCTTATCTCAAGGCACCTTTGGACAAACATACCACATGAAAGCTCTATAAGGTGGACGCTTGCAAAAAGGTCAATCCACCTGCTTTCCTTTTCAACCCAACAAATAATGCATACCATTTGACAACCATTTTCTACATCCATGGTGATAATATGTTGGTATGATAAACAATTCTTGACTTAAGATGTATTATATAAGTAGATGGGAGTTGTGGTTGTTGAACAAGTAGATAAGGAGTAAAGACAACATAAATTCTTACAAGCTAGTCAACTTATAAAGTCAACAAAAAAACAAAAACATGTTCAAACATAATATTGTCGATATTACAAATGGCTAGAAGAGTAGAAGCCTACAACCTTGAAATCATTGAATTTGTGCCATTCGAGCGTGAATTTTATCCAACACATATGGATGTCTTGGATATAACTCTTCCATGGACACTCCATAGTAAGTCGCCTCATACCGCTTCTTCAAGCCATTTTTCTTCTCCCATTCCTCTTCAATTCTTTTGTACATTCTCTCTCTTCCAAAAGCGCTAGAATGCTTCTTCATCCAACACGACCGCTTCTTCATCTTCCTCCAAATTTGTGTTCTTCTTCTTGCTCATAAAGAGCTTCAAGAAACTCTTGTTCCATAGTCTTCCTTATATCGCCTTCATTCATCCACTACAAAAGTAATACATTTGCACATCAACTAGAATGTAAACACACAAGAACAATCGTTATGCAAATGACAATTAAATGAATACATGTTGCCTTCTGCCATCACAATGCCTTTTTCTACCTCGAACCTTAGTTTCCTTTGTTGGTTTTGGTACCGATCCTTGTGACACTAGACTTATTATGTCCAACACTTTGACAATTGGAGCATTTAATCATTTACGAGCTCTAGATTTACCCATTTTGACGCAATTTCTCCGAAAGGGTTGGGTTTATGTATATGAATTCAAATTTGTGGTAAAATGTGAGAATAAAGTGCTTGCTATAAGTTAATGCAAATGTGAGGATGGGATAGGGACTAAAACCTTAGTCCCTATACTCTTAAATTGTTTGAGCAAGGACCATAGTTCTACCAACACCCAATACAATCAAAACCGATATAACAACTCTCTTGAGACTTAATACAACAATTAACAACATAATTAACAAATTAAAACACTAGAACATAACATATAGATTCATTAACTTCATATTAAACATTAAATATTCAGTACATATTTTTCCAAAAAAAGGAAAACATAACCACTTCTTTTCCTTCTCAACACTTCCTAAGATCATCAAGGAAGTTGTTCCTGTCACACACCTGTGAGTGTGTCTGACAGATCATCCTCCTTATCTCCAACGCCTTCAAGACATTAGCCTTTTGCTTGTTGCGAAGATCCTCGATAACCTTGTAGTTCATCACCGTAGTTCGAAAGCCTTCGATCTCAGAGATGTATTCTTGGGTTTCCTTCATACCCGAATCAAGTCACCAAAGTGTTTTAGAGTCCCATAGCAATTTTGATGTCCTTATCGTTTCTCTCGATAAAAGAGAAATCGAGTCAAACATGTAGTCGAGTTCAAGCTTTGGCGAGTTCTTCAAGTAGTGGGAAGTCACCATTGGGAGGTTGTTGAGATTTTCTTAGGATATGTTTCTTTTGATTGTTGGTATGCAATTGGTATAGTGTATTAACCAATAAATACCAAAACAATGGACGTTCCAAATTCGAGGACTAATTGTGAAGTTAGTAAAAGAGAAATAGTCAAGTTTGTGTGAGAAAAATTACGCGGAATTTTAAGTGGAAAACGCGCTAAGCGGCCAAATTGAGGGACCAAGTGTGACATTTTAAACCTATTACCCTGCAACTTGACCTTTTGCCTTCCTTGATACGCTTATACATAATTAATGTGTTGGGAATCATCAAAAGAACCCAACTAACAAGATCCAAAACAATAAATACAATCATAATAACCCGACCCAATTAACAAAACCCAATCAAAACGAAACCTAACATACATCCACACTCACGTACTGAAACACACATCTAGTCAAACCCATTCTTAAAAAAACAAAAAAGTAACAATGAAGGACATAAGCATATTCGTCTCCACTTTTAAGGATGTGAAGGAAGAAGAAGAAGGTGAGGTCCTGTTCAGAATCCACTATAATGGGGTTTTTGATTATAGCCCACTCAGGTATGAATGAGGTTCATTAATTAATTTGTGTGCCTTTACCAGTGATAGGGATATATTTAGTTCAAGCCTTGATAATGTGTTATCAGAGATTAATGAACAAAAATGGGCATTGTTTTTCTGTGGTCCTAAACAATCCCTAGAAAATGGTTTGCATTTGATTCATACTGATGTTGATGTTCATACTTTGTTTGGAATGGCTAAAACAAATGAGTCAGTTGATATCTTCGTAGCCCACAAGCCCCAAAAGTTAGCACAATTTTACTTAAAAAACATCAGTTTTGAAGTTGTGGGTTGGGTAGAGCAGGATGTTAACTTTAGGATGCTTAGTCAAACACCTTTTAGGACTAGGCGTCAATGCCAGGGGATAGATAAGAAAAAAATACAGGGGAGTGGAACCAGGACACCAAGAGTGAAAGGTGGTGTTGTAATCAAAGACGAAGAAGGGATTGTAGCTAAAAAAATGGAGAAAATTAAAGGAAAAGGAAAAGGAAAGATGGTTGATGAAGAGGATGTTTTGCCCAGAAAAAAGGGAGAGAAGTTGTTCAAGAATTTAAGCGAGGTTTAGATGGGAAGGGGAAGGCCAAAATGGTTGAGTTTGCAGGGTTTGATGTTGAGAACTTGCCTAGTTTTGATGTGGAGGGGAAGGCTGAAAGGGTTGGTGGTCTGCTGCGATGTTTCAAGCGGTGTTAAGACACCCTTTCGAGCAAAGAAAATATTACAAGCGTGTCCTAGCAATCGTTAGCCCAAAGGCGACCCTAGGTGATGTTTCAGTGATGAATACCATGTCATGTGTTAAATTCCATTAAGTTGTAACAGTACAGTTCATAACTTATATGTTTGTTGTTTGTATACTTGTTTTTGCAGACAAGGTGGCAACAACATCATCAATTTAGGGTTCATGTTTTGTCGGTTCAACAGTTTCTGGATATCGATCAGAGCTGTGTAGATCATTTGAAGATTCAGCAGTTGAACGTTTTGAAGTTGGGCCCAAATTCATCTTTTATATTTTGTAAAGTATCAGTATATTAACATGTATCAGACAATGACTCCGTAGTATCAGTTATGTTCCAGTTTCATCAAACACTGTATATAGTTGACTGTTATAAGTCAACTAGCTAAGTAGTTGATAATGTATAAATTTGTTTGTTAATCCTGGGTAAAATTATGTGAGCTCATACTTTCTTTACCAGTTGACTTTTATGAAGTCATACTTAAGTGGTGAGGACTCAGGTACACTGATATAATTTGTTCAAACAATAACCCCTTTTGTTTTGGTGGAATAGTTCTTGAGTTAGAATTAACTAAGTTGAGTTATAAATGTGTATGGATGATATGTGCTAAAACACATATAATTTCTTTATCAAATATGACCCAAAATAACCAAGAAAGAGCCGTTTATTACTAATATTTGTTGGTTTCTTGAGTTTATGCATGTGCAGGTACGGATATGATGAAACACACAAAAGATAGCCAAATCAGACAAAAACCCGAGCACGAGAGATAAAGAGTGCTAAAGCTGAGCCGGAAGGTCAGAATTGAGCATTTGGTCCTTGGATTATTGGAGATTGTCATTAATGACCCTTGGATTACATTTTCAGAATTACATGATTGGTCCCTCAAAAATCAGATTTGTCACTTTTGGTCCTTGAAATCTTACATGGTTACATTGCTAGTCTTAATCTAATATTACACCTTAGGCCCAAAATAAAACAAAAGCCCAAATCTGGTCCAAAACAATACCCGGTCCAAACCTTTAAACCATACCCGGTTTCCCATCTAAACCCATTTACCCATCCAAGTCAACGAGTCAAACAAGTAAATAAATATATTTTACCCAAAGTTACCGCCTATATTTTTCCCACGAATCCACATGAACCCTAAATACCCAAATTTGCCCTTGCTTCAATCACTATAATTAATCTAATTGAGGGTATAATTGTACTTTTCCGACATCTTGACACATAGGGAATGACAGGTTGGCAATCCACAACCTTTCCTTGCCTCTGATTGGCTAGTGCAACGTGGGTGATGTGATCTAAGGGTGCAAATTGAATGGATGATGTGTGGGATTGATCCAAGGGACACAAATGATCAGAGAAAACACATAGTTTCAGCTTCTGGATCCTTCCTCAGCTCAAGCTCGTGTATAAATACCCCCATGAATTCACAGAGATGGATAAGTAGAGTAGGAGTAGTGTAGTTTTAATTTCCTGAGTAGAATTAATCATTTAAGTTTTCAGTTTTAAAATTCTTGTATTTCAATTCAAATATTGTACTCCATTTTCAATTAATGAAAGTATTTTCAGTTTCAGTTTTTCATAAATCTCATATTACTGTTTTATTAGTTTTTCATAAAGTGTTTGAAAAGTTCTACTCAGATCCTACACTTAGTTCTCTTCAGTCAAATTTAGTCAAAGTGCAGATTTCAGTAGTGAAGATGTTTTGAGTTGCTGTTATGGCTTTGGACATGGGTTAATTGTGTTTGAATTGGGTTGTTAATCAGTTTAGGTAGTATTTACTGAATCTCAAAAGCAAGCCATTGTGGTTGGACTCTTGTAAGTGCTTATCACCTGAATTTACATTACTGTTTCATCTTTGTCAAATCTGCATAGGTAGTTTAGTAACTCAGTGATAGTTATAGTTGAAGTATTTGCATAATTTAGGTGTTTTAATAATATTAGGACCTAAATTTGTTGGAATCATGGTTTAAATATGAGTTTAGTAGTTAAAATTTGCATATCAGTTCATTAAAGGTGTGTTTGGCATTAGGTTCATTTCTGAGTTTGAGGCTAGATCAAAGGGTAAGGTTAGTTGTTTGAGTCTTATCTAGGTTAGTTAGAGTCAATTTAGTCTTCATATTGCACTACAATTTCAGAAAAGTCAAATTCCATTTGAATCTGCCCTTATTTGCAAATCAGTTAGTTATAGGATTGTTCAAACTTGCATTTAGGCTTTAGAATTAGTTGATATAGCTTTATCTAGTTTCATATTAGCTTAAATCATCTGTTCTAATCAGTTTTGTTCAAACAAATCTCATAAAAGTCAAAACATCAAATTTCTGAAAAAGTCAAAAAATCCAGTTTTTCTTGTAAATTGCTTCCACTTTTATAATTTTAATTCACTTAATTTTAGTCCAAATAAGCTGTAATTCTAGACTTAAGATCTTTGGTTGGTGGTGGTTAGCATGGTATTTTTAGTTTATTTTTAGGATTTTTCTAAATGAGCTGAATTTGAGCTTAAAGTTGATGCAGTAGGGTCGTTTGGCTTATTGAGCTTAGAATCTGATCTTGTGCTTTTAGCTTATAGCTTGTGCTTTTAAGGTTGAAATCAGTTTCTGTAGCTTATTTCCAGTTAGTATAGGTTAGTTTTAGGAGTAGGTAACTTATAGTGGCTTATTGTTGCTTCTTTCTTATTTTCATGTGCTTATTCATTTAAGTTGTGTGTCCAAATCATAGTTCCTGTGATCATTAGTTGTTTATTTTATTTTTCCTTGATTCTCAGCATTATTTTATAATATTCTGGAAGTTTTCATATTTTTCCTTGCTCTTTTGATATTTTTCTGCATTTAAATTCATTTTTAAGCATTTTTAATTAGCATTTAATCCAAATAATTCAGAAAAAGCTCAGAAAAATACAATTTCAATTTTCGTAGTTTTAGAATATTCAAAAAGTCATAAAAAGTATTTTTCCTGAATTTTCTTAGTTAAAATAGATTTTCTAGCATTTTAATTAGTTTTAACTAGTATTAAATTCATAATAAATTGAGAAAAAGTCAAAAAAATGTGATTCCAGTTTCTAAAATTCTTTTTAGTTACTTAAGATTTTTGAAAAATAGTTTTGTAATTTTCTTGCTTGTTTTCCTAATTTTTAGTATTTTAGCTCTATTTTAAATGTTTAAAATTAGTTTTTAATTCAAAATAAATCAAGAAAAACCAAAAAAATTAGTTTTAAATTAAAAAAAAGTTTTAAATATCATTATTAGCTATTGAAAAATAGAAGTTCATTTTTACGAGTTTAAATTAGCGTAGTTACATTTATTTCATGTATCTTTAATTACGATTTATCGCGTTTTTAGTTTAAATTTGCATAACTAGTCGTAATTACTTATTTGCATTATAGATTCGGTAGTTTTTATTGCTTTCCTTTATATTCTCTTGCCCCGTAGTTTAGAAATCAGTCAAAATCCTTTTTATCCATTCGAATCCCGAATCACGCGACGTGAGTTGTTTACTCCATTCATCCCTCGTTGGGAAAACGACCCGGGAAATACATACCCTTGTATTTCTTCGGAAAATATCTATATAAGGAAAACGAGCAAATCAAAAATGGCGCCGCTGCCGGGGAGGGCATGAAGTGTGTTTTCGTATTCCGTCTCGATTCGCGTGTATTTGAAGATCCTTCCCCGAGAAGTTATCGTTGATTTTTGTAAATATCCCTTTTATTAAAAACCCAAAAAGATTTTCCTTTTCAAATTTTGTTTTCCTTTTATGCTTGCTTTTATCAAAAACCCAAAAATATTCTTCTTTACCCTCTGATTTAATAATTCTTTCCTCTAATCCCTCTTTTATGATTAATTCTCATGGAGTCTTTCGATTTTATCTGTTATGGTTGTACCGGACGTTTGGGAAATGATTATCAGTGTTATAATCATCTGTGCCCTAATTCTTTCAATAATTATCAAAATTTCTCTAAATACCCTTCGTTCGATCAACCTTATTGCTTTAATTGTAGAGATTTGTTAAAAGATGATTCCCGTTGTGAACGTTGTTTTTGTAATGGGTGTGGATTTTATCGCGAATCTTGTATGTGTTGCCCTTTGGAAGAACCCATCGGGGGTGTCGAGGACGTTTCCATCGATTTTGAAGAAAGATTTGAGCAACATCAAAACAACATTGAAAGTATGTGTAGAACTCTCTTAAGTCTGATTCAAGCTCGACAATGTGTTAATGAAGAACCCGTTCAAGCTATGGAAGACGATCACACCATTTCGGAGCTACCCGAAGAACCCACCGAGGGTTACGAAGACGATTTCTTTAAACGTTGTGCTTTTATTAACAACATTGAAAAACTTGAAGCCTTATCAAAAATTTTGAAATATAAGCTTGATGAACCCGCGATTCCTACTCCCTCTCTGGTGAGGGAGATGGAACATGTTTCTGAACCCGAGGTGATTCCCGTTTGTACTATCGACTCCAATCCCAAGAAGTCTAGAATCGATCCTTATCTTTCACGATTCGCCGTTACGAGTTCGTTGAGTTACAACAAAACGAAACTACATTATGAGCTTAAAACGATCTCTAAACAGAAAGAACCGGAGACTACAACGGAAGTGGTGGAACTTGCTAGCTCTCAGAGCACACCACTTGTCCCACCTCCGGATTCTTATCCCTCTCTCGTTTCTAAGCCTTTCATTTCCGACTCTTTCCCTTCACTCACACCGGTTGAGAGAAGTGACGTCCTTTTGGAAGAGGTCGATGATCATATTTCTACGGACATTGTTGAACCCGTTGAGTCTCTCATAATGGGGGATGAGCATCTTAGTACTATTCCGGAAACGGAAGAGACTAGTGTTGAGATCCTTATCCCAAGCCCAAGAGAGTCCGAGGTTGTTTTCGATGATATTTGTGATGAGCCTTCTCTTGATATTTCAAACGATCATGATGAGATGTTCTCCGATTCCGATAACGATTCTTATGGAGACATCGATTTTGTCGATGATTTACCTTCTGAGCCCGTCAACATAGAAGAAGTAAATGATTTTGAGGCGGAAGATGAAGAGATTGAGCCCGATGATATAGAGATGGAGGATGAAGCACTACGTGAAACATTGTCGAATGTTTATCTTCTCATTTCCAAGATTGAAGCCCTTAACGAAAATTCAAGTTCGCCTCCTATCTCCGCTAAAGATAGTGATTTCTCTCCCGAGCTTGAGACTTTCCGATTTGATGAAGAGATTAGTGGCAATCCCACTATGTCCGATATTTATCCTCCGATTCTTGAGCGATTCTACTTCGATGTCGATATGAGCAAAGTTTTGAACGAGATTTCCGATACTCCGACGAATGACCCGATCATTGAGGATGCGATTGATGACCCAATACCACCAGGTATTGAGGATGCCGTTAATGAACCCGAGGGGGATATGGTTGTTCTTGATGGTTTTCTTGACTCTCCTCTCTCTTATGAGTCCACCATCCTTTATCCCAATGAGCCCGTATGTGAAGACAAAATCTTTAAACCCGGGATATTCATTGATGAGTTCTTTGTTAAAACCGTTGTTCGAGATAAGGATCCTCCGTTGGATGCCTTCAGTATTGAGCCTACACCTCTTATCCTTTCCTATGAGCTCCCGTCTTTCTTGGAGTTTTCTCATTTCTATCCGTCATCCCTTCGTCCGCCTGCAAAACCGCCGGATGATGGATCATTCTTTCTTGATAAACCTTTTGTAAGTTTGGGAGGATTTAACCCATTTGTGCTGGAGCCCGACATTTTCTTTCCCTCCCAACCCACCCAGTCTCATTCTTTCCGGAGTGAGGATACCATCTTTGATCCGGTATCCTTCCGCTTGTCGCCTAAGGACAAATGAATTCGGGATGAGTCGGGGCTAGCGACTTGTAGAAGAAAAGCAGATGGCGCTTCGTGGGAGGCACCCCATGCTTATCTCTATCTTCTTTCTATTTTCTAATAAGTGACGTGAAGGGTCCGCCTCTTCCATTTCTCGTGTTTGGTTGTTTGTGATGTCGTGTCTAGATTTTCCCGATATGAAGACTCTCGTGCTCAAGTTTGTCTTTTCTCCACCGAGTTTCATGATCGATGTCAAGGAAACCGATATCCTAATCTTATCGACTAACGTTTATCTTTTAGCATACTTAATAAACGGCTTTTAAGATTTTCGTTATTACCCTTGCCTTTAAACATTGAGGACAATGTTTCGTTTTAGTCTGGGGTGGGTAATCTTCGATTTGATTTAACCGCACTTGCTTATTTGGGCCGTGTTTCTCTCGCAACCCCGTTTTTCCTTAAGAAAATAAAAATTTGTGCAAAAATGAGAAAATTTAAAAAATTTTGTAAGCTTTTGTTAGTTTTATGATCGAAAAGTTCTCGCTAGTCTCTTAGAAGTTTCTTTAAATATGCGTTTTTCTTGAAATAGCCTTTGCTAATTGCTTAGACAAGAGGCTATAAAATGCGATTCTAGCTCACAAGGCCAAGAATTTGCAAGTCTCCCTAAGTGATTTTAAATATGCGAAGCTTAAACAAGAATTTGCTAGTTTCTAATAAGTGACTTTAAAAATGCGAGACTTGAGATTATTTGACGAAGCATTTGCTAAGTTAATATATGTTTTGACACCTTGTTGACTTTCCGCTGGTGAGAGTAGGAATAGAATTCTGACTTGACCGGGCGTGTTGAGCCCTAGCTTGTTCCCTTAACCATAAGATAATCTAAAATTATCGGCTAAGCATCCGCGGATCTCATTATTTGGGATGTTAAATTTTCAGAGATCGAGGAATGATAGAGTTACTTATGAGTTTAGATGCTAAGCGTGGAGTAGATGGTTCTCTTTAGAGCCCATCGAAGGTACTTCTTTTTGTTCCCACAAGATTGTTTCACCCCATATCCGTGAATAAATAATTAGAGATGTTGAGTTTTTGGCGATAGTTAGTTCTTTATCTTCTTAAAAGAATCTTTGTTTTAAAATTGGGTACACATCAAGGACGCGTAATAAGTAGTAAGTAATAAATAAAGTTATGAGTCATGGTTCGAGATCGGACCCTTGGATCTCTAGCCGGGATTGGGTGAGGTCTTGGTCTAACCCACTGGGATCCTCATTTCATGAAGCCTAGAGTCTTGGAATTACCCCGTGAAGCTTCGTGGTTCATAGCTCATATAAGTCAAAAGTATAAGCAATGTTGCAAAAATCGCGAATCGGTAGTCGGGCGGTCGACCTCCCTGTAGCTTGTAATTGGTCTAGGCGGGATTAATCGGTGATTAATCGGATTGGAATTTCCGACAATTTTTTAGTATTTTCGGCAAATTTTAGGTATTTTCGACAAGTTTTAGGTATTTTTGACAAGTTTATGTATTTTCGGCAATATTTTTCTTGAAAAACATCTTGTAATAGATATAAATAATGACCATAAGTTATTCAAACAATTTTATGGGTAGTCTTAAGTATTTTCGGCAAGATAAGAAGGTTTTCACAAGTTTGACCACCATTAACCGTCATTGACCACCACCACCATGGTTGACCGATTTGTTTGACCGATTTACATAAATCGGTAAGGTTGGTGGCCTTGCAAGACCTAATCGGCGATTAATCGGCCTTGTAGGCCTTGTTTTGCAACACCGAGTATAAGTGGAAAAAAAAAAAAAAAAAAAAAAAAAAAAAGAAAAAAAAAAAAAAATGATGATGATAAAAAATTAAAAAAATGAAAAGTCAAAATATAAGTGAATAAAATTCCTTGATGTGGACCTCATTTTTGAGACAATGGTTCTTGAGAGAAGATGGATAACTAATTAGCGACTTAGCTTCATATCTTTATCGGATTAATTCTTATCAAAACGAGAAATTTGAAGAAATTCATTTCTCGCAAAAATAAAATAAATAGAGGAAAATAGGAAAATGGGAGCAAAAGGTAATTACACAAGTAACTTCCATGGGTAGTGTTAGCATCTAGAGTCATATTTAACAATGATTTCGATTTTACGCTTAGTTTGGGAACTTGTGAAAATCGTGACGATGTATTCTATCCGTATGGTCACTTCACTGTGTTGTGTTTCCTATTCCGTGATCCTAACGTGTCGCTTGAAAAATGTTGGAGTTATTGATCGACATGAAAGTTCAACAAACCATCACTCATAACCGGAATGTGCTTAATCGTAATATCTATACATGTGAAATAAAAGGTAAACGGGCGTTTTAGAATTAAGGTTTTCTTAATCTCTTTTGAGGAATCTTTGCTACTTTTTCATAGGTTTAGTAGAAAGAGATTGAAATCTTTGGTTTTATAAGCGTGAGTTGATTGCATTGCGTGAGGACACGACAATGGTCTCATCTGGGGTATTTTGATATGTGCTAAAACACATATAATTTCTTTATCAAATATGACCCAAAATAACCAAGAAAGAGCCGTTTATTACTAATATTTGTTGGTTTCTTAAGTTTATGCATGTGCAGGTACGGATATGATGAAACACACAAAAGATAGCCAAATCAGACAAAAACCCGAGCACGAGAGATAAAGAGTGCTAAAGCTGAGCCGGAAGGTCATAATTGAGCATTTGGTCCTTGGATTATTGGAGATTGTCATTAATGACCCTTGGATTACATTTTCAGAATTACATGATTGGTCCCTCAAAAATCAGATTTGTCACTTTTGGTCCTTGAAATCTTACATGGTTACATTGCTAGTCTTAATCTAATATTACACCTTAGGCCCAAAATAAAACAAAAGCCCAATCGGTCCAAAACAATACCCGTCCAAACCTTTAAACCATACCCGGCTTCCCATCTAAACCCATTTACCCATCCAAGTCAACGAGTCAAACAAGTAAATAAATATATTTTACCCAAAGTTACCCGCCTATATTTTTCCCACAGAATCCACATGAACCCTAAATACCCAAATTTGCCCCTTGCTTCAATCACTATAATTAATCTAATTGAGGGGTATAATTGTACTTTTCCTGACATGCTGACACATAGGG
This sequence comes from Chrysanthemum lavandulifolium, assembly GCA_022545495.1. Classification (NCBI taxonomy): domain Eukaryota; kingdom Viridiplantae; phylum Streptophyta; class Magnoliopsida; order Asterales; family Asteraceae; genus Chrysanthemum; species Chrysanthemum lavandulifolium. The sequence continues at coordinate 203,752,774 of CM040240.1, read as the reverse complement.
AATGACAGGTTGGCAATCCACAACCTTTCCTTGCCTCTGATTGGCTAGTGCAACGTGGGTGATGTGATCTAAGGGTGCAAATTGAATGGATGATGTGTGGGATTGATCCAAGGGACACAAATGCTCGTGAGAAAACACATAGTTTCAGCACGGATCCTTCCTCGGCTCAAGCTCGTGTATAAATACCCCATGAATTCACAGAGATGGATAAGTAGAGTAGGAGTAGTGTAGTTTTAATTTCCTGGGTAGAATTAATCAATGGACTATAATACCCTCCAATAACTAACAGAAAAAAGACGTTGACATAGGTGTTATTGGTCAAGGGACGATTCTGGCATTTAAAGGCCAAAGTTTGGACCTGTGGCGATGAAAAGGCCGAGTTTTGTCCCATCGCGATGCGTCCTGCCAAGTTTAGGGACCAACCGTGTATTTTAGTCTAATAATTATATTTTAAATAATTTTGTTTGGTGCGTACTTATAAGTCATGCTTTTATTTTGATACTTATAATCTCATGCATCTACAAATTTTGAGTATTACAAAAATATTAATTTTATCATTATCCATATTTAATTTTTGACTCGTATACGTACGAGTTATTAAATGCAGATGATAATAGTAGTAGTATTTCTTCTTGTTTATATTTTTTTAGAAAGGAATCGCGTAAAGTGTCAACTTATACCCAATTTCAATTTAGGTACTCAACTTTTTATCCCAATTTAGTGTACCAAACTTTTTTATTGCGGTGTAAGACCACGGCGGGTTTTCAGTCAACCTTAGGTACCAAATTTTTCACGACCTTTTCGATGACCCACCACCACCACCACCTTCATTTATCACCACCACCACCATAACCCCTCACCAATACCTTCATTTATCACCACAACCACCTTTTCCGATGACCCACTGGAATTTTTGAAAGAAAATTAGTATTTTTAAGATCGACCACTTTTTGTATAGCCATATCACAAAACACCAACCTTTTTTTGTCGACCCTGTAGCCCCCTTCCTCTCAAAGCAATTACCCAAACTAATATATGACTTTCTTTCGAGCACTTTTGTTTCCAACTCGTGTCACTTCATACTAGCTAGTATATTCATCCACCAGTGCCTTTTCCTTTAATCTTCTGTTAACGTTTTCACATTACCTACTCATGAAAAAATAAAAATGTGTTGCAAAGAATCAACAAATTAAATGGCTTTAATTCATCAATCAACTTCAATGCATATAAATTTACCTACAAATTGATTTCTTCCTACTTTACGACAAGAATGTATTGGAGGTAAATGAATGTATTAATGGTGGGTTTTGGTGGTGGTGGTGATAAATGAATATGGTGGTGGTGGGTCATCGGAAAGGTCGTCGGAAAATTGGTAATTAAGTGACTTTGAAACCATGAGTATCTTCTTACATGCAATCAAAAAAGTTTGGTACTAAATTGGGATAAAAAGGTTGAGTACCTTAAATTAAATTGGGTATAAGTTGGAGTACACTTTTACGCGATTGCCTTTTTAAAGGTATATGGGTTTTGTAAAACATTTTTTTAATTATGGAAATTGAGGATTTTAATTTAAGTCAATAAAATTATATTTAAGATTAACATTTTTTAAAAGTTTTAACCAATCAAAATATAACTTTTATTTACACTTAAATCCGAAAGTAAAGAGATAAGAGCTCACAGGAGATCGTATTTTCAATTTCTTTTCTCCATCGAATTTATCAATAGTTTGACCAAACTAAATAAGTTTTGACTTTTATCTATACTACATTATAAAGCATTTGAGACTTCCTATAAAAGGAAGTTTTAAAATTTTAAGACAAAAAACAATACTATAAAAGTATAAAAGGAAAATTAGAAAATTAATGTAAAATATGAAAATTTAAGTCTCATTTAAATAATATAATACCCTCACTCTAAAAGTGATATATTTTAATAAAATTGTTTATAAGAAAAGCTCGCTAAACTTATAACCACCAATTTAATGCTAAAATTTGAAAAATAAAAGTGTTAACTATTTACACTATTAATAATTTAGACTTTCTACTTTTGAAAAATATATATCTGCTACGTTATAAATTATTTGGAACATGCTAAATAAGGAACATTTAAAATGAAAAACATTTGTTCGCCACAAAAATAGTCACTTGGTACCCACCGCTACATTACGCGGATAACCTTCGAGTATATGAGAGTTCGATTTTATAATTAAGCTCTACTATTACTATTGGCAATAAAAGATGAATTGTCACAAAATATTTTTCTCTCATTATATAAAAAATATGTTATAAGTTAACTTTAATTGTAATCAATATCGATAACTATATTAAAATAATGGGAGAAAATACAAAAGAGTCATTGTAGCAATTTTTTCACACACACATTTCGTGTATCTTTTTATTAAACCAATCAACACACATTCTGTCTTCTCTAACTAACAAGGCAACATTTTTTTATTTATGCTCACATCCTTACTATCCGAATCAAAACTATAACTGATAAAAATAAATTTATTACCATAAATACATGTTTGACAATGAAGTAGGACAAATGACACTATAAAAAAATTGCTAAAATGTAGCTCACAAGGCTATATTTAAGATATTCAGGCACGTATTAACTGTTTGTATTTTCGATAATAATTGCTCACTTTTTACATTTAAGTGACTTTACGTATCATCAATTATACATATTTTTGTTTTTTTAAGTAACCTTTAGGGTTATATTTAGCAATATTTTAAATTATACTTGCTACAAGCTTTATCACTAAGTACTCAAAAAGAGGCATTTTGTAACCCTTTTTTTTTTTTTTTTTTTTTTTTTTTTACCGGTGTTCATTTTGTCATGAATGGCATGAAACCTAACTACCTTTGACCCCTTCACTTATATTGTGAATTCAGTAGCAATATCAATTGCATGATTCGCATAGTTAAATAGTGTTGTATCCTTTAGTGATTTTCATCCTCAGCTCATTGATTAACATTAATTTGTCAATAATGGTTTACAGTAGTTTGTTAATACATTAGCTTTCCAGTTATGGTTATGAATCTCATGGTGCTTTTGAGATATTGGAAGAAACTAATAAAAGGTAAACTCATTTACCATTTGGGTGCAACACTTTTTGGAAATCTTTTTTTGATCGTAAGCTTGCAATTTTTATTTAGCACATGCTAGGGTCTTTAGCAATTAGTAGTATAATTTACATGGTTTTATAGGGAATGTTGCTGATTTCATTGCCTTATTAGTGTAAAAGTCCAATAAGAATTTTAAACATTGTGCATATTATTAGCAAAAAAGGATGGAGTATAAACGGTACCAAAGGTAATCAAGAGCACAAATACAGGTAACACTTTTCAAATAAGATACTTTTCCTTGATAAACTGTTGATTTTTTCGCATAATGATGCAATTCTCTAAGGGTGACGAGTCCAATGTGAAAATCGCGAGCATAACTGGAAATTCAAAACAGATGGACACTACCCAACGTCTTATTAAAGAAGTGTTAAAAAAGGTTTGCTCGCATCTTCCTTCTTTTTTACCTAATAATATTTTTTCTAGGTGTAAGTATATTACGAAAATGGTCAACTCATCTATACTTTACAAAATAGTCCATTTAGGGTGCCCTTCATTTAAGGGTGCGCTTGAATGTATAAAAAGAACATGTTTGGCTGACAATTGCCTTAAGAGCGCAAAAGTGTCATAATGAATTGGTTCGATATGTAAATGTTACACCATATCATCTCTTTATATCTAGTTTGCATTTTCATGTAATTTATTTTGTTTAGTTTTTCAAATTTACCAAATGCTTTCAAGATCTAAAATTTTATTTGTTTATATTTTGTAAAAAAAATAATAATAGTTGATTGTAATATTAATGTAACAATATGTGTTGTCATTTTAATCTCTAACCAGTTTTCATTTTCGACACAATATTAAATAATAGTTTTAGTTTTTATGTAATCAAGTTAAGTTAAGGAAATACAAAGTTCTCTTCAACTTTGTCTTATAAAACATCAATGATTGTTAATTCATTTGTTCTAAATATGTTGTTTTTAAGACTATTAGGCTGTTGTTGATTATAAACTCTGTTATATAAGTTGTGAATTGCTTGTTGCAGCCATTTGTCACGCCTGTAAACTTCTATTATCCAGTTTCAAAGTTTAACGAGCCATGCCGAAGAATGGGTTACCCAAAGCTATTGATATGTGGAGTCAAACATGGAGTTTAAGATCTACATAAACAATGAGTTGGTTGGGAATGGAAAGTACAAGTTGAAGTAGATGGTTGCGTTGAATATGGTTGCAAATGATGCGATAATTACTTGTTTGGGAAGCTTAGGAACAAAGATGGTGGTGTTGGAGGCTAATCAACACGTCTTCTAATACTTGATTTAATTTAATAGGCATATTTGTTCATACTTCTTTGTGTTGAGCGAGGTGATAGTAGAATTTTGTATTAACTCAATAATACAAGAGACAAGAGAGTTAAAATTGGATTCAATAAAACCATGACGATATAGTTTTCTAGAGTTAAAAGACTAATAATTGTTACCCAAACATCAATAAGATGTCACATATGAATGAAATGTTTAAAGGTTACACTATGGTTGTCTTCGGTGAAACGTAGTAGTAGCAGTTAGAAGTAGCTGTAACAGTCAGCGATGGCACTTAGCAGTAGTTATTTGTATTAAAAAGCTGTTTGGTAACATATATTTTATCTGAAGTGTATCAAATGACGTAAAAGTACATGTATAAATTTAAATAGACTATTATATGACTAATAAAAATAATGTTGTCATTAGTTTTACATATTCAACATCATATAAATATTATACATATAACCATGAGAATTGAATAATATATCGTTAACAACATAGTACCACTACCATCTCAATTAAAAGAAAACAAGATGCATCTACATTCCTCCGTTGTCAATAACAATGCATGCATTAATTTTGGTACATAAAAGAGAACGAAGGCACAAAATTTTACGTTTTAACAAACCAACCAAAGAGACACACTTTAATTAAAAAGGTGTATGGTAATTTTCATCACAAATACATGTCTACTCTGCTAAATGCTTGTTGAAAGAGCATTTGGAAAATGAACATTTTGAACAAAACGTAAATGTTAAATGCTTTGTTGCCAAACCATCTTTTTTACTTTTTAATACTTCCTCACAAAATCACAACTCATCGCCTACGAATTAAAATTTATAAAATTCTAAAAATTGCCTCGGAAATGTTAAATGATCCTTTACTTGATAATATTACTGACTATCAGAAGCTTATGGGAAAGCTTATTTACTTGACTAATACTAGACCTGATATTTCTTATGCTGTTCATTGTTTAAGTCAGTTCATTCATTCTCCTCTTAAGTCTCATCTCAAAATAGCTTTAAAGATACTAAAGTATCTTAAAGGAGCTCCAGGTTTGGGTATTCATATTACTAAGAATTCTGGTATGTCTCTTCTTGCCTATTCGATGTCGATTGGGCTAAATATATTGTGACTAGGAGGTCTCACATCAGGCTATTGTGTATTTTGAATGGGTCTTTAGTATCTTGGAAAAGTAAAAGCAACCTACTCTCTTAAAAATTCTACCGATCGAAGCAGTATAGCTCTTGCTTCAAGAACCAATGAAGTGACTTGGATTATAAAATTTTGAAAGTTCTTAATATTTACGGTCTTTTACTGCTCCACTTCATTGTGATAGTAAATCGCTATAAAAATAGCGACCAACCTAGTTTTTCATGAAAGGACAAAACATCTTGAGATTGATTTGCATTTTGTTAGAGAAGATTTTAAATGGTGTTGTTAAATCATTAAAGTAGATTCGCAAATCAAATTGCGGATATCTTTACAAAAGGGTTGGATACATTACAACATAAATTTTGGTGAAAAATCTCGGCATGTTTGACATTTATCGCTTATCGATTAAGTGGTGTTGAGATTTATAATCTTGTGCTTATTATGTAACGATAATTGCTTTTTATGTTGCTTATTGTAGTATTTTGGCTTGAATGCTTATAAGATGTTGAGAGGAAGTTATTGAAGCTTTTATATCTAGAGGGACTGGATGCATAAAATGTTTTAGCCTTGGATGTCTTTTGGATGGCTTCTAGCAAGATGATTAAAGATGGAGGGCTGAAGTTGAATATCTGAGACTATATAATGAGAAAGACTAAAGTCTTTCTCATATCTGTCTACGCTTTCTCTCTCTCTACAATATTATCTCTCAAATACTCTCTCACTTGTGAAACCCTAATTGTGTTATTGATTCTCTTGATCAAAACACTTGTTACTTGTTACTTGTTACTGATTGTTCTATATTTGATTGAGATCAAATACTGTGTTGTTGATTCATTTTATTTGAGAATAAAGATCTGCTGTTGTATTGTTGTTTCTGAAGTAATAAGAAGTGTTTTGTTTTCATATGAATCTGTTTTTCTTCATGGTATCGAGCCAGTTGCTCGAATATCGCTTTTTTAAAATTAGGGTTTTTGATAAATTGGGTTTCTTTAAAATTCATTGGTTCTTGGTCAATTAACTGTGTTAATTGATAGATCTTGTGGTCAATTTTGTTAATCTTGAAGTTTTCAAAACTCTAATTTCTAAAAATTAGGTTTGGTATATTTTGGGGCTTTTGTGATTAAAGGCTTCGTGATCGGTTAATCGATAAGATCCGTGATTTGGTTAAGATTGGAAGTGGTTCGGTGATTTACCCTAATTCTCAAAATTAGGGTTTGTTGGTTCTTGGATCTTGGTTCTGGGTTCTTGCTGTATATCTGCTATATCTCTAGACTAAGTGAATCTAGAGTATAGTAGGTGTAACACCCCCAAAATCACAATGTGACAGCGGAAGACTATTTGGAGTATTACTAATAGAGGATCATAGTCATAAGTCATAGAAAATGACTCTAAAGAGACGTTTTTAATAAAAGGTTGTTACCATTTCATAAAACTCAGTGTTTTGGAACACAAAAGAAAATACCACAAGTTTTGAGTTTACATAAAAGATAGTTCAAATGTTTACTTAAATGATAACTTTATTTAAAACAACACCACTTCAACAGTCCCATGACGCCCACTCCGCGCCTTCATGATATCCTAATTAGTACCGAGATGAACATGCTTAAAAGTCAACAAAAGTTGAGTGATATTCATAGGTTTAAATAAATGGTTGAACACAAGTAAGAGATGATAATTGCTTGAATACAATTACCATGGAAAACATAGATTATTATTATGCGCTAAGCTCATGACACCAAACCAATCGCATACACCTATTTACCGTGTAAGTAATAATATTCCCTCGGATGGAATTGCCAATTCCATAGTTAACCAAATATAGTGCGCCCGATTATTTCGATAACCGAGTCGGGTCGTTAATTCCATAGTACTATCACAATATTCGCTCACTAGCAAGTGATTAATGGTTCATGATGTAAGGGACTTATGGCAGGCAACTTAGGCTATAATAATAATGATCAGGCAAGCATACAGTTTAAGAAAAGACTTGTGTTCTAGTTTATAGCATGCATCTCCCTCGCGGGGTTTGATAAACAAGTAAAAGCGAGGCTATGAACTCACCTTAGCAAAGTAGTATCCGAGTAGTGAGAGAGTCAAGTAAAAGGTGCACCAAGTACCGTTACGCGACCTATAATTAATATAACAATGCTTTAATTACTATCTTTGTATTTTGACTCGATAAATTTTATATACACCCCCAAAATCACAATGTGACAGCGGAAGATTATTTGGGGTATTACTAATAGAGGATCATAGTCATAAGTTATAGGAAACGACTCTAAAGAGACGTTTTTAATAAAAGGTTGTTACCATTTCATAAACTCGGTGTTTTGGAACACAAAAGAAAATACCACAAGCTTTGAGTTTACATAAAAGATAGTTCAAATGTTTCTGAAATGATAACTTTATTTAAAAACAACACCAAAAGTTTAAGTTATTTATGTTGTGTGTCGCCTAATAAAATATGGTTATGACAAAAGTATGTCGGAGTTATGTTTTAAGGAAAATTGGCATGACTTTGAATATAGTTTTAAAATAGTGTATTATTACAAAGAAACTAGTAGTTTGTTTACCTAAAGACTCGTGTGGTATATTGTTTGAAGACTTCGTTTTATTTAGCGATATTAGTGAAGTCGACTTATAAGGTGGTCGTAAACATATGTCTTAAAATCATCCACAAGACGTAGTTTAACGTATAAACGTCGTCATTGCAAAAGGATAGTGATTAACGAAATTATATGACATGTTTCATTATTTAAAAGGATGTTTGATATATTTATATTTTCATGATTATAAGTTGCTAGTTTAAAATCTAGATTATCACTTTGTCGGGTTGGTTGTATTCGAAGGTGCTTCAGAGCCGTGGTATGTGATAGCTGCGGGGGAAACATTGGGCTCGATGGACCGAACTAGCAGCCATAGGAGGTGGGCTTTGGCCTAGTCTTGAATGAACCAACAGCCCATAAGCCGTGACCAACCGATAACACCAAACGCACCTTTCGGAACAAAATGGTGGGATTCCAATATTTGTATTCTTAAACGAGGGACACTAGAGGCATGGTTTTGATAGAAAAAAAGAGAGGTGTTCTTTGTCGTGTTACCGGTCACTCAAGGTTTTCGAAATGGAATTTGGGTGGTTCAAGTCATACGCACAAGGACACTCGAGTAGTGTTTTTAACACTTACACAGAAACAATGAACGTGTCGCAAGGGTTGACAGTTTAAGGTACGAAGAAGCATGGGGTTTGAGGTACTAATCTAGCACATTGACGAGGGCTTTCGAGAGGCAATTTTTGTTGTGACTTTAAGAGAGTATCACATATATATATGTATTGGGTTGTATGGTATGGAGGCTAGTATGCCCACATACGGCTGTCGACCCTCGAGGTTTGGTGCACTTGGCAATAGCTCCGACTTGGTGGTACCTAAGACATACAAGGAATGACACAAGTTCCGGGTGTGGGGGCGAGTTATGGTGCGGGTAGGTAGTTTCTTAAGTTGAAACTATTGTTGCGACTAGATGACTTAATCTTGGGTTACACTTTTGACAGTTCTTAAAACATAGTAAGTATCAAGCAAGCGTATATAGACAATAATCGAGTACATCGTGAGTCAAAGACTCAAATGAAAAGGACAAGACTCTTTTTGAACCATTTTAAACCAAACACTAGCAATCAAAGTATAAGTTGGAACAAGGTGAGACCAAGCAAGTTAGTATGTAAACTAAGATTTAGTCGAACCAAATAGACTATTAGCTAACGGATATGAACCAAAGCGTTCAATCTGATCTCAATCCTTTTCAAGGGTTTCATGATTTGTGAATTTAGATGCTCCTTACGTGTGGCCTCGACTAAACGACAACACAAACCAGTTTAACAACATATACATATTTTACTTTTGATTGATTCTTATTACTTATACCACACAAAAATTTTGACAACAATATTAGCATACTTAGCTCTTGACCTAAGTAATTTCATCTACTCACATAAGCGAGTTTTATTATTTTTGGACTAGGCTTTAATCTCGCACCACCCATAAGCAAATGTCAATATTAAAGTCCACTTTAGCTAGATAAGCCAAGATTATATCACCCGATTTATTATATTATCAAGACTCGATTTCACGAGAAAGTTATTATGGGTCGAATAAGTTATAACCATTTCCTTTCTTCAAAATCAAAACACCAAGTCTTACAAATGATTAAAACAATAACATTCAAGAAGAAGAATCAATGAAACCTTACAAATAAAGGTCGATCGAAGGAAGGCAACAAGTAGAAACACTTCCAACAAACCAAATCACGGGAACCACAAGCACTTCAATATCTTTTCTAGTTTTGATTTTTGGGTTGTGAGTTGTGGTATCAGCGTGGATCGATTAGGGTATATAAAGGGTAAGAATGGGTAGTTTGACTAGTACT